>JAHXMU010026239.1:1253713-1356569 GCA_019455685.1 Philornis downsi
AACTAAGGAATTTGTCTGAATTGGGACAGTCCATTAAAAAAGTGAATTGAAGCAATCCCGACTTCAACCCTTTAGGCCGCAATGAGTACTTTTCTGATAAGACGTCGCATATGCATGAATGAGTATAATGGTCCTTTACTGTCTGTCATCTTCAAAACCAATTACTTATGAAAATAAAATAAATAAATAATAAAATAAAATTGCATTTTCTATACAACAAGAAAAAAATAAATGAAATATATTGGTTAAAAAAAAGTTATTAGAATTTCTTCTTGTAATACAGTTGGAGCGCCACCCAGTAAATTATGCTGGCCTGCCAAATTTCAGCAGTATCTTTTTTCTAGGTTGGAATGTCGTTAGTGTTTGAACTTCCTTAATTTTGGAAGAAGTTGCATTATATTTAGCACACGAAATGGAATTTCTACTGCAGAAATGTTTAGAAGCTGCAAAAGGCCTTTCTCAAATGGCATAAAGAGATCAAAGAAGGCCGAGAGCGACTTAAAGACGGTGAGCGCCCAGTATGATCATCAACCTCGAAAATCGTCAAGATAGGTAGCATTACAAAGGGGTCATTAACTCCATTTGAAAATATATTTCATATCTCAGACCACATCTAGATTGATACAATCACTCAGTTTTTCGAAAATAGAACTGTTGCATTTAAATCTGTGAAATGATTTTTGGCCAGGAGTACGTAATAAAACTTAATATTACTGAAAATTAGATTTTATGGATTTATACCTGCCTAAAATGCTCAGAAATGTAGGTTAAGCTGAAAGTTTGTTTCGATTATCGAAAATATTATTGCAAGGAATATTAGTTGAATATTATTAGTCTCTTCCACGAAGCTACTGGCGAAGGGGGAAAGAGAGATTTAAGGGTAGGTAATTCTAGTTTTGCAGCACGGCATCTCATGCTCCACTGGCTCTTGCTGAATTTTTCTCTAAAAATATATGTTGAATATAATTACCTCTGCTCTTTTCTTTTATTAAATGCACAATGAATTATATGAATTGTTCTAGCAACGAATTCAATTGAAAACCAATATTTGAATAACTACAATTAGCTTACATTTCATTATAAAATGAACTATTGCTAGGTTGTGCAAAGACCACCTTATCTAACCATGAAATTAAAAAAAACACATTATTTTTGATGTCTAGTTGGCAATCCATCTGTACACGGAGGTATCGTGGTTGTGATCGGCAAGAGCTAAAGCCTCTTTCTGCTTCAACAACCAACAGGACCATGTGACAAGCCGTCCTTAACTTTCAACAACCACCAGCCCCACTTGACAAGCTGTCCTCTCTTTCTCAGAAATTATTCCCCGTAAGTAAATTACATATGCAGGATGAATGGGAACTCAGACCTCCTGGTTTCCAAACCACTCAATTGAGACCAAGCCCCTCCCCTCCTTCCAGACCACTTATAGTAAAAAATGTCCAATATTTTACAATATAACTAATATCGCTCCGTAATCAACATATTCATCTGAGTTACGACGGACTAAGTTTTGAATATGAGTATTTCACAAACCTAATAAACAGCTCCGTCGATACCACTTTGAATTGATTAAAGATTCGTAGCGCGCTCTGAAAGCCGTATCAGAAGATACCAGTTTGGCATGCTGTGGAGACATATATAAATTAGGTTTAGAGCGATATCTTAAAGGCGATAATACAGATTTAGAGAAAATAAACATTTTTCGAAAAAAATAATAACTGGTCCAGCATTTTAGATAAAGATAAGGCGAAAAGAAATAAAAAAATATTGTATTCTGTGTTATTAACGAAAACTCTTAACGGGTTTTGGAAATAGACTGTGGTTTATGGTTTTTTTTGGAACTTCCTCTGTTGCTCTCTTTAAATTGTAAACCTTACGACTATTAAAAATAACTTCATGAAAACTGTATCGAAATGATATTGATAGTTTTAAATAAATGAAACTATTATCTGTAAAAAGGCCAACTCAATTAAAGAAAATTATCTAAATAATATTTTTGAATTATTGTACACTCATCCCAAGGAGTATATGGCCAAAATGTAACAAAAGGAAGCATCTACTTTGTATTAAGTATTTTTTGACCAAATCCATTTGGTGACGTTTTAAGTCGATTGAGCGATATCCGATTTTCTGGCTGGTAGGCAAGATAAACACTGTAAATCATTACAAAACTTCTGAAACCTCAAACGTTTGCACAGTCTAATATGAGATGAACCAGATGGGACTTGACTATTTTGCCGAGTCGCAATATAACAAAGAAAAGATGAAAGTTTTATTATGTTCAAAGTCATATTCAAAATGTAAGTATGCGAAGCAAGCTATAATTTTCTGGTGGTCTTTAGCTTGGAAGTAACAGGGAGATCACTGAGCATTGTAATTTCATTAGCCGAACTAAGTTTATTGATATTATTGATATTTCGAAAAACGAGCCAACTTTTGCGAACCAACCATTTTTCGGTTTCAAAAGTAAAGTTAAATAAAGCGCACATAAAGCTATGATTTTGATAAATCTTTTATTTATTACTTTTATTATAATGTTTGGGCCTTGACATTATGTATGATATGCAGTGTCATTTAAATAACCGTCATTTAACCGATTGAAACAGTGGACCAAACAGTCAATTTTTTCGGATGCAAAGGCCCATTTGCAATCACTTCTGGGTTCTCCCAGCCCCATTTGCAATAATTTTGCTTGTTGCCGTAACCACCGAGTGAAAAATGAACTTTATCGCTGAAGAAAATTTTGTTCGATTGAAAGCCCACGTTTGAGCTACCACTTTTGCAGTAAGTTTAACTATTTGTACGCGTTCTTCAGTTGTTAAACTATCCATATTCGTAAATGAAAAACCTTTCACTTGGTAAATAATACTTTAGATTACAGGTATTTAACCGCTGACAGCTTTGTTTGACCGCTGGGTTTGAAACCACTAAATGGATAACCTAATACAAGAAGGAGCGAATCGCTATCCCCGGATACGGTCTGGCCAAATATAGATCTGTGGGGAGGTTTCAAGAAATGTTGTGAATATTTACGAAGATTATCGTGTCTACCAGCCAGCCAGCCAGATAGGCGGACTTCCTAAGGTTACTTGATTTTTTAAACGTTTCCTTATGGATGTTGTGTCATATTAAATGATGTGTGTTCTCAGCGAAAGGAATAAAGGTGAAAAAGTGATACAATTTTCAATTTATAGGACTGGTCTGCGTTCGGTTTATTTTGTAACAATACAAAATTATGGCCGCGAAATTATTCTTTTCCAATTCGTCATTTTTTTTTTTTTTTTTTTTGAGTAAAAGGATGGCATTTAGACCCTGGCTAACATTAAGGAAGAAATATGCGTATGCAAAGCTTCACTAGATTAATATAGACGCTTCAAGCAATAGTTTTTGGTTTCTTGTTCACATGTGTAGAGCTACCAGACATGGTGCAGAGATTTTGTGTTACATATAGAGATTTCTAAACAGTATACTTGATCGATCAATGGGAGTTTCAGTATGTCGCCAATCACAGACATTGCATGTCATTGTCTTGCAAATGACCCAGTCACAATGAATTCATAACAAACTACACATGGACCTATGCAACAAACAAATCCTTATAAAGGAATCATGATATAGGTGTACAATTATAAAATATTAACCCCACAAAACGAAAAAAACGACGCTCTTTAGAAAACCAACAACCGGTCATTCGATCAGTTGGCCATCCGTCCAATAAAAAAAGCAGAAAAATACAGAAGCCTCCTTAAAACGAAAACGACTAACCCATCGGCCAATAAACCCCAGGGAAAAAAGTAGTGGAATCCTCTCCCTTGACGCTGGAGCTGTTGATTTGCCTTTGTTGGGAATGCCGTCGTTCGTGTCTTATATTATTTTTGTTACATATTTTGCGTGCCACACAACACAAGAATTCCACTTTCAGCCTCAAATCTGGATTAAATATCAAGCGATTTTTTGCGTTCATTTTTGCCGTTGTTTCGCAGTTGTTGTCGTGTTTTTTGTTGTGGTAGAAACCACATAAAACGACGCAAACGTAAAGTAACACAATTGTAGCATACAATTTTATGCTGACGTAAAGGAAGATTGGCTTCTTCTGGCCGTAAGATGAGTTTCGCTTAGATGAAGACGGTATGTTAATGCGAGTCTAATTGTTAGTTGTAAAATGATAGATATAACGTATTATGAAAAAGTCCAGAGCTTATAGCATGTTATACGCTGATGAATATAGAAAACAAGTGCAGCTGCAGCAGCTCGACGAACTAAGTTGAATATATGCACGTGAATCTGGAGACATTTTGACATCATATGGTAAGGAACGTTGTTGCAAGTATAAACGGAAATGGGTACATTGGCAAAACAAAACTTGTGTTGACAAAAATTATATTTTCAAGTTTTTTGAGAACATTTAATTTAATTTAATTTAATTGCAGGTTGTTAGAACCATCCATCTAGAAGTTGTAGATTGATGTTTGCATGACAGGGAAGGTTGTTCGGTTGGTATCCTCAGGGGTGTTGCGATGAAGTGCTAAATTGCACCGAATTTAATGCAATTGAATGAGCGATGATACGAAGCTATTCATAGCATCTCAGCCAACTTCTCCTTGCGGTGGTGGAAATGCGTGCGGAGTGTCCGAAGGCATCTGGTAAATCGCAAGGTTCTTGGCAACAAATGTTGTGAATGTGCGACTTACTGAGCTTGATTAATGTAACTTACTTGTAACTTACGGTCTATGCTTAGAAATAACAGAGAAGCCATTGCTTCACCAATTGTCAATTTTGCAAACCAATTTTGTTTATGGAGTTTCAGACTTAAATGAATCTAGGAAAATGTTTATAAATTAGGAGATTATATGGAAAATATTATACCATGAGGGGCTTGGAAATTTAAAGAAACGTGAAACGTGATTTATTTTAATTACTTGCTTAATTTGTATGCGAGATTGCCGAAATAGACAATGCATTCATTTTTATTCTCAGAATCAACTATGTATATCAAACGAATGATATTTGCTGCTCGAAAAATATAAAGCTAAAAATATATCAGTCGTTAATATGGAAGGTACCAGAAGGCCTGTAATATAATAAACAAAATTGTAGATTGTTGCGGTCGAGATGTTACAGACCTTCTTCTCTAATTTAACAAGTGCAGGGCAAGATTTAATTTCAAGGAAATCGCTGAAACTTTAGGTGATGTATCAGAGGATGTGTGACAACGTGGACTATTTTCACCTGGCTTACCAAGCGCTTGACGTGTACTGACATATCCTGTAAATCTAACATTTCTGAGGCTCTAGATCTTCAGAACGATCCACATAATCTTCTTCACTGGTGTTTCCTAAATAAACTTTTATTAAATCTATCAAAATGTGCACATATTTCATTTTTAAGGTCACGTAATCCAATTCAACTGGTTTTCAAAATTGGTGATTACAGACTCCTCACTACTAAAAATAAAAAGGATTTAGGTGTTGTTTTTGATGCGACGCTGACTTTCACCTCGCGCACAAATTATATTATCCCTAAAGCTTATTCTATACTAGCGTATATTAGAAGAAATTGTTCCGATTTCACTGATCCACATATTTTAAAAATAGTGTATACTTCCTATGTAAGATCAAAGTTGGAATATGCCTCTATTGTTTCAGTTCCCTTTGCCGAGTCAATATATCATCTATAGAATGAATTCAGTGGGTCTGTCTGAAATTTGCTCTTTCCTCAATTAATTTTGGTGATTTTGTGCCTCCTTATATTTCCAGATGCTGGTTACTGAGCTTACAGCCACTGCAATATCGCCGTATTTATCATTCGATATAATAGTTGGTATAATTGATTGTTCTGAATTATTATCGCTTATACCGTTTCATATTCCGCCGAGATCATTATATATTTAATGTAACACGCCATTCCACAAATTATACCCAATATAGTGCTTTGAATCGTGGATTTATTGAATTCAGTAACCTAAATGGCATTGCCAGAAATGAATACCCAATTCAACGCCTAGAGTTTTATATGTCTAGAAATAACTTTAAACTGTTCCAAATCATCCCTATATGGTGAATACTGCCAAAACACTTTAATGTAACTTCCAATTATTGGTTTCTTCTGAAAAATTACGGCATATGCGAAATATAAGTTCAATATAAGATATAGTAAACATTACTTCATTCATTCATTACTTCTCCAATAGGTGGATTTAGTAGTCTGTAGATTGCGTTTTATGGGTGTGATCGAATTATTCTGGATGGCGTTTGCAAAGTTAAATTCCGTACTCAAAAAATTAATCGCCCAGTTTTGTGATTGATTGACTCAATATTGTCTGCGCGAGCGGCCGGCTGAAGACGTGGACAGTGTCTGTGGTTTGATACTGTAATAGCTAATCACGTGTAGTTTTGTTTCGCCGATTCTGTTGTGGTAATTTTGACATCAAAGACGCAACATTTCCAAAATGGAAATTGCCAAGTCCACCCTTCAGGTACGCAGGATTGGCAAGGTATTAAACAACGTCCAAAATCGATACTGAATGACTTGAACAAAATTAAAACAAAAAGAAACTCGATGTCTGGTTGCCACACGAATTAACACAAAAAAACCTCATGGACTGAGTTTCCGTCTGCGAGTAGTTGCTGAATCGCAAAAAAAATCACGGTGAGCCGGCGTAAACTATGGCCCAGCCAGGATCGACGGTCAAGAAGGTTTTGCTATGTGTTTCATGGGATTGGCAGGGAATCATCTACTATCAGCTAAAATTTTAATTTTGACTTATACTCTCAACAATTTGGCCATATAAATGAAGCGATCGCCCAGAAGCGAGAGAAGAGGAATTATGTTCCATCAGGACTACGGCAGGTCATACACATAGGTAGTGACTCACCAGAAGCTTCAAATGTTAGTTAGAAAGTTCTAATGCAATCTCAATATAGTCCGGATCTTGCGCCATGTTATTACCATCTCTTCACGTTTAGAGCGAAAAATTTTGCTTGTGAAAAATCCGTACTAAAAGGAGCTAGTGAAAATCGGCTGCCCTATACTTTCCAATAGAGATTAGAGTTTCTATGTGAGGTGAACAATGGCATTACTTTCTGAATGACGACAATTTATCGAACAAAACCGTGCATATTTTACTCGAACCAGATTATCCAACCAATGCTATATAAAGCCTTCAATACCATGCACAAATCATATATTGGGTTATATTATTTTACATTTTGATAGGCATTTCAATTTTTATGTTTGAAAAAGGACAAAACACTTGACTTTTTCCGTTCGGTAGAAAAGAAAATCCGTTCCATGCATACCTGCCAGTTCTAATAACGATTTCCGTTTGCAGAGTTCATAAGAATTTTTTGGGCAAAAAAGTCTGTCAATATCAGGCAGTGAAAGTGGTCCATCTAAAGCTGCACTCCTGCATTAACATACCATATCCTCATATAACTGCAACAGGACTGAATTGTGGTCCGTTTACATTTCATTTCAAAGTTTACCACAACAATAATGACGACGATGATGACGTTAATGATGAAAATCACTACTGACGGAAGATTTCAGCTGGGGGCTTTGTTTTAGTGCCTTTTTGTTTCTCTTTATCTCCGTCCTCATCCTCATAATCATCATCATTATCATCTTCATCCTTTGCCTTACATTACATTACAAAAACAACAAAATAACCGATTTTATTTTCGAATCGACTGCGACAGCAACAACAAACATGTTGTACAAGATTTCCATGCAAATGACCATGAAATGGAATTTGCAAATGAACGAGTTTTGACTTTGGACCGACTTTGTTGTTGCTGCCGGCCGTTTCTCAATGTTGCTGTGAATTATGTTGCTGACTTTTTTTTGTTTCTTTGTAACGTACTTGAACCAGAAAACTCAATTTCGATTTTGATAACTGAACATTTTCAAGTACCAAGTATAACTAATAAGGAATGACGTTGAAGGTGTTTTCTTTCTTCTTGTATTGCGGTTTTTTGATAGTCGTTCGTATGTCTTATAAGGATGAATAGAAAAATGCGAAATCAGTAAATAAGTCTGCATCGCCCGGTGTGAGATGCTTACCGAGAGTAATTCAGAGTGGTACTCCGAAGTATGTAATTACATTAGGCTGTACTTGCTGTTTTTAATGTCTTAATATACAGCATAGACGTATAGAGTTTGACTGGGAGTCGAAAATGGTGTAGATAATGGTAGACTAAATTTGTGATTATTTTTAACATGTTCATTGGTCAAAAATTGGACTTAGTTCTACGTTTTTTTTTTATTATATTTCTTATACATATATTTTCCAAAGTATAAAAGAGATTATATTTACTACTATAAGAAATACTTTGGTCAATAAAACCCGGTATTTGTCGGTAATCAGTACTGTCTCCTAATACAAGGCTACGCTGTAAGTTTTTAAATACCTGTCATCTGAAGTGTTATTTATTTAGCGAAATGTTTGTTTTAACGAATATGGATCTTTTAACATTCGAAGAACGCGCTTTTTGTGCATTACGTGGTGATTATGGTCGTTATATCCGACCTCTTGTGCAAAGATTGGCACTGGACGATATGAGGTTTCAACAAGAATGCTCCAAATGTTGGAGCATTTCAAAACCAGTCGTCAAGTTATCGACGAGATACTGCCCGAAATGTGCGAAAAAGGGGTCCAAAACTAATTCAAAAGGATTGTATTAAAGGATTATTAAATAAAAGTTTTATCGAAATCATAGCTTCATGTGAGTTTTATATAACTTCACTTTTGAAACCAAAAGTTGTATAACCCGGTACAATCAGTGCAGTAAGAGAATAAAATTTCCAAAACATGTTAATTTCCAGGGAAATTAAGGAAAATATTTAAATTACTCGAGATCAGGACAATTCGCTGAAGCGTTCACAATGTTGATGGTCTGCCGGTTTAAAAGCTTGCGATAAGCTGATAATTTCTAAACACGATTTAGTTCAGTGACCGATGGCTGAAATCTAAGCGTATTCCCATGTTCAAAAACAGCGATGTTGCATGTGTGTAAACTATTCCTGTCCCAGTCTTTAACTCAGTAATATGTGAAAGAGTTAAATTTTTGCAGACCTGGCCAGATATTAACATTACAGCAAATTCTGGAGAAAACTCAAGCAAAACTGATCAAAACATACCTGCTTTTCGTTGACAATAAAGTTGCTGAGTCTGCAGTAAACATAGGTGAAAATCTTAGTAGAGCATTTTGCACTACATTTTACAAACAAAGATTTAAACTGGGCAACAGCTCATGTGCTATCCTTTCTATATGCTGTTGGAGGAGATTATGAATCAAACTGAAATCAATTTGCTTATGCTGATGATATGACGTCATTGGCATAAGACTGCGTAATGCTACTGCAGTCTTCTCATACATGGAGAAAATTAATAAGTGCACAAAGTGCGAGGACAAAACAATTTTTTTTCTACGAATAGAGGTTAACACTTACCGTCAACGTTGACAATTCACCTTGGTTCAGCAGAAAATAACACCAACGATGCCGTCCGGGAAATAAGAATTGATTAATGCATGCAAGAAGGTGTTACTATGTATAGGCTATAATTCTATATAATTCTATAATTCTCTCTCTCAACGGAAACCAAAATGCAACTTTACCAGATATATATTTTACCTGTGTTCCTGTGTAGAGTAAAATTTTGGATTATGAGACAGACAATCGAACAAATCAGATATTCGAATTTTTGAAAAAGAAAAATTATATGGACTCAAAATTGTTATAAGTGAGTATCGGCGTCTTATGAATTATGAACTGTATTGTTTCGCTGTGGTCAAGGCGAAAACGATTTAGCTATTTCGTTTTCTGGGTAATGTTGTGCAAATGGACGAGTTATATAATTAGTGGCCGGTCTGGCGAGGCTGTCAGCTCTAAATATCTGTCATCTGAGGTGTTATTTATTTAGTGAAAGGTTAGTTAAGACTTACTATAAAAGTGGTGATTCAAACGTCTCCCAAGATGAGCGATTTTGGCTTTAATGCATGAGCTTCCAGAAAGCGTAATTCCACGGTTTGCCCATAATTGGCCACAAAGATCATGCAATTTGGCGCCGTTAGACTTTTTTTGGGGCTACGTTAAAGACCGTGTTTTCGCGATAATCCCTAAACGTACCGCCCGAAATGTGCAAAAAAGTGGTCAAAAACTATCTCAAAAGGATCCACTGCAGCAACCAATCCAGAGGCGGTCAGTTAAATGACATTGTATTTCATACATAATGGCAAGGTCCAAGCTTTATAATAAAATAAAAGTTTCATCGAAATTATAGCTTTATGTGTATTGTATTTCACTTTACTTTTTATACCGAAAAATGGATAACCCTGTATTTGTGAAGTCAATCAATGGTACGATCAATTTCGGCGATTTCGAACGTCACAGTGTGAGAAGCATTTACAAGACTTGTCGATCACTAGACCAATCGAAGTGTTTGTCAAGTGGCTGCAAGCGGGCTGAATCGGGGATGCGAATGATAGTCGCTTGTACTTACTGTCACGCCGCGTTCGGTTACAATTTTTATTCATTAATGAGTGAAGTGAAGTATTAGTTGATATTTACGAAAATTAAGTGAATCGATAAACCTGAGCTGGGTTATCGGCTATTCCAAAAATCTGGTTTTTCATTTGCAACATGAGATATGTCGATATATTATATATAAGCAAAAATGCTTCTAAACAAATCCTCTTCTCTGACTATGAGTCGATGCATCGTTCACACCTTAGGGATCGCAAGTGTCAGAAGTGACAAAATTGGTTCAGAATAAAACAATAAGGACAAACTCGCTAACTTTATTAGCTGATTCAGCGAAGAGACAGTTGGAGCCTCGTGTAACAAATTTTGAACTTTCAAAATTAACAGGAGATGTACAATAAGCCACTCTCATTAATTGTCGATCATTTGTATTTTCCAAAATTCCATTGTAATGTGACATAAACTGAAACTAATTCCCAATCTGACATAATATTGGCTACATATGCTAGTACACCGGTTTTAAGAATACCGAAGATGACCAAAGCCCAATATAAGGCCATTAGATATTCACAATCACAAATATTACATTTGAGTACAAATATTTAAAAATAATATTAAAAAAAAATTTGCTGTCGTTACGTATATTAGTCAAACCACTTACGGCCCTGATAACTATAACGTTTGGTTTAATTAAAAGTTCACTCTATTTAAATGTTAACTGCATTTTACGCAATTTTACAATTATGCTGAACTCATTTCTCTACTCAGGTTCAATATGGAAGACCTTATGATATCAGCAACGAAGTTATAAATATAAAGTTATAATATGATTTCAAAAGAATTCCCCGTAAAGGTAATTACGTTTCTTACAAATTCATATTATTATAAAAAGGTGTTCAAAATGTGCTCATAAACGTGTACTGCCATACCTAACAACATATTATTCAAACGTATATGCCGCATTTGTATATAAATGTATTAGCAACAGCCGGATCTAACAATAACGTGAAACAGTAACACAAAAGAGATTTTCAATTCCAACAACTCTGGTGACTTATGTGACACATTGAGGTGGCAGTGGCATACCGGGTTAATAATTTCGATTCGATTCGTTTACAGATAAAACGGACATAGCATAGCAGGCAATGCCACCCAGTCATACGTAAATTCCGATTCCCATTGTGACAAAGCATTTCATACAAATGCACAAATGTATGAAGTGTCTCTGGCCTAATCATTATTCCTCTTTGGAAGAGCTACTGCCGCCTGCAGCGATACAATTGAATTAGAGCACCAATGAGAGAATAATACCAGTAATATAATAATCAGGTTAAGACGTCATAAGCGTAACATGCGATTACGTTGTCTTAGATATGAAAATGGACCACCAGACTTGGAGACGTTTGCAGTTGAAACGTTCGAATCAATCGGTGGTATTTTTAACATCAGTGCTCTGGCATGTAAATGTGTTGTATATTTTCTCGTTTTGTATTTGGGTTCAATTGAAGTGTATTTTTTTGCTGATCTTTATTTCGTGGATGTTATACTACTTCCGGTGAAAACATTATTTTATACTTTTTCGCTTTAGTTTAATTTACTGGCTGTGATGCAAAGCTTACTATGCAAGTTAAGTTAGCATTTAAGTTAGCATTTTAATTTAGGGCATGAAGTTTGTAATTTTGACCATTCTTGTATGACGTGAGTGCAACAAGTCATCGACCTGCTGCACGAATTTAGCGATTTCCATCTACTAGTCGTGTTTAATCTGTCTCAATGTCCCCATTTGTGACGTATTTCTATGTTTTCACTTCAAATGACATACTTTTTGCAGAGAGATTCCAGGGGTTGTACAAAAGTTAATAATTCAGTAAGCCCAGTTTCGTAAAATCAGCAACATATTTTGAGATGGATCATCCATGTTTTTTTAAATCATTGCGACAACTGTTTTCGTTAAACGGCCATAAGGAATATCTGTTGTTGTGAAGCTTAACTTTGAAGATTGCACAATGAATCCTAAACAAAAATTTTGTAAACATAAATATAGGCAATTTAGCTCCTAAATTCTCCTAAATGACTCCCTCATTTGTATTTAACACGTTGATGGTTTCCAGAATGAATGCTGTAATCTAAAATGAAGCGAAATAAGATCAGTTTAGAAATTAGAGTCAGGTGAAATGAATTATTTATACCTCAAAAAGGACTTGTTGGTTCTTTAAATTCTATAGAAAATGGTCTGATTTAAAGCTCACTCGAAGAAGCAAATTATAATTTTTTGAAATATGCCGCTTAGATGTTATAGAGGGGCCACAAATTTTTGCTTTTAAGAATAAGAGGACTGATTTTTGCTAAATTACTTTTATTTTAACTGTTGTCCATAAATCAGAAATTACAGCCGAAAAATTTAATTTGGATTTACCCACTAATTTGTAGGGGATGTACCGGGAGGGGTCTGGCAATATCTCCGATTTTATTCCCAGAACTTGTTTCAGAAAACGCGTCACGATTACCAAATTTGGCTGAATTCATATAATAGAAATATATGGGTTAAATCGGGAATATGTATGGGAACTGGCTAGGCTACTACTGCATACTGATCACAAATTATAGAAGACAAAAAGTTATGTCAATGCTGTACATTTTTATTGTGAAGCCTTAATTTGGAAAACGTTCGGCGTGTGCCAAATTTGACTACATTTAGTGGAACCTAGCAAGAGGTGCGAACTTTTGGATTATATAAGAAGGGGTGTGGTGGTCTGTTCGATTTTTTCAAGATCTGCCAGGCATTATGAAGAAATGCAATAGACAAAATTTCACGATCTGACAAACCTTTAGATTGCGCTAAGTTTAGGCAACTAAATTAAGTAAAGATTTGCGACCGCCATCATGTCCACCAACCAGTCGGCCAGCCAAACAAACGGACACCGCTCAATCGAGTTAAAAAGCTATGGAACACATTTGGTCAAAGCACAATCGTTAGCTTGGACGCTTCCTTCTGGATGCTAGTAAAATACATTTTTGGCCGCATCATTTGATTATATAAATTAATTTCTCCACATTTGGGTAAAATTACGTTATATGTTTTAAATGAAAATCCATTACCTTTCTAAGATATCGATTTAGCAAGCGTTGTATAAGTGCGATCGGGTTACGCTAGATGGCATTAGAAAGACAAGATTTTGTACTCAAAGAGTTTTGTGAGTACTTGACACAGTACTAATTGAGCGTGAGTCAAAGGCGGACACATCGTCAAGTTCGATCGCCAAGCAAGCTCTCATTTGTTTGTCCAGGAGCTACACATTGCGCGGAAAACCGATTGGAACCAGTTGAATAAGCCTGGATGCAAAAAGGGTACCAGACGAGTTAATGCAAACAACTTCATTTCAATCGAATCAAAGCCAATCCATTTTTAAAGCGGATTATGACCGGCGTTGAAAAGTGGGTCACTTATGACAGGCGGGAACGGTCCTGGACGGTCGTGAAGGGTTTACTGTATGTTTGGTGGGGTTGGCAGGGAATCATCTATTATAAGCAGCTCTCCTATAGCCAAATTGTTAATTTTGACCTATACTGTCAACAACTGGTCTGAAAAAAGCAATCACTCTGAAAAACTAGCTCTGGCCAATAAGACAGGAATTGTACTTCATAGGGGCACCGTCCGGCCACACACGTAGGTTGTGACTCGCTAGAAGCTCCGCCATATTTGTTAGAAGATTCTAATGCATCCATCTTGTGGTCCGGATCTGGCACAAAGTGACAGCCACCCGTCTTTAAAGGAACTTCTGAAAATCGGTTGTCCCATTCATAATGAAATTACCTTCAAAATGGCGAGTTATGGAACAAAACGATAAATAAATGGTAAATAAATAAAGCCTGAAATATCATGCAAAAATTGTGGATTTCCTTGTACTACAAGTTATACTAAAAATAGAAAATATCAAAACAATGAATAATTAGCCTATATATTCCTAGACCCATATTTTCCCGTATACAGTGATTTCAATCGAATCTTGTACACCTCAAGCATTTGGTAAATTTGGGTCTGGAAATGAAATTTGTCACAACATCATACCTTCCTGATCTTCCCTATACAATTTGACCGATTTCTTGAAATACAATTTGTCTCCTGTTTTCCCTAATTCGTAAACTGCAGTAATATGATTTTTTTTCACTGCGCTGATTTATAAGTTTTATCAAAGAAAGAATCGGATAACAAAGTTTCGCACGGTATCACACGCATAAATGACCAAATTTAACGACGCCTTTTTGTACCTCCCATAGGGAATTACCAATTTACAGAAATTCATTTTTATACTTTCACCGGAACAAATAAAAGTATTTATAATTTAATATGAGAAAACGTAAAGCCCAGAAAGTACCGAATATCTTTCGACCGAATATATTTCTTCGATTTTTAAGTCTATTAACCGATTTAGGCCTGTTTGGCTATTGAGTGATATACACGGTAAATTTTATAAATCATTTTGACACTCCCACATCTTGGCAAAGCCTAATATTTTTCAAGATCCCCCCATATTGATCGATTTTTCGAAATTATAATTTTTCCTCGCCTTCCTATAGTAACCCAAACTTTTGTTCATTGTATTGCTTTTTAGTTATATCTAAAATTTTGTGGTATATTTCATACAAAGAACCGAAATAACCCCTATGTTCTTAACTGCATACCTCTCAAGGTGTCAGGAATTTAATAAAATTTGACACAAGTCAATCATTTCATAAACTCAATTCTGAAAATGAAAACGTAGTACATATCCGTGCACCTTCTGGTACCTCTCACACAGATGATCGATTTAACCCATATATTCTAAGCTTCACACGTTTTAAACAGTCTTACGGAATTCAGTTGAATTTGACACACATCGTGCAAATTTTTCCACACCCTTTCAGCTACCTCACATACATACTTGTCGATTTGCAAAAATTCAATCCTTCCTCTGCATTATCAAGTCTGCAGGATGCAGAAACTTTGACTTATGTCCATTTTATTGATTTCTGATGCTTGGTAAAACGTGGGCAAAAGTAACTATTATATGTAATCGTATCTCATTTTGTACCATCCATAGAAACGATTTTTTTCTACATATCTATATAGATTCAGATATAAATCAAATTGAATGTTTATATGGTTGTCTGTATATTTGATGCTTTTTATAGCCGTCTAAATTAATGGACAGATTTGGATCAAGCTTTTACAGTATATTTATGTTATTCAGAAGGGATTCATAGGCAATATTAGGTTTAGATTAACAAAAAGACGTAGCATCTCTCGTACACATAATAATTTTGAACGATCATACTATAAGACATTTGATACGTACGCTACTGGCATAGAAATAAATACATTGGAGTAACCGACAGACTGTCATGAAAATTTAAGGGTATGGTACTATCGATCGTAAAATTGTCATGAACAGTATTAGGTTGAGATTGGATTGGGGCGTGGCACCGCCAAAGCACGACTTAAAATTTGATCGGCCATATCTATTGAGCTGTTAGAAGTACTGTGGGATTTGAGCACGTGTACATCCGATCAAAAAATCGTTCTATGTTATAGTAAACAAAGGCTAAGAAAGGGGAAAGGGGCATTCACATTGTAAAAAATGATATCTCGCAAACTGTAGAAGGTACAAAAGATGCTATTTGACACATATGCTACTGATACACAAGGAAAACCTAAAACTAGTGAAAAGAGGCAACATTAAAAACATATATCTTAAGTTTGAAGGCGCCACCTTGTTTAGTATCTTAATTTGAGCCCTCCAAATTGAACGATCTCAGTCATTTTTTTTTAAACATGAACAAAATTGTTCACCGTTATGTAATTTAATATTTCCATTTCAAAGATCTCAGTAAAACCACTATTAAAGCTACTCTGGGGGAGTCTGCTCCTCCATTTACGACTGTCAAAATATTGGGTAGCAGAGTTTAAACGATACCGTACGAGCTTCGAAACGAACACCGTATTGGTCGACGGTTAAGAAAACCCACAAAAGGGTATTGGATGACCGTCGACGGAATTTGCATGAGCTAGCCGAAATGATAGGCATTTCAAAAAGTGTTACACGTGCTACATTGACCGAAGATTTGAAGATGAAAAACCTGTGCGCAAGATGGGTGCCATGCTCGATTTCAATAAAGCAAAACCAGCGTTTTGAAGATTTTTCACTAGCGTGTTTGGCGATGTTTCAAAGCAATAAAACCGAATTTTTGCTTCGATTTATAACCATGGATGAGAAATGGATCCACCACTTCACAACTGAGATAAAGGTATAGCCAAAGCAGTAGACTGAAATTGGAGAATCGTGTCCACAGAAGGCAAAGACGGTTCCATTTACAGGCAAGATAATGGCGTCTGCCTTTTTGGATATGCCTGGGTTTATTTTTATTGATTATCTTCAGAAAGAAAAAACCATCAATGGCGAATATTATGGTAATTTACTGCAACATTTAAGTGATGAAATTATGGAAAAAGGTCACATTTGGCGGAAAAGAAAGTGCTGTTTCATCAACTCAATGCTTCAGTTCAGACCTATACTATTGAGATGGCCAAAATTAATGAATAAAAGTGCGAATTGTTTCATTATGCAACCTATTCGCCAGTTTTAGCTCTATCGGGCTGTTATCTAATTCCAAATTCGAAAAAAATGTTTCGCTGGTAAAAGATTTGGCAACAATGAAGAGGTGTAGTCTGCGGTTGATGGCAATTTTAAGGAGTTTGACAGCTCCTACTATAAAGAGGGTATAGAAGCTATTAAATATCGCTGGAAAAAATTTATAAAGCTAAAAGAAGATTATGTTGAAAAATAAAGAAAATTTTTCTAACTTTGTTGAGTCTTCCTCGCTGGAAAAAAATATCGAGTTAAAAGGAGATTGTGTTGAAAAATAAAGAAAATTTTACCAACTTTGCTGTGTCTTGTTTGTTAGGTCGGCTAGTTTTGGAACCGCCCTCGTACTTTGCAACAAACCGGTAAAATGTTTAAAGCTAAAGCGATTATGGTAAAAATTAAGCAGTGTGTTGCTATCACTTGAAATCATAAGCTATGTTAATTTGAAATTAGAAAGTGCCACGGCCCAGAAAACTTAACGGAAGTGTTTGAAGGATTTGTCAAGGATTTTGAAGGATTTGTCAAAATGTCCATTTTCAGTTGTAATCCCCAATTCTCCTATTATAGCAACTTAAATTTGTGTTATTAGTATTGCGTTATTATGCTTGTGAAAGTTTATAGATGTCGATCGGAAAACCACGCCCTTTCTATTCCACACTGATTACCCGACTTAAACGAAATTTTTCCATTTTCCAGGTTGAATTAAAATCAAGTTCAATAAAATTAAAAGTCAGCCGTTTGGTATATTCAGTTCTACGAATAGGTCCATTTTACAGTTATCAATGGTCCCCCTATAACTTCTAATAGAAAGATTTTGTTTCCTTAATTCTGTGTTAATTCAGATCGCATTTTGGAAAGAACCTGCCGATTTACTGCGCCCCTTATAGCTCTTTCCACATTTTTCCCAACAACGGCGATTGGCATAAGTAAATTCATCGGACTGTAATTTCTGTGAAACTTTTAACTGGTAGAACAGTAGCTTGATATTGTACTGCTCTGTAATACTTTGCAGAATTCACTTCACTTTCTTTTCAAGCAACACATATGTAAATTATTTAATGTAAGATATATATATCTACGAAAATATTATTTATTCAATTTCGTCAAATTCAGTACAACATTCATAAGGCGATTGATAACCTAGTTTCTAGAATGGAAATGGATTGAACTGGCATACTCCCCGAAAAAGTTGATAGATTTACAACTTTCTCTTAAGGTAGGTTTTCAGTGAGTTACCATTTTGGTTTTTCTTAGGAATTAATTTGGAGCAATATTTTGCGGGAGACGAAAGGCAGTTCATCTGCTATTCGGCATAATACGCAATAACCACAAGACTCTCTGTGCACTTTAAGTGACTATACAAAATCTTGTCTTATCTAGAAACGTTAAATTCATAGTATTCATTGTTATTGGAGTTATTGAAATCTAAGAGATATCACAAATTTTCACAAAATTTCTACTTAACTACCTTCCCCACCTTCGTCTTCGATACCACAAAAATACGCTCCAACCATAAACCCTTTTCCAACCGAGCTACTTTTGTTCAATGTTCTCTGATAGAAGTTATCATACAAATTTCTTTTATCTCAAACGAGTCGGCAAATGATGAGTTACATAAAAACAAGGTGATTAAAACAACTACGAGTATTTACGTATTCTTATAAAAGTTCTAAATAAGCTGCAATGATTTTAATTAGACATCATTTGAGTTAAATCTTGATCGTCTGGAGACGAAAATTATCATTGCTTTGTTATAACAATTATAAAATTAAACTAATTATGGAAAGCACTTAAATCTATTACTAACAAACGCTATTAAAATAATCGTAACTACATCTATTTTGGAAGAAAGATGCAGATGTGCTGGCAAGTGTATTCGTGTAGGAAATTGTATTCTATTTTGAGATTGCTTGTTAAACGAATGGCAAAACATTGCTGTTTAATGGTCAGTGCGGTGTATCAAAACTTTCCACACAAACAGAATTCAAACTAATTTAAATTGTAAAATCCCATGAAGATCTTGTAAAAATTATCTTTACTAAATTTTCAAACCTTAGCACAGTCCTACCAGATCATACTCGCTAATTGCAAATGGGTTATACCGGCCTTTTCCTTCTGGTATTTCCCAAAAAAAATAACCGAATTTCATGAATTCAATTTTATATTTGCAGACTGGAGCAATTTAAATGTTTGTCCATTGCAGTTGTTTATAATGCTTGGCAGAATTTGAAAAAATTGGCCGGATCCATACGCCTATTTTGGTACCTCCTATACAAATCGCCCATTTAGTTCACATATACTTTTAAATCTCTAACTTGATTGCACTAAATTCAGCCAAATTCGGAACATGCTAAACATATGCAAAAGAAAAGCCTCACAATAGAAATAGACAGAATTATCAGACATCTGCGAACTTAGTTCTGCAGATAAGAACGGCTGATTATTTTGTAAAGAATATAGCGATTAGGAAAGTACATTCCAGCACCCCTCACGCTTTTGCATCAACACGGAAAGCTATTGAGTGAGTTTACAAAACAAAGTCGACAAATTTGGAGATACATTTTATCGATAATTAAAGAAACTTTTGCTGCGACTCCCCAGGCATAAAGAAATAACGATGCCGCAATTGCACGCCAGGTGTGGAGGTGTGGAGTTATTTAAATTCAGTTGCTTCAAAAAATTAAATAATGAATAACGATATTTGAGTTCTTTAACGTGGCAATATTCGACAATCGCAATGTATAGGTACGATTACGAATGTTATTTATTTCTCATCTTTATTTTTCTTCTTTCAGCTCAATACATTTTTCCAACGACATTTAATAGCTTCTATATATTCTATACTCTGTTTATTGTAAGAACTGTCAAACTCTTTAAAATAGACGTCAACCACAGACTGCACCTCTTAACTGTTGTAAAATCTACCACTAAGCCATTTTTTCAAGTTTGGAAATAGAAAGTAGTACGAGGGAGCATTCTTTCTTAGAAGAAGCACTTTCCTGCAATAAACTAGCATAATATTCGCCATTGATGTTTTATTCTGTCTGAAGATAATCAATAAAAATAATCCCATGCGCATTCCAAAAACAGACACCATGACCTTACCTGCAGATGGAACCATCTTCACCTTCTTTGCATACGATTCTCCCATTCCAGTCCATTGCTTTGAGTGTTCCTCTGTATCAGGTGTGAGGTGGCTTTATTGCGGTGATATATCACTAAACACTCTACTGAAACATATTTACGACGCTGTTTTTGCTCTGTTGAAAGCAAACGCGGCACTCATCTTGCTCACAGCTTTCTCATCTTCAAATCTTTGGTTAGTACTTATACGATGCATAGTACTTTTTGCACTGCCTATCATACAAGCTAGCTTATGTACCGACGCTTCTGTCGATGATCACCCAATACCATCTTCTGGATTGTCTTAACCGTGTCAGACGTGGACACCTCAATTGGTCGACCGCTACAGTATTCGTCTTGGCACTTCGTACCGCCCCATTTAAACTCTGCTACCCAATATTTTTACAGTCGCAAACGAATCCCCTAGAGAAAATTCTAGCTCAACTTTAATATTGCTTGTACTGAGACCTTTCAAATGCTAAAAAACGCCGCGGCTAGAAATTTAAAACATGTGTTTCATAAGATTGCCACTTTTCACAAACATAATTTTTTTAAACTACTGGTACCATCTGCATATCAGGTCGGCTGGTTTTGGGATCACCTTCATATTATTAAATGTTTTAAACTAGTTCACATTGAAAGCAGTTTATAAAAAACCAAACCAAAAAATGTTAATTATGATCATTTTTCCAATTTTCATGCAAAGAAGAGAGATGGAATAGATTACAGATATTTTTTTTCATATGATAGGACATATTAGTGTGACATATTGTAACTCTGTTCCTTTTACAAATATCAAAATAAACTGGTTTCCACAATATCCGAATTATTATTTTTAGTTATTTTTTGTTAGTGATACGGATTATCAATAACACATAAATTACAATATGCTTAAATTGTCAAGAACACGCTCAACAAATAGCTCGAGGTATCAGCAAATATCACATCACTGTAAACTTATGGACTCCAACTATTCGAATTGGCAAATATCGCCTATCGACTATAATGATTTGTTGCTCGTTTGTCATCTAAATGTGAAGTAGTAAATCACTACAATGTGTGTGCAAAAAATATATATTTCATATACTAATCAAAATCATAAAACCTCAATGAAAACTGCCACAACAATGGTCATAGCCACATATTATTAGTGGCTTTTTTTTCCAGTTGTTAACTAAAATTCTATATAATCATAACTTATACATCACGAAATACGATTTTTTCTATTTTATATTTTTATTTTAATTTTTTTTTTCTTTTTTTTTTATGTGTAGAAATATCTACGGTATTGAGTATAACAAAATTGTAATAAAAACTTACAAAATCTACGCATTATTTATGCTTGTAATGCATGTAAATGAACGTATGCTAATGATAAGGATCTTAGAATTTATTTCGCCAACCAATTCACTGCAGCGCAAATACTTATATTGATCTCGGGGAACCTCAAGTGTTAGTTGGTCCGCAGCAATAACAACAAACATACGTTTTATAGGTGCTTTAGAATACGTTTGGTTTTCTTTCTGTGATTTTAACGCTTTCAAAACATGAGAAGTTCTCACGCACCTATTTGGTCAATTCCAATTGCAGCTACAACAGCGGCATAGAAAAAAACACAACGTCAATGCGGCTGCGCTCGTAAACAAATCAAGTTCAAAATTAAATTGCTGAGTATGGCGTTTTTGTTTTTATGTTAGCTTAAAAAAAACGAACAAAAAACAAGACGCTTTGTAACATAAAACCGCCAACAACATTTATAACTTTGCAAATCCAGCTGGGCTATGTTGCAAACCATGTCATCTATGAATGGATCCCAATTAACAAAAGCCCATCATTTTAATGCTTTTGATCGAAATATTTTTCGAAAAATTAGATTCAAATTTCAAAAATTTCAAATTTCAGAAAGGCGATGATCATTTTCGTAATTACACGCATGCGTATTACACCAACTTATTTGTGAGGATGGTGGAAACTATTTGCTCCTAGATATAAATAAATGAACAATCAAGTGGGCACAAGCGAAGTAAGACAGACATGATAAAATCGGTTTACAAAAGCTTATTTACCCACAAAAATAAATAAAGGGTGTCCCAAGAAATTTGGCGCCATTCGAAGTGTCATTGTTTGACATTTGAACAATTGTTATTGTTTGCTAGTAGAAGGTACGAGGTTAGTAAAAATGGAGCGCTACACGAATGAACAACATATTCTCATTGTGAAATTGTTTTACCAAAATGGTGAAAGTTTTGCGGTTAGAGTTCGCAAATTGCTATCAATTTGGGGTCACAATAATGCTCCAAAAGAGTAAAATGTAAAGAGATTAATGGATAAATTTACCATAACTGGGTTTGTTAGTGATGTAAAGACAATAACGCGTCTTCGACCAGGTCGATCGACCGAAAATTTCGCAGCTGTACGTGATGATGTCGCAGAACTACATCTACCTCAATTCGACACCGAGCTCAGCCAATTGGTGTCTCCAAATCCACTATTCAGCGAATTTTGACGAAAGATTTGCATCTTTATGCATACGAAAAAATGAAAAAATCAAAACCTGCTGTGTGTAATACGAGTATATTCAATTGTTCACTATTTTCCTTTAATAATTTATAATTGTTTAGTATATTTCAGTAAATAAGTTAAAAGGCATGGTGGTCCATTAAACAGTATGTGAGTTGGGAAGGAGCTTTTGGGTAGCCATTAATTATTGCCAAATATTGCTCTTAATTTATTAAAATGCAAAACAATTGAAAAAATATCATCACTCTAAAGTTGGATTTAGTTCTTGTGTGGACGATGTTTTTCCAATTGGACCGATTTTATCCACTTGTACCACATGTGGGCAGTAGTATAGAGAACGTTATACGTTACTCGTTACTTATTGCCAGATAAGAGGATATATCGACGATCCTCTTTTACGAGTATAATATGGTCCTTAACAAAGTTATATGAATTACGATGCATCATTCCGGTATATCTAAACTAGCACCATATATAGCTATTGATCAATGAACCTATGGCACAAACGTAAAATTTTCATTAATTCAAAATTTGAATTCAGTCCTTTCCAAATCCCATTCGGCATTTAATCAGTATGTCTTTTTAATGAATTTGACGAATTGAACGGTTGAATTTTTATAATATTTTTAACATTCATTTAATAATTAATTAATTAAAATATAGAAAGAGAAGTGATTACCTCAACTTCTAGAAAAGAACATTCAAATAACCTATTTTAAGTTGTAAAAGTTCATTTTCTTTCTACAATATGTTACAATATATATATGTGTGTGTTTACTAGGAAAAACTACTAAAGTGGAGTTAGAACTAAGTCTAGTTTATTCCTTACTATTCCTTACGTGTTCGCGCCGAATCGCCAATCCAAAATTCGGTGCAATTCGCCATACATTGCCATTTCTCAAAAGAGAGAATTTTGCAAAGTTATGTAATATTTTATAGGATCAATATATACAGAAATATGCCATTTTTTTTTAGTATTCGTGTCCTTAAGACGCATCTCATCGTTTTGAAAATTCTGTATATTTCGAGGGTTATGCGTAATTATCATTACCATATACGTTGGCGGAAATAGAAATTAATACAATTAAAATTATAATATATATACATATTTATACGACACAATGCATCGAACAGCACGTGGATTAATTTCTATTTTCGCCAATTTAAATGGTAGGTCAGTTGCAAAAAATTATAACCTCAAAAAGTTTTGGAAGTGTGGAGAATGATTTTTTCCCAGAAATATACATAGATAGTTCCAGCTAAAAGCAAATGAACTATTAGTTAAGATTTTGTTAAAAGTAAGTTCTAGAGGAAAGGAAACTTATCTACACTTCATGGAACTATTTATAATTCGTGATATCAACTATGATATTATCATTTAATTGTCCGTATCTGATATCCGTATTTGTTTTTAAAAATTGCTTGCCTCCCATTTAAGTGCATATATTATAAATAGAGGAAAAATAATTTAAGGCTAACCTTGAGCTTTACGAGTATTTTGGAGCTGATGAAGTTTTACCCACACAAAAATTTATTTTATTTTAAGTTGTCGACCTTAACGCATTTCCAACATATGTATAGGGTAACTTCCCCCACACTGTCTTAACTTTTTTAATTGAATGCTGAATTTCATTATTATAGGAATTGTTTTTTTCTGCTATACGCACCATTTACACAGCACGCGTTGAAATATCTTGTTTTGTTGTTTTTTGTTTTATTTAATTTTTTTTGTTTGTTCTATATTGTAATAAGATATTGTTGTTATTTTGTTTTAGTTTAACTATTTATCTTAACAAGCTTTTGCGCCTTTTTGCTAAAGTGTAGATTTTAAGGTAGGCAAGTGATGTAATTTTTGTGTTCTACGTCATGTTGTCCAAACGATATTCAGATCCTTTAATATTTTATTAGTCAATAACACGTTTTTCTTACGTAAACTGTATCACTTGATGTAGAATAATCGGTCAAGATCACATGATTTTTCAACGTAAATATGTTAGATTTTATGTTTGAAAATATATTTTTACTATTGATAGCACAGTATAGAAATGTTAATTGCTGATGATTTCATATTTAGAAACATTTTTAGACATTTTTAAAGTAGAAATGCAAAGTTCTTTAAAACAAATCTTTGTGTACTACATAATCATTGACTTGCATAAGAAATTGATGATAGTGGTTATAGTTTTAGGTAAGTGTACCTCAACTGTTCCTTGCTACCAAATAATCTGTTGGGTGCATTGTATTAAAATTAATTATAGCAGAATTTCTATTCATAATTTGCCAAAATACTGTGGTATTTAAAATGATTGCAGGCTAAAGGAAAGCAAAAAACAAAAACAAAAAACAAAAATTTGTGGACTATTTAAAAAAATTACACGTGAAGCCTTAATTCAAAGTTTAAGCAAATTGGGACACTTTTTATATAATTGTTACTCAATATGTCTACTGTCGTAATTTAAACGTCCTCTTTACATTTAGTAACAGGGTATTTAATAATATTTTAATATTAGGTATTTTATGGCTGGTTTTGGCACCCATTTTGTATCCATCAACTTATTGAGTTATGGCGTTATAAGTTAAAAATAACTATATACTATATATCTTGGTCTGTTATAGCACCATATATACTGAGTTTGTATTAATTGTAAAAAGAGTTTTTCAACTTTATATTGGTATAAGACCATTGACTGCGTTATATCGATCTTGTCAAAATTAGATTCAGATTATGTTTCTAAGATCCAGGTGGTAGTTTTCGTGTCTTCCAATTTCCGTTTTATCATGTTGATAGCTTTGGACGAGTTATTAAGTACCCATTACTATGGCAAACTCCAATGGACATAAAATTTCAAAATTTATCAAAAAAAATTTCAAAAAAATTATGAAAAAATTATTATAAAATACACAAAAGAATATTAATCAAGCGATTATCGACCATTTTTTTAATATTTCAAAATATGCACAAACCTTTTTTCTAATCTTTCAGCAGGTCTTATTCGTGAAACCCTTCTGGAACGGCTTCTTGCAGAGGCCTTACTATATAAACGAATAGGTCTCACACTCCAGTCTCAAAAAGTGTTAATTTAAAAAAAGCATAAAATGCAACAAGCAACCTCCTCCGGTTTCTCTAGCCTTCTATGCCTAGTATGCCTTCCGCACGATTTTCTTCCCCGCTAGGATCATATTATATGTATAATTAAATCCAAATGCATCGACAAATCAAATACGTTCCATTTATGTAGGGTATATATGAAAATGTGGAGCGACATTGGGCGTTTTCGATAGATTTGTTGCGCGATTAACTTGAAAATATGGGATAACTGTTATTAAAATCTAACCTAATTCCAGCCGTGTAAAGCGGCTATATTTAGTTGGACGTCCCATTTCAGTTTTTCTTATATTATAATAGATGTTTAAATTTGATTAGGCCTGTCATCTATATATGAGAATTAGGCTTATCATAAATAACTTAACAGACTGTATATCGCATGTAGATATTGCTTATAGATCTTGCGCAATAAACAATTTTTCATATATAAAAGATTGCCTAGTGGAGTAGTTTTTTTATAGGATGATCGTCCAGTAGATAACATTTCCTTGAAAATACATTTTACATAGCAAAAATTTATAAAATAAAAGAAATTGAATATAATAGATTCTTCTATTGTGGGCTCATTTTTACAAGAAACATATTATACATATGAAACATGATCCGAACCCGCATGAAGGCAAATTTGCCTATTGTAATTATTTTTAATAAAAACTGTGTCTGGCGGAAACTGTTAAAGCAAGCTGGAATAGCTCAGATGTAAAAAAAGTTGGTAAATAAATTATATTCGAAATATAGTAAATTTTCAGTTGTAGCTTCAAGAGAGTAGATGGTGTAATTGTAAAAATGCTAACTATCATGGGCCATTTTTATTATTTTCGTGACATGAAGTCCCAACTCGTAAACGGAAGTGATATTTTTTGTAAAAAAAAAAAAAATCAAACTTCTACTGTTCATTTGTAACAGAGCTATACTAAATTATGAACCTATATGATCTCAATGTAAGTACGTAAACTTTAACCAAAATGGCAATCAAAATAATTACAAAGGGCGGTGCACGATTCCAACACAAAAAGTAATGATTTTTTTTTTTTGTAAGGAATCGGGTTATTTTCTTCTTGTTTGACAGCTTACT
Source organism: Philornis downsi (assembly GCA_019455685.1). Classification (NCBI taxonomy): domain Eukaryota; kingdom Metazoa; phylum Arthropoda; class Insecta; order Diptera; family Muscidae; genus Philornis; species Philornis downsi. The sequence goes on from JAHXMU010026239.1 coordinate 1,280,646, forward strand.
ATTTAGATTTATTAAAATAAATGCTTGGACAGCAGTACCATGTCTTGCATCTCTTCATTTCCGTCCAAAGAGAATTTAGCATCGTCAATTCAGGCAAATAAAATCGAAGAAGACACTAACGTGATAAATTCCTTGTTTATGTCTGATGAGCCCATTTTGATCTAAACGGCAATGTAAACGAGGAAAATTGCCGTATATAAAGTAAATCTTAAGCAAAAATACTCCATGAGACGGAACTGCACCTAGAGCGAGTCAATATGTGGTGCGCAGTTTCATCAAGGTGCATTGTGAGGACATAATTGTTTGACAGAAACGGTGTAACAGTAACTCTCAATGGAAGCCGCTATTTAAAGATGCGCCAAAGACGTATCAATTTCAACAGCATTTGGTTCCAACAAGGAGCCAGCTCCAACGAACCGTCACCTGACCTGACAGCACCAGACTTTTTTTATGGGTTTATGCCAAGCAATAAGTATACAAAACGACACCAAGGAATTTTACTGAATTGAAGCAGTCCATTAAAACAATAATTGAGGCGACCCCAAATTCAACCCTTCCGGCCGCAATGAATATTTTCTGATTAGTTGTCATTTATAGTCTATCATCTTCAAAGCCAATTAGTTATGTAAAATGAAATTAAATTTTTATGCAATAAAATAAGAAAATAAATGAAATACATTGATTAAAAAAAGTTATTTGAATTTCTTAGCATTTATATCACAAGAACACTAAAATAATATGGCGTATCCAAATTCTTGTTCTAGGCATGACGATTATTATACAGCTGGTTTCAAAGCGTAAATAGATTTGTATACAAATTTGAAAGTCTAAGACATGCCTACTACATACGAGCACATACTACTTACGTACTAGATATCAGATACTAAAATATAATCCCAATTTTAGGAGAAGCTGGACTGGTTTGTAGTTCATTTAAATTGCCACTCGTCGATTTTACAACACAATATTTGCCTTATTTATAATTACACCTGTTTGCCTCCAATCTTCTCCCAATTCCACAGCTGACACCGTTTTTTATTAACGCAACAGCCGAGGTGGATAAAAGATAAATTGTTACACAACTCCAAAGTTAAGGCTTACAACGCTCATGCAGCGACTATTGCTTCATTGGAACAAATAACTTTTATCCGTTTACATTCAAATCCGAATACTGCCGACTCACTGCCAATGCTCCAGAAGGCCGCAATAACAAATTTCAACAAAAGTTGTAGACGCAAATAGTGTGTGATTTTTGTTAAAGATGAATTTTTCCAAATTATCATGTCTAATTATATGATGAAAAAACCGCACTACAGTCTGTCTCTATGTCATAAACCTTGTCTGGTGAAAGAGGCTTCATCAAGGTTTTTGCCCATCTTCAGCTTTGCAAAAAAACCCATACTTGACAATAGCATGCACAATGCTGGAAAAGTCATACTAAGTCATACTAAGTCGAAGGCAACTTTACAGATGGAGTCAAGGCTTTGTGCTTCCTTTGAGTTTGCCTTACATTTGCCGTAGCGTGAACAGTCTAGTTTGTTGGAGTGTCACTTTATAGATTTAAAGGCACACTGATAAATCGGATTCGTTCGCTGTTAGTAAATGCATTTTTAACAGCACAATATTCTCCGATTTCATTCAGCCGGCATGCTATCACTTTGTCAAACTGCGGTCTGAAACTGATCCGAGCACAATACCTGTCCATCGCCAACGATCTTAAGCCGTATTGTTATCGTTCCTCACCTTGCTTCGACTCCGTTGTGTATAGTAATATAGTAGTAGTATAGTAGTTTCCTTATTCGCTCATTTTCCGGAACTATCAATTTACAACAGAGTGTTTTCCATCTATACGTCATGTTCAAAGTAAACATGATCAGATTTCCCTTATTATTCTTAAGTGAAGGGAATTCCGTACTATAACTTTGTTATTCATTTTTTGATGTAATTTTCGGACTTCATCCCCATTCCCGCAACTATATTAATGGTACCAGTAACTTTGTATATTCAACTGGAAGTCTTCTAAATTTAACAATCAGAATGGACTTGTCCGGAAATATAACACCGAAGTGGAGGAAAATAATCTATTTGGAAAATTCTGCGGAATTCTAGTTACTAATAAGAGAGAGACCAAATCAGAAAACAATCATTTCCTAAATTATCACTGTACTATACTGGTAATATACAATTAATGACAAGTTTATAAAAAACCCGTATAACCCATATAAAAGAATAAAACACAACTAAAGACGTAATTTTTGGCAATACTTTTATATCATGGAGCCCTTTGCTTTTTCTATGATCATAGTTTATAAGCCTATCAATATTTCAGTTTAAATACATACACAAATTTTAAATTATAAAGTTATTCACAAATATATTGCAATAAATCTGGAACAGATGCTTATTATGTCAAATACGTCACAATATTTTGAATACAATGTCAAATGCCTACTGTGGAAAGTGTGCCACATAAACTTTTACTTGAAATTATGAATGTGATATGATATGAAAGTTTATACACATAGATAAGATGTAAAGTTTTTTTTTTAAACTTTTCCATTCACACTTCTGATATTGGAATCCGAAAATGATAATGCTAGCAGAACATACAAATTTTTACACATGTAAATTTTGTTAATTTTTTAAACTTTTCCATTCACACTATTGGAATCCGAAAATGACACACAAATCTCCATATATTTCCGCTCTATTGTTACCTTTAAATATTTCCCATTAAGCGCTAATGGCATTTTCGATAAAAAGTGTATTAATGGTCACTTATCGATTAGCATTAAATACTACCTATAAAATATCGTATAACCAATAAAAGTTTGTGCCATAAGTCTTTTGTGTTCGCACAGCATAATTATATAAATTCCACCCATACATATTTAGCTACATACTTGTATTTCCACACTATTGTAAAGTGACTATAATATTGATTGATTGGAGTTTGAACAAAAGATATTATCTCGGACGCGTTATGGTTGTAGGTTTAGAAATGTTGGATTTAAATGGCTAATTTAAAATATCAGACATATTTTTATTATTTTGTCATCAAATGAAATTTATGTTTCATATTAAATTTATTACAGACGAACTCATACGCACACTAAGATACACACACACACACACACGCATTCAATATGAATTTTTACCTTGATCTAGAATTTGTTAGTTATTCCTATTAATTGATCATTTAATGACAGAAACTTCAAAAGCTGCATCACGACGTTATATTGAGTTATATTGAAGAAACAACTACGCTGTTTTGTATGTACTGCTGTAACACCTATGATTGAAACTATCAAATTGTATACGAGTACAGCAGGCAAAGAGTCTGTAAATGCTGGTAGTAGTGCCTCAGCGATTTTTAAAAAATTGGTTTTTATATTAAAGAAGCTGGTAAAAAGCATAAAACAATTACTCTTAAATGGGAACATTTTTCGAATTTAGTTTTTGGAGAGATTGCGACTACTTCTTAATGTATTTCAGAAACCAAATATGAAATAAAGAACAAAATTAGTATATAAATTTCAGTCAAATTTCAACTGACTTTTATATACCCAATATCCTTTTATTGCTGCGTAAACTTTTGTGAGGGATGCCTGAAGGGGCATGATAAATTGCTGGGTTCGTAACAAAAAGTACTCTGATAAAATAAGCAAAATTATAACTTTTTACGTCCCTTCGTTTAGGAACCATAGAGGGATTTTCTTTTTTCAATTTGTCAATGTTAAAGTGTGGTACCAAAGTATCTATTCTAATTAACATAATGAATAAATTATAATTAATGAATAAAATTAAAAAAAAAATTACACTGAAAGTCCCCATTACTTTAAAGCTGCATGCAGTTCTTGTATGGACAAGCGTTGCAATAGATTTCATTTATAGAACTAAATGTGTGGTGCTAAATTATTCCGAATTTATATAATATTGTAATGAAATTCGGTATTATATGTATTAAATTACGTTCTGCAGAGGGCGTGTGAACAATTAAACTTTGTGAATGAGGGTTCATGAGAAGGGAGAAATAAATTCATATACCTCTTATTGTATCTCGCGTACAAATTAACCGATTTATATAAGTTTAGCTTTTCGTTGGAGTCCCTAATTAGTAACATGCAGTTACTTAAATGTTTGTTAATTGCTTTGCATTATATTGCTTGCTAAAATTTGAAAAATCGTCCGAATAATCAGTCAATCTGTGGTAACATCCATACAAATTGTTTAATTTATATTACTATATTCTTCAGGCATTTAGGAAATGTTCATAAAATGATTGCATTTCTGTGTCATTTAGGGTATAACACACATAAATTTGTGTTTTTACCGAAACTTTGTGGCCTATCTATAATTTCTAACAAATGACTGAAGAAGGTTATAATTTTGTTTATTTCATTGTGTTTTGTTAACATTTTTTTTGGTAAGAAGCAATCATTTTACAGCTGCCTTTTTGGCTTTTCTCATACTTTCCACTAACACAGTTCAATTGGTTTAGTCGTATGTGCCTAAATGTCTAATAAAATATTTTTTTCATACCTTTTTATATCTTTGTCCAGATAAATGAAGGTATTATATTTGATGCTGTGCTTTATAATTTCTTAAGAAGATTGGGCTGATGGACGGTAACAGGACATAGACTGCCTGACTCCCTGGTAGACACAATGACTGCCGTAAAACTATAGAAAATGAAATGATCGGCCTCTTATTGTATTTCTCATATAAAATTTATCGAATTCCCGAAATTTTACCTTCGTAATTAACAAGCTGCTTCGATTGTTGTCCTGTCTGTTGTTAAAATTAATATTAAATCTTCCCTTCTCCAAATACACTGCTTTATAATTCTTAATTCTTGTGTTATAATGTTCCTATCTGTCATTCAAAGCCCTAAATTTTGTGTAATTTATCACACATCTATCGCCTGGAAACTTTACTCTACGGATAAAAAAGTATTGCGTTACCACGCCTTTTATAGTGTATCCTTGGTTGCGATAAGAAATTTCAATGATTTTCTTTTAAGGTTTAAACGGAATGCTTCTGCAAGTTATAATTATGCTTCCATTATTGTTTATTACTTCTAAATAATATTTAAATCATTATGCCTCTGCTGCCATACCACGCTTTTCAACGACATAAAAACACATCGGGTGAAGTTATGTATCGTTTTCAGATTTTTGCATTTCGCAGTCAATAGCAAATATCCCAGCCTACAATCGTTCTATACTCAGATTGTTTCAAAACTTGAACGGATTTTGTTGAACGGTGCTGTTTACCTAAATTATCATACCCTCGGATGAGACGATGCCACAAAACTATTTGGTGTTGGAGTATGAATTATATTAAAATTTGAGCTTGAAATATGTGAACGCGTCTAAATTCTGCCGGCAGCTTAATTAACATTTTAAATTATTTGCTGTTGTTGCCATTTCTCAAAGACGATAATGTTTTCGTAGACTATCTGTTAAATGTGGTATTCATAAATTTTTAAATTTTTCGATATTTATGTGCAACCACTTTATTAGCAACGTTGTACAATTGCACAAATATTGCTACAACACATGTCTGTACATATGTATAAAATACTAAACATTTCATGTGGCTGTTGTTGGTGTCGTTGCTGTTAATGTTGTTGTGGCTGGTGGCAAACGCACAAGTGTTGCGAACCCTGCGTTTTGTTGCCGGCAACATGACGTTGGTGTTGTTATTGATTTTTTTGTGTTACACTTCTAACGAAAACTAATATTTTTCCCAATCATGTTTAGCCATTTTTACAATAAATTATTATTAGCAATCAATATTTTGTTTCATTATTTGTACTCTGTGTACTAGAGATTTATCATAATTCCAAGTAATACTCTGCGTTCTATAAAGAGGGGGCAGAACAAAATGAGGTCATTTTGTTGTCTGTTGCGTTAATTGCAAATAATATATTTTCATATCACGCACACTCAGAGTAAACATTAAACGGACGCAATATAATTTATTTTTATTGTTATTATAGTCTTTTGTATGATTATAAGTAATTTACGTAGTAAATTTCGTATTAATCGAAAGTATGAGACAGATTGTTTGCAATGTTTTGATACTAAATGACAGTTATAAGTCATTTTGGTGTTAAAACTACGTGAGTCAGGCCACTGAATTTGTAGAGAGTATGTAAAGTTTTTTCTTAAGTCTTTTGTTGTGCATGTTGTGCGTTAATGGACAACAAGCTAACTAAATTTACGATGCCTATAAACTGTTCCAATTAATACAAACAAATAATCTATCATTATGTGTTCACACGAAATCGGCTTAAGTCATTTTGGTATGGCATTGTTATTCTATACAACAATATCGCAAGCATTTCTTTTTAAAACTTTACATTTTTATTCTGCTCTAAAGGCTTTTAGGAAAACATTTGCCGATTTCAGTTTTTCCTTAATCACTTAATATGAGAAAATTTGTTACAGTCGATAGACTGTGGTCGATGAGTCAGATCAAATCCGAAATAAAAACGGGAATATTCTGCGTTACAAGTTTTGGCAATAGGCCTACCCCCACATATATGACTGTTAGCTACTACTAAGATTATGAATTTGACATGGGCAACTGGTAAGGCGGAATAGGGACATATACATATACATATATGCAAAACCTAAATATTGGTAACATGGGGAATAACGACATTTGGGATAGCAGAGTTCTCCTAAGATATCGAATCCCTATCTCTGTCGTAAAATTAATGGAAACCAACCGCAGAATCTTTTTTTTTATTTTCGTTCTAATATAAACAGAAAAGGCATCTCAGAAATTGTTGTAAAGGCATCAAGTAAATTCAATTTATATCAGAACCGACATATTAGGATTGTGTATAGTCATAGAAAAAGCGGAACTATATATGTACTTCAAAGCTCAAACAAAATTTTATTGTAGGATTGTTGGAAGTTCTCGAAAAAATCTTTAAAAATCTAACTGGTTGAAAGAACGCGATCTAACTATTCGACGTTATAAATCTGGAATTGGCATAAGACTGCACAAAATACGTTAATAATAATAATAATAGTAATGCACATTATAATATTAGATTCTTATCTTCTGATAATTTACGTCGGTTTTGAATAAAATACTCGCACATTGAAGTCATCCAGATTTCAGACGCTTGACATACGGTGGAGGCTGGAAGTGTTACCAGTTAAAAATTCAGTAATTTTTCAATTTATGTGACTTTGTTTGCAAGCTTTAGCATAACGTAAAAACATTTCGAATTTTAAGAAAATTATGTTATTGTTGTATGCAGCCTCCCGTATCACAGATAATGGCATCGAAACTCTCCGGGAAAGCTTCATATGCTGTGCGAATGTGGCCTGATGTAATATTTGCTCAATTCTCGGCGAAGAACAAACTTTAAGATATTAACCGTCTAATTAATTTTTGTATTTCCGGAATGAACCATATGGAAGAATCCATTTATTTTATGTACGGGGATTATAGTGACCGCTGTCGTGCAAAAACGGAGCTGGGAACTTTTTCTCGTAAAAATAAACGTTGGGCTTCACAGGCTTTATGGGGTGGTGCCGAGTCTTGTTGAAACGTCCAATGGTTTCTCTGAATTGTTTACACACTGAAGACGACAAAACATTATTCAAAATTTTCTCACGGCAGACTTTTTTACATCTGTTCAATGAAGATGAATGGTGAGGGCCTTGTGACTGTTGCCGAGGCCTAAACCATCGCTGATGCAGGCGCTTACTTCTTCAGAGCAATTCTATGGTCTAAACTATTTTTTGATTTGCACTCTAACCATACACAATCGTTTTGTTTGATTACATATTGCTGAATAATAACATTTTTTTCTTCAGCAAAGGCCAAATTTCAAGTCCTTTACCAACGTGCACATATTTGAAAACATTTGCACTTGCTATACGAACTAATTTTGTACAGGTGTTAAAATATTTTAGATTTTATAAAGCTTCAATCGTAGTCCATTTTTAATATTGTATATGCCCCATTCAAGTAGACACAATGAATTTTTGTAGCCAATTGAGCTGCTTTTTATTGTGGATTACGTTGGACAGTAAGTGACCTTTACTTTTCATACAAATCTTGGCGATTTTAGTGTTTACTCTATAGCGTTCTTTTGATGTCACCAGTGTCATTTTAGTATATAATTGCCCGATTAACAAACAGATTGTTCAGATGTAAATGTTGTAATTCATTAACAATGGATGGCTACGATTTCCATGGCAAATATGAAGCAATAACGCCGGTGCGTTTGAATTCCACCTCTGCATTATACATATCTTACACAGGGTGGCGCAATAGAACGTGCATATTGCATCATCTTTTTTTGCGGGTAGAAAAGGCGCAGGCGGGGGGCGCCTACATCGTTGGGTTGGCGGGCTCATGGAGTTTTAGTCGCTATGAATCAGTCCTACGGGAAGCGTCGCGCATTTTGCATGCGCGCATTTTACGAGAACTCTCGTTCATATATTGCTACTAGGCGACTATGTTGTGCTGAATGTGGACTACGGCGAATTAGTGAAGCTCCTAGTGCTAATTTAATTAAAATATGGGTAAAGCGTTTTGAAGAGACCGGTTCAACATTTAAACCACAAGCAAATGGTCGCCCAAGAACATCTAGGACCGAAGACAATGTTGAGAGAGTTATGGAGTCAGTACGAGGAAATCCACAAATGTCGACTCGCAAGAGATCGTCTGTCTTACAATTATCGCGACGAAGTTTGCAACGAATTTTAACATTGGATCTTAAACTGCATCCATATAAGCTGCAATTAACATAAGAATTGAAAGAGTCTGACTTCATAGCAAGGCTCGCATTTGCTAATGAAATGCTTAATCGATTTTCCAATTTTGACAATATCCTTTTCTCTGACGAGGCTCATTTCCTTATGAATGGGTTCGTAAACCGTCAAAATTGTCGTTACCGGAACAGTAAAAATCCCAAAATCAAACACCAGAAACCATTGCATAGTCCTAGAGTGACAGCATGGGCAGCAATCTCTGGCAGAGGAATAATTGGTCCTTTTTTCTTCGAAAATGCGCGGGGCCAAAACGTCACGGTTAATACGGAACGCTATGTTGAGATGTTGGACGGATTTTTGGCTCCAGAAATTGAAAGTCCAAGAATAGTGAATTCTAGAACTTGGTTCCAACAAGATGGAGCTACCTGGCACACATCAAATGACTCCATGGCGGTGGTGATGCAGATGTTTCCTGGCAGACTGATTTCGAAAAGAGGTGATGTCCCATGGCCCCCACGTAGTCCAAACTGGACGCCTCTTGACTTTTTTTGTGGGGATTCCTCAAACACAAAGTCTTCAGTAATAATCCAAGAAACATCGTTCAGCTCAAGGAGAATATCCGTGGTGAAATTGCAGCCATTACACCAGTATTACTGAAGAAAGTTTTCAATAATTTTCGTTTACGGTTAGAGGAGTGCCGTCGTAGAGAGGGTTACCATTTATATGATGATATTTTTAAAAATAAACTCCATTTGTTATTCTACATTGCCTTATATTTATTTTAACCATACCTTTTGTATTTATATTTTAATCTATTTTTTAAATATGCACGTTCTATTGCGCCACCCTGTACATTTATTTGGAAGGATATAGATATATATTAGGTACGCAACTAAGTTATCGCAGTTGTTTTTATAGAAATGCAACTTTATTATGAAAACATGTTTGCAAATGATCTATCGAAAGTGTTGCCCATCACTAGCTACTGCGTTTTCCCATCTATCTTTTTGAGGCTATTCAGGAATCTAGCCATTCCTTGATGTTATCATTTGAGTGGAACGGCTGGTCAGCAAAACCGTGTGCCATCGAATGGAACAAGTGATAATCGCATAGCGCAATATCTTGAAAATATGGCGGATGGGGAAAAACTTCCCAATTTAGCGTTTGCAGATAGGTTTTAACAAACTGGTCATCGTGAGGCCGCATACTGAATAAAAAAAGTGACAACGCATGCTGAATAATCACTTTCTCGTGCCTCGCCGCGTATTGTGGGCGTTTCTCGCGCATAGTACGGTACAATCGCATTAATCGAGGTCGATGAGGGTAATGTCTTCGGTGGTTTCAACATCCCGTGATAAATAACACCGGCCTGGTTCCACCAAATACAGTGCATAACCTTCACAGCGTGAATATTCGGCCGAGGCGACGATGAAGAAACATGACCGGGCAGCTCCCATGATCGTCGTTCTTTGCTGTAATAAGTCCATTTTTCATTACCCGTTACAATAAGGTAAAGAAAACCCTTCCCTTTTTGTCTCTAAAGTAGTTGTTCACAAGCGAAAAAACGGCGTTCAACGTCCTTTAGCTTCAACTCCTAAGTAATCCAAGTTCCTTGCTATTCCATCATTCCCAACGTATGCAATCGCTCAGAAATGGCTTGGCGGGTAACTTCTAATGCTGAAGCAAGCTCTACCTGCGTTTGACACGGATCCCTATTCACCAATGCCGTCAACTCAAAGTCTTCGAAAGTCTTTCGTCTTCCTTCACGCGAAGGGTCGTCAACATCAAAACCACCGTCCTCAAAGCGACGGAACCAATTTCGACAAGTTGTTTTACTTAAAGCAGCATCTCTGTAAACGTTTTGAAGCTCTCGATGACCTTGAGCCGCCGTTTTCTCTGATTGAAAGAAAAAAATGAATACTTTCCGTATATGACGACTATTAAGTACAAAATCATCAGTATTATATCTTGGCTCTATGTTTACCATATGCCTAAGCTTGGCTCATGACGTTTAGGTTATGGCAGAATCGACTAGCACTTACAGCTGGCGCCAGCGGGAACTTAATTGCACATCTAATATAATTTGCCAAAAATATAAAACCCAGCAGAAAGAGTTTAAAGCGTCAAATATCTTTTGACCGAATCATGGATTTTTAAGCCCATCGAACTGTGTCCGGCTGTCTGTCTGGATGACTGGTTGGCGTGCTTGATAACCATAGCCATAAATCTATATGAACTCAAAACTTATTACAGCCATCTCTTCTGGTACTTCCAAAATTCAATTTGCTTGCCACAACCACATTATTTATAAACTCATCTCCTTTTTGGAAAAAGATCAGTCAAACCACAGTTTTGTTTTAAAAGTTTATTCCGGTGGAAGAAACTTATAATGCATGATTCCATAATAAGCGATAAAAACGATCAGCATAACTTTGATCTATTTTTCTACTTTGCCGCTACCTTTTCCTCCTTGATTCACCATAGGCATGATATTCATTCGGTCGGTCGGTTGTTTCGAGCTTTTAACAGGGAATAAATTGCCAACATCACCAGTAAGAGCAGCAAATCTATTGTTTGTTGGACATGACTTTCATGGATACAGGTCGATGGTTGTCCGGGCCGCCCTTAGTCTTTAATTCCTTCCTTGCGTTTTTTAAATAGTTTATGGAGCTTATAAAAATTTCTTTAAAATATAGTCAGTTTTTCGAAGATCTTCAGCAATATTGTACAAATTTGCGCGCAGAAATTCCATTTCACCGCAATCACTTAACACTAATGATCTTCATGATGTGAAATTTGGCAGAGTTTTGTCAACAAAAAAAGTATTTTTTGAGATTTGATATAACCGTATAATTTAAATTTTTGACACTTTTGTCCTAATGTGAAATAAATTAATTATTTTTGTTTATCACCACTTTTTTTTTTTTTTTTTATTATATTTAAAATTTTTGCAAGTTACTTTTCCCTCTTAATTAGCGTGCTTTGAAATTTCATCTGTGTACGAGCCGTGCGGTGTTCATTCAAACATAGATAGCTGAATCGGAGCCCAAGTCACGATGTACGATACCACGGATGACAATTTAATTGCTTTAAAATGCAACGACAGTGTTTCGGATAAACAATATTTTTCCAGATGTGAAGGCTTCATCTCTATCCCCGCTTATTCACAATGATTTAAATGTATTCATTTGATCTGGCGAGGCAATCAGATGTTAAATACTTGTCATCTGAAGTATTATATATATTGTGAAAGGTTTGCCATTTACGAATATGGATCGTTTAATAACCGAAGAATGCGTGAAAATAGTTAAAATTTACTACAAAAGTGGTGATTCAATCGTGGGCTTCCAATTCATTTGGAAGTGTCATCGGGCTACATTTTTCGAAAATGATAGTGAAATAAAAGTTTCATCGAAGTCATAGCTTTATGTGTGTTTTATTTAACTTTACTTGAAAATGAAAAATGGATAGCCCCATATATGCGCATGAAGGTCTATTGTGAAAGAAAAACTTTGTGGTGCCGCCAAAAACGGAAACAAATTCTAAAGCCTGATCACACTAAATGCATATAATTAACAAGTATATCACTTAAAGGACAATTAATCACAGACTAATCAAAATTTGATCATGTTTTTGTTCGTTTCTTAATATCAAAATTATATCCAGTTTGTCACAAAAGCATTCGTTGACAGTTTGATAAATTTCCTAACGCTTAAAATACGTATTTAATTGACTGCATATGTAGGAGGTGTTTTGGTTAACAAAACTAACAAGTCAACAGCCAACCGATAACTGCATCTCAGCCACGAATCGAATTTGGCTAAAAAGGTATCAGCTACAAAAAAAAAACGAACACAAAACGGACACAGTCACACATCTATGAAGAGGCGGACGGACAGATCTGTCGACCTGCAAATGATACACGCGAGTGCTATCAAAAACAAGTTCATTGGCCAAAACAAACAAAAATATCAGCAACGACTTTGTGAACCAAAACAAATCAGCCAAATATTTCACACCACTCACCCATTAGTCTCTGACAACAAAAACGGCAAAAAACTGCGACAATATCAAAACAGCCAAAATTGCGAGCAACAACAACGAAGCATACCGCTCATGTTGACTTGAGTAAATAATTTGCTATTGGGGTTCGTTCGGTGTAGGAAATAGAAAAAAACGCTATATATTTAAATGACACTTGTTGCATAATTTACGAGTTCATAAGTTATCTGCTGGCTGGCTTCCTGCCCATAATTGTTGGCGGCGAACTTTGTTCAAATTGTGTTAAACCATGAAGATGTGAAAAATTTCGTAAATGTGCTTTGTGTACCAAAAAGATAAACTTTGGTTTGACAAGTTATTCAGATGTTGGGGAAGGGTGTACCATATAAGTTCCTTTGGAGGTGAAACTGAAATGATTGATTATACACTTTATATTAGAAACGTCGTCTTAAAAATCGATTCGAAATAGTTTTAAATTGGACTTCCATACAGTTATAATGACACTTAATAATGGTGAAATACTCAAAAACCAGACGTTTCCGACAATGTTCTTTTAAATTTTAAATTAGTTTTATTTCTATTGCTTTACAAAATTAAATAATTTCTTGCATGTTGAACTTTTAAAGCTTTATATAAAGCAGCAACAATATTTTTTGCTGTAATTGGCGATTGTTCTTGCCTTCGTTAATATGATTTCAGAAGCAAAGCCGTGAGCTGAAAATTATTGCCGATAAATCAAATCATCAAGTCGGTCGGTGTCGGATAGAGCTTGGAGTCGTAGTTATGGAGTAGGGATTAGCATTTGGAGTCAATTTTAAATAATTGTAGTCATACCCACAAAATTTTTAAAAATAAAGAAAAATCAACGATTTAAAAAAAATGCCTAAAATATGATTTTAGTTCTTAATTCGGTTCAAGACCGTTTATCTATTAGCAATTATTTATTGTTGCTAATAGAAATATAATCCAAACCTTGCGAAATTGATTGTATTGACATAGCTGGGCGAATAGCTATTTTGGCATTCGCTAAAATGCCATATTCAGCACTCTTAGCTGTTTCTACTTTCTTGAACATCATCGCCTTCTTAATGGTCTATGAGTTCACAAAACTACAAAGGCCATTTTCGTACCGGTGGGCAAAACTTTTCAGTTGATTTTGAATTATATTTCTATTACCAATAATAAATAATTGCTAAAAGAAACACGATCTGAAGGATTAAGAAATAAAACCGTGTAATATTAAAGATCGACTATAAATACAAAACTTTAAACAAACAATTATTTAACAAATTAAAAAAAAAAAACAAAAAACAAATAGCATCACACACTTTTTTTGCCTTCACTCAAGACAGTAAAGACGTATCTCATTTGATGCGCACAAATGTAACATCTATCAAGACCAAATTTGTTTAACGACTTTTTAAGTAAATAAATGGTAGATACGACAACGGGCGTAAATCTCTATGAAATTTGTCACAACTTAATTTTTTATCAGTTCTTAGCTGCAGATTCTAAATTGTCTACATCGGCTCACCATCCTGGTACCCCCAATACAAATTGCGTGATTTCTCATCCGAAACCAGCAGGAACCCAAATCTTTATCCATTCAATTTTTTCATAATTCTTGGTAAGGTTTAAAAAATCCACCGATTAATCCTATCCCTTGTGATACTTTTTATATAAATGACAGATTTAATCCAGATATTTTTGTCTTCATATTCTTTCAATCAGTTACATTAAATTTAGTCAAATTTGGCACATTATGAGCATTTTCCAAACTATGGTCTCAGAATGTAAACAGCGCACATTGCCACTCTCATTATAATATCTTCCATAGCAATTGACCGATTTTTTTAAATTCAATGAATTTATCATCAATAATTGCCTAAATTTTATCCGTCACATTGCTTTACAATCCATTGTAGGAGAAGAATTATTAACTCCGTGCTGATTCTGGTACCTCCCACACAAATGACTAATTTAACCCATAAATTCTTACTTCCATGTCTTCCAATTGGTATTATTAAATTTGATTAAATTTGCATGTATTTCGCTTTTGGTAATCGTAATATCTAAAAATGAAAATGGGCGATCATGCCACCCACACCTATTCTACTACCGTTCATAATCTGGTTTTCCACCTTAAAGCCCAATTCGAAGCCTGAGGTTAGTTAAATTTTCATATAATAATATTAGTTATAATATTGGCTAAAATATGAAAAAATCGGAGATCCTCTGGGATCTCCAATACAAATTACCTCATATAACTTATATGTTATAGATTTAATTCAATTGTAATTCAGTATAATTAAGGCCGAATCAGGCATTTGACACTGCGAATAAAAATAGATTGCACTGCCACTCCTCTTAGTTGACAGCACACACAAATTGTACAATTTGGAAGAAACCGATGATGCTTCTACATTTCCTAAACTGAAGACTCCAGATAGATAAATTTATTGTGCTTTAATTCAAAGTATTTATTGTGCTTCGGTTCAAAGTATTTTTGCAACCACACAAAGGAACATTTAGTGAAATTATTTGGTAAATTTTATACAGTCATTAGGCACTTCATACGGTGTATGGCATTCCACAGGATTGAACACAACCCAGTTTACACAATTGTTTGAAATGAGTTGACAGTATTGCCTCTGATAAACGGACCAAACTTTGCAGCCATATTAGCTTGTGTTTCAAAGCAGAAATATCAGGCAAAAAGCAGATCAGGCAAAAACTTGTAGTATCGAATACCATTGAATGCACTCATTAACTAGAAGGCTGAAATATGGCACAGAAGTACTTCATATTTATTGAAAAATTATTAGATTTTAGATATACAAGTTGGTGCACCAATTGCACTACAATAGAAATTCAAATAACTTTTCTTTTTAATTAACGTATTTCATGTATTATTTTGTTCTTATGGTATAGAAAATATTTTATATAACTAACTGGTTTTGAAGACGATAGACGGTAAATGACGTCAATACTCATTCACGCATGTGACACCTGATCAGCAAATTATTCATTGCGGCCTGAAGGAATGAAGTTAGGATCGCCTTAATTATTTTTTTAATGGACTGATTCAACTCAGTCAATTGGATTCGTTATGTACACGTCTTGGAGTTTCTAAATATTAACTTGTTTTTCTAAATACTCGCTCTGGCTATGTGTGCAGTTGCTCCATATTGGTGGAACCAAGGGATGTTGAAACGGTTACGTCTGCGGCGTAATTCTGGGTAAAGAAAACTCCTTCAAAATCTTTAAATAACTGAAACTGACAGTAACACGAATGAACTCCCCTCTAGTTAAATGGGTATTTTTCGCAGCTCCTTCAAAAAGAATGTCATATATTAGTTAACCAAACATAGAAGGCATTAAAATATTGTTGAAAATGTTCCTTGTTTTTCCTTAAAATAGCCATCGACTCCTCATTGTTCATTGTTGGCAAATATTTTACCTCCGAGCTAGTTTTTCAAGTTTGAAATTAAAAAAAAATATACTCGTATATATATCTTTTAACGGGTTTTTTTAAATCGAACAAAATACTCAAATTTGCATCATATATTAAAGTTTTTTATTGGAATCGATAAATTGGTCTTTGCCATTTAATGTTTAATGATAATTTTATGTAAAAGTTGTCCGCGGCTCCACCTCAAAATATTCATTCGGAAGATCCAATATTTTGCCACTTTTTCAAGCATTTCGACCTGTATTTCACGAATAACGCGTGTTACGTTATACTGTAAGGCTTCAGTAGTGTTCGGCTTGTCCACAATGACTAACGACTTGACATAACCCCACAAGAAATAACCAAGAGGTGTTAAGAGGGGCCAACTCACAGGGCCAAACAGAGAGATAAGCTGCTCACCAAATGCATCCCTCAACATATCCATTGTTTCACGAAGAATGTGGCATGTTGCATCGTCCTGATGGAACCACATGTCAACCAAGTTCAACTCAGCCAATTGGGGCGAAAAAAAAATCGCGTTTCATAGCTCGATATCGATCGCGGTTGGCGGTAACGTTTCTTCCACGGTCGTCTTTGAAGAAAAATGGACCCTGATGCCAGCAGCCTATATACCACATCAGACTGTTGTTTATTGTGGATGCATCGGTAATGTGTATATCATGTGGCTGTTCATCACTTCAGATGCGACAGTTTTGCTTGTTTACGTATCCGTCCACAACACAATTTTTCGACAAAACAGCGGATTTTCACTGAGCTTTTGTAAGGCGCACCAAAAATTAGACGCTGTATTAGGTTATTCGGCTTCAATTCTTAGGTGAAATAAATTTCATAGACTTTCAAACCCAAATCGACGTGTACAATTTTCCATGTGGTTGAGTAACACATGCCCAATCGCTGAGAACGGCGACGAATTGACATTTCACGATCGTCATTAACACTGGTCGCTACGGCTGCAATATTTTCTTCGGTACGCACTCTACGCATGCGAGTCAATGGTTTTATGTCCAACAAAGTATATTTGGTGCGAAATTTGGAGATAACTGCACGAATTGTTGTTTCAGCAGGCCGATTATGACGACCATAAAATGGTCGTAGCAAACGATGCACATTTGTCACAGAGCACTAACTTTGATAATAAATTTCAATGATTTGCAATCGTTGCTCCTTTGTTAGTCTTTCCATGATGAAATGACCGAGTATGCTGTACAATTTTCACTTTGACAGATGACGTTTGGATGCCATTACCAAAAGCAAAAAAATCAAAAATTAAAAAAAATTTAGATAACGAGTATTTCATGGAAAGAAAGTTAAGTTTAAGTTTTATACATAAGAAGGGGCATTTTTGAAATGCCCACTTATGTAAAAATAAGTTCATAATTCATCAAAGATGATATGGTTCGCAAGTACTGCAAATGGGACAAATTGAATTTGGCAAAAGCTTGGCCAAAGACCAAATCCATCCATTGTGAAATGATCATTTTCTTCAATTTTTCTTATAAAAATTTTACCATATATTCCTTAATCAAAATCGATCATTGAATAATTGCAAAAAATAAGATAACTCGATATAATATGTATAAAAAAAGCTCTTTCTGATACGCCTATTTATATGGCGATGAGTCGCGCGTGTATTGTCTAGTCCGCTGTAGAGCGTAAACCATGGTGGATGCTGTATTATACAAACTCTCACCACCAATTTAAAATATCAGTGTTTTTTTATATTTTATAAAGTTTTCCATTTCGTTACTTGACTCGATACCCGGCAATTGAGGGACCCACAATTCGTGTAAAATTAATATATTTTAAATTTTAGATTATTTCAGCTGAAAATCATAGAATTACGTTTTAAAAGTGCCTAACCTTGCGCGTGCTATTACATGGGAGTTAAAAATCTAGGTCTTTTGTTTTAAATGAAATTCCAAATTGCAATTCTCATGCTGGAGGCTTTAAAACATTCAAAAAATATAATTTGAGCTACAACAAAACGTAGACCTGTTCTTGCAAGTTTAAGTAGAATTCATTGATCGCAGAAATTGTTTATTAGTCAAATTTGACTGTAATCATTTAATTAATGCCTCCCGAACTAAATTGCAGTTTTAAGGGGGACGGCAAACGGACGGACGGGCATCACTCGGTAAAATTTTTGGTACGTATTAAACTATATTAATATTTTGCATAAATAATTATCCGTACGATTACTTATTCAACCTGTTCCGCAGACTATTGTTGAATATACAAATTTCAAGGCACTGAATTACTGTGTTTCTTTTTTGATCACATTTTAGAAACCGGCATAAATCGTGTAAGAAAATCAAAGATAACACAATTTTTTGAAAGATTACATATTTTTAAAGTCTGCCTATGACTTGCAGTTTTCGACGCAAAACAATTGCAAATCGAAAAGATTTCCTCATTTTGCCAATAAATACATTTTTTTATTTTGCCAACGGTAGAAAATAGTATATATATAGTAAAAATATCAGTTTTGCAACGAATCCAATAAAAAAAGAACCCCAAACTGAAAGACACGTTATATTCTGCGAAGGGGTGTTTTTTTAACATTCGTGCCTATTACAACACAAATATATGATAATTAAATCCAAAAAGGCCAATGACGCTGATTTAATTTTTATGGCTTAAATATATCCGAATTTAACAAGAAAAGAAGTTCTAACAACGTTTCGTTGAATAAAATCTTTCTTTTAGGCTCCCTGACGCCTTTCTTTTTTAAATTAAAAAATTGACTGCCGAAACGAAACATGTTACTTAATTAAACTGGGTGCGCTGAATCTGGCATCAACATTGGGTTATCACGTCTTGTTCATTTTTTATCGCATGTTGGCAATGCTGTAACAGTCAATATTGACACTACAATTTCACAATTATTAATTTGACAGAAGCCCACATTCATTTTATATCTTCAATAGTAGCGTTTAAGCATGTCAGGGAATCAAGCTATTTTTGCTTCGTGTGTAGTCAATATTTGGCTGGAAAAAAATATGCATTAAAATATGCATATTTACATTATTTTGGGTTTGCTGTTAGAAACTTGAAAAAAACCGTGGAAATCGACAATGTTTTGCGATGGTTGCAGTACTGTTTTATACAAGTGGTCAAATGGCAAGAAGATCTATTTCGATTTTTCAATTCCAGTACTTTCGAGAGAGTCAATTAATTACCAAATCAACTGTAATTTCTATTTAACAGAAGTTGCTAGATTCAATATAAAAAATCGAAAAAATTACTTACGCGAATGTCCCATCGATTTCCAAACCAGTTCAACGTTTACCAAATGATCCATTACCGGTCATTCCCAGTGCTACGAGCAGTTAGTCTGAAACATCTTTCATCAGCTGTGGTAGTTTGTATCAGGCTGATGATGAACGTCATTTAGTGACTCAAGCTGAGCTGAATGATCAAATTCGGGATTTACATTTAGCGAAGCAAGACGCAGAATTACTAGCTTCACGCATGCAGCAGTGGAAACATCTTGCAGTTAGGACAAAAGTAACAATCTATGGAGACAGAAGATTGGAATTGCCTGCATATTTTGAAAAGAAACACTCTGTTCTGTGCTGTACTGATGTTGATGGTTTATTTGTAAAAATTAACCAGCCATATATGGGAAAACTGAATGGAGATTATTTATTGATGGTTTTAAGTACAGTTTAAACGATCTTCTTTTGCATAATGGGAATGAAATACCATCCATACCAATTGCTCATTCCGTTAACACAAAGGAAAATTACGAATCAATGATTGAAAGTTTGACATTACTCAAATACAATGGAAGATCTGTGGTGACCTTAAGGTGTGTTATTTAAATTTCTTTGCATATATAGTGTAGGCCATCCTAAATAACTGTAAATTAACCTGTTTCAGGTCATTGGTTTGTTGATTGGTATGCAAGGATTTCACAAAATATTGTTGTGTCCTTTGTCTATGGGATAGTCGCGCTACATGTCATCATTACCTCTGAACAGAGTGACCAAAAATAACTGCGTATTCACCAGGAAAACAAAACATTTCAAATATACCATTAATTGATCCAAACGACGTTCTTCTTCCGCCGCTGCACATAACATTGAGCATTTTTAAGAGATTTGTCAAGGTTTTGGACAAAGATGGTGCATCATTTAAATTTTTATTAGCAGGTTTTCCTAAAATTTCATATGCTAAAATCACGGAAGGCATATTTGTTGCCCCCTAGATCAGGAAGCTATTAAAAACCTAGATGCGATGAGCAACGAACTAGGGGAGAGAGCAAGATTTAATAAAAACTGAAAGAAATTATTAAGTATTTTGGAATAAAAGCGTTCTGGGAGACTATTGCTGGACTCTAATATGTGAAACCGAACCAAAAAAATATAAACGATGTTTAAATAACGCCATTCACTTTTGAAAATTCATTGATTTTTTAAAAAAACTAATGATACTTTATGTAAAAACGAATAAAAAACATTTTTTTTGTATCTTAAACTGAATTACACTAAACTAATTACACTAATTACCCACTAAGTTACACTACGAAAGATATTTGATTGATCCAGTCCAAAATTATCATTCTTCGTCCTCAAAGTTTCATGAAATTATCACATGAAAAATAAATTTAAGGTAGGAAAAATTGTCGGGCGTGTCTCACGAAACATCGGTTGTACGAAGATGCGATTTCATACGTATGTGAAAAATAAATTAATATTTTGAAGAGGTATAGTTATGATTTTACTTATATATTTTACCAAAAACTGGGAGGTGGCGATGGTAATGCGGAAAAAAGCTCAAAGTTACTTTTCGATCGCAGTACAATTTAAGCACTGTATTGTTATCCATTACGAAATTATCATAAGCTATTTTGGTAGAAGTAGAATTACGAAATTATCATAAGCTATTTTACATTAAAATTCGAAAAATGAGAGTGATACCGAACAAACCACCCTAACGATTTAAATGGTCATTTCTTATGAACTATTAAAAGTATGAGTAGGGTAGTTGATACGTGTGCTATCAATATTAAAAGCAACATGTCTTAGCAAAAAGTGGGCGGCGCCAGACCTTTTTTGAAAAATCGATAAGTCATCAAAATTCAAGAGTGTTTTACTGCCAATCATGAAATCATCATATGTTGTACTGGGCTACGATTAAAAGAGAGCATAACTCCACCTATACTGCTTAAAAATTTAAACGACCATATCTCATAAACTATTAGAGATAAATGTGTGAAATTTGTTACACATGAAACTGTCGTAGAAGTAATAGGCTTTAGGAATGACTTACAGTTTTGAATGAAAATAAATAAGAATTTAACAACATTAATTACCGATCGAACGATATTGCTTCCGGGAAAGATTGGGCAATTAGTCATTTTATTGGCAATTTAATCCGGGTTACATTTTATGTAAGTACTTGCCTATGTTAGATTATAAATGTTTTAGTCCATGTTAATTGCGGCGTCGCAGTGCACGCCGCGTTGGCCAGTTCACTCTATTGATCGGTTGTTTCCGGATCGCATGCATAGATATAAGTCTTATCGCCCATTGTAGTGATTTACATGATGTGCTGGTATTCAGAAATCATTTTATACAGATTGGAATGCAACGGTCTCTTTGAAAAAAATTAGTATTCTTGGTGCCAATCGAGATTTTATGCGTCTGAGGTGCAAAATATCTTCCAAAATGGAGTTGACAAATCTCTCTAAAATGCTAAAATGCTAGCATCGTCTACTAAATGTTTTCGCATGGTATAAGTATTCCATTTCATGAATTTACAATAGAAGCGTAACTGATGTGACAAGTGACATAAATGAAGTGCATTTGACTAAGGCTTCTGCCACAGTGTTACCAAGTATTTCTGAGATTTGACATACACGTGTAAAAACTTTCCATATCTTTTGCACGTAGTGGTCTACAAAATTCGTCATCAAAATTAATATAATCGAGTCTAATACCTATATAAACCCAGCGTTGACACTAACAGCTTACGAAACAATTGTAGGTTCACAAGATGTACTGTATAGGATTATGTATGGATTAGCGTACCAGATACTCGTAAATGGCATATTCGGTTTTGCTTGCACATACTCCCTTTTTTGTCGAAATTTTCCATGATCGTTCTGCTCATTTTGCTCCTTTAATGTGGTCAAGGCTTTAATCTTAGATCTAGAAAAATTATAAAGGAAAAATTTGGTATGTCTATCATCCACATCTATACTTGGAATTTGGGTACTTAGGCAGTGTCGAAAGCTCTAAAGTCCTAAGTTGTTGACGGAGTTGCATTTGAACAATCATTTGTAGATTTTTTAATCACTAGATGTTAAAATTTTACTATTAACGGGGCCGTAGAACTGCAGCAGTGGTACAGTTTAATTTTTTTTTATTTTGTAACTTTGGCACATCGTTTCTTCAATAAAAAATAGCAGTTTGTTTTTTTTTTTCACCCACTAAATTCATGAACACCGTCATTAATCTCCATCGAATAGTTTGTGAGATTACAAACGGAATGACAAACTAAAATAACTCGCCAAGTATTATGGCGGATAAACTAAACGCCATCCAAAGATATATTGATGCTTAATTAGCTGGCATTAATGATAAATATTTCACGTTTTGGCGATAAACCAATAAGCGGTATGGATACCGTGCAAGACAGCTTGGCTTTATTGTGGGACATTTCTCTTACAGATGTTTGCAAAACATTGTCACAATTCCGGTTTCTAGTGTGAGAGTGCGATATTCACTAATGCATATTTGAACAAAAGTGAACCTGAATTATGCAATAATTACTGATTTTAGGTTTCAAGTTCTAAGTACGTTAGTCAGTCAGTAATGAAGTAACAAATTTTCCCAACGTCTTCCCAACAAAGCAAATAGCAGAAACCAACTCGCTCAAGTTTTCCCACAGTCCATTAAAAGCCAAAATCTAACCACAACCTTGCACTCGTATAAGATGTATTTCTATAAGGAGGAACTGATGCAACAACATCTTTGTGCCGCAAATCTCTGCCATTTAACTACACATGCAGCAAATCATGTAATACCTTGCTGCATTGCATGAAAGACGAAAAATTGCAGATGAAGTGGAAGACAAAATGTGCAATTTCAATAATTATTGCGTGACTTTTAAATCACCAGCAACTTCGACGGCAAAAGCGATTACGCCAACGAGCAGAGTCTGAAGATGCGTACGTAAGCGACAACCAATTTTAAACAATTAAACGTACAACATGTGGCAATTGAAATCAATTGGTAAATGTTCGCAAAACATTTCAGGTAAAGATTCACAGAAACTATTTATTTTTCCAGGGTGCAAAGAGTTTTGCTTGGTGTCTTGACGTTATGTTATTACTATAAAAGGTAATAACTTCTCCACTAAACTTTTATACAGACAATATTTCTCCTCTAACGTCAACGATCAATTATGATAATGAAATTTTTATTGAAAAAGCATGATCACTTTTAATTAAAAATTTCGTTATTTCCTATGTGCATATACAGAAGAAATGAAATGGAATCCACCATGTTGGTTGATACTAAAAGTAAAACCTAAATTGTTGTAATAATAGCTTAATAACACCCACTTTAAATTTAGTGTCGAAGCGACTAATGCACTATTATTAGGATATATTACATTTTTTGCAGTTTAATATTTTCAAAATGACCGTAAACTTTCTAATAATTACTATAGGCGAATACTTCACTTTGAGTCAAACGGAGTTTTTTCCTTTTTTCCATAGTTTATCGAGTAGCCGCCTAAATAATAATTATATATAGTAATTTGTTGATTTGAAAATACACATTTATGATGTTAAATATGAGAGCTTAAAGAGGTGGGAATTTCATATTTCAATACAGATATTTATTTCGTTTCCCATTATATTTAAATTAATTTACAATTTCATTTCAGCGTACCACAGAACATCGCAACAACACATCTTAAACATTTATTATATTTGAAATCAGCTAAAAGGAGGCAACCGGACTGGGGTAATGTAAAAGTCATTTCAATTCAAATTTTGTGTCTCTCTCTGGATGTTGAATGTAAGCAATTATTTCCCAACTTCGTAGGCGTGATTGTACATATTAAATGAAAAGACATGAAATCAGAAGCTCTGCACTCTTTTAGTGCGCGCCTACGTTGTACGAATTATTGAAAATCACTCTTCATTCCAATTTTCGTAATATCAAATTTAACCGTTTAGTCTGGCCAGTAGCACCTTTCTAATCCCTTTTTTTTCAATTTGCAGCTTTAAAAGAAAAAAAAATTTAAAACTTAATATATAAGAGGAGTACGGATATCCATTTTTATTATTCTGGCTATATCCACTTAAACCGGGCGGTCGTACAGGATTTGACCGTTTTTACTATTTATTATCCTTCTAGGTACGAATTTCAAAAATTTCTTCCTATAGTTTATCCATTCTGGAACAGCAATATGGACACCAATTTTCATGATTCTAGCTCCAACTGTTTTATCTGAGTAACCTTTTTATCCTGTCTTTACTTCAACTTTTTGTCTTAAGAAATTGTACAATTTTCGTCCCCACTTGTTCATGTTTTATACCCTAAGGGCACAAGTTTTTAATTATCCCTTCTCATTCATGATTCCTCCCCATTTTATTGTTCTACACATTTGTTTTGAGCCATGGTACTATTTTTCCCCCTTCTATCTTTTTCTACACATATAAGTAAGCACCGTAATGTTGGTGACTTCAGCTTCAGTCTTTTGTGTTATGTGATGGTACTGTTTCTCTCCCGTTTCTATCAGTTTTGTGCCACAAAGGTTCAAATTTCTAAAAAATCTGGGAAAAAGGAAGTGTACGAGAGTATGTATACTCTCATCCCTATTTTATCCTCCCATAGTAAAAATTTCGTAAAATTTCGTTTTTACTTCGAGCTTAGTTTTAAGAACGATCAGCGCATCCATTTTAATATTTTTAAATTCAACCGTTTATTCTGACCAGTGGTACCATCCTAATCTTTATCGTGTTTTTTGCCATTAGAATTTGAAAACTTCCGTTTTATTGATCGTTTAGTTTGTAATGAGAATATAAATTCTTGATTCCAGCTCTGGCTGCTTAATATACGCTATTGCACGGTATTTGATCCTTTTTATGCTGTTTCAACCCTTAAAAACACTTATTATGGTAGCGATAGCTACACTTAAAATGTAATATTGACACCGAGTTTCTTGATTCCACCTTTAATCGCTTGATCTGGACGATCTTAGTCGGACTGATAAATTTTCGGAACAACTCCCTTCCTGTCGCTTGCCTTCTCTTGAAGGGGAATAAGGCTAACAATTTGCATGATTCTAGCTCTAGTCATTTAAGCTGGGCGATGTAGCGGATTTGCTCCATTTTACCCTGTTTTTATCACTAAAAGTACGAATTTCTGAAAGTACCTTCTCGTTGCGAGCGTCCTCTAAAAAGAGAATGTAGACGTCAATTTTGGCGATTCTCGCTATAGCCATTTGAGGTGGACGGTGGTATCAGATATGTTTTTCTTTTTACCCTTTTTTTTTGTCCCCAAAAGTACGAATTTGGAAAAATTCCTTCTTATTGCGCAACAATTTTGTAAGAGGCATGTATACTCCAATTTTCGGGATTCTAACTTTAGTCCTTTGGCAGTCGGTCAGCCAGTAACGCAACAACTTAAAATATAGGCACATATATGAATCTAGAAGCACATGGGTTAGGTTTGGTAATTTGTGTGGGAGGTACCAGGAAAAGGAGGTGTTTTCCGGCGGATTTTTTTCACTTTGTTACAATTGAAAAAACAATTAAATTACTACAGTCTACGAATTAGGTTTGGAGTAGAAAATTGTGACAAATAGGTCAAATAGTATTGCATGTAACGGTAGAGTTGTAACACTGCCGTCCATTTTTATTCTCATAATTAAGTTTATTAAACATATAATAAATGCTAAATTTCAAACAATTCGGGATAACTCCTTAAAGGGGCTGATGTCAATATATGGGTTAACCCGGTTGGGAGGTATCAATATTACGATACAATGAATAAAAATGTGTCTTGCTGCGGTCTATGAATCAGGGAAAAAATTGAATTACGGAAAACCCCTAGGGGTTCCCAAATTTGACTGATTTTAATGCAAATGGATAAAAAAAGGACTTTAGAACATATGGATTAAATTGGTTTTGTGTATGGGAGATACCAGAAAGAGCGTAGCTAATTGGTCGATATTTAGAAATTTTGCTAAACTATACGAGTCAAGTCAATAGACAACAATTTGAGTTGCTGTCGCCCACACATTAGGAGTTGCAGGGCAAAATTTAACTTCGTAAAATCGGTCAATTTGTGGTAGACTTATGTAGACCATTTCCAATCCTCGGATACGATCGAAACAAAAGGCTGTGCCAAACTTTAAGAAGTTTCATGAAGATTTACGGCAGTTTCGTGTTTATCAGTTAGGCATCAGATGCGCATCACTCAATCGACTTAGAAAGTCATCAACACACACTTGGTCATTGGATGCTTCCTACCTTAAACGGTACCTTCTGAGTATTTCATTTTCGTTGTACCAAATTATATCAAATGATATATAGCATTATTTCTTTGGGTTATAATATCAAACTTAGCGTCAATTTTATTTGGAGCCATGATAAAACGCCCTCTGACGTCAACAATGTGAGACCAAAAAATTTGATTTATTACCGAATGTTTGATAGTTCTCTTGTGAGTCATTACTAGCCTTAAAGTCAAACATGACCAATTGGTGTTGCCATTCGTTATGAGCAGATAGATTTGAAATTACAAATTAATGAATAATGCTGTCAAAATTTACATGACGATCTGCCCAAGCTTCAAATTTTTGTTATATGTGTAAAGATTTGCTTCTTTACCCAATAATTTCTAATTTCTGTTACTAATCAAAATACTCATTTTTGGCAAATTAAAGACCATCATACTTGAAAAAGTGGCCTGAATTTTATCCTTTCACGTCATATAAGTCTTAAAAAATAAATGACAATCACTGATTTATTGCAGCGAATTTTTTTACCCAGTCGACGTGGAATGCGTTACAAATTCACCACTTGTGCTAAGACCTTCGGTCTTTTGTTTGTATGGCTCCCACAGATTTGGGTACATTTCCAATGTTCAGCTTTTTTCGTGTTTGTATTATCAGTTCAGATCAATATCGTTTATGTATCAACTGCCTATAAATCGGACCCCTGGCAACAGGAACGGACATAGAGAAGTCGTCGAGAGATATCGGAAGATTTATTTTTTCCGTTTTAATAGTTTAATGGAGTTCTTGCGTAGAGAGATGTGGTTAATAGACTAGAGGAGCATGGCATTTATTTGCTGTGTCGATATTTCTCATCAGACATTGAAAATCTCTACCGTAGATAATGGATTACCAGTTCCATGCGAGGTATGATAAAGCAAAACTGGAGTAGCTTGTCGGAGAAACCCAGACCAGAGGGTTCTTCTCTTCTGGTAGCACGGGTGACCAGGAGCCCAAAGAACATTGTTCTTGCTTGGTCGTGGCATTGGACCCTTTGTGGGAGCATCGTCCTGGCTGTGGTTGCCCGAACATGTGTTTTCAGTGCTTTTGCGTTGCTTCAGGTTGCATTGCTGAAGGAAGATAGAAGCTTGGAAAACACTGTAACCTCACTCCTAACCGGGATGAAGCTCACTTCCTACCAAGTGACTTCAAAGGTACTTTGGCTGAGAGAGGAAGCGGGCGCTGGGGAAGTTTTTCCAGGGGGACCTACTTCTTATCTCAAAGGTAGTTCGACTAATTCCTTCGTGATTAGTTTGGGTACGCCAAATGGGCGCTGGCTGCCGCATTAAGAAAAGAATTATAAACAAGAAAAGAAATATAGAAAACAGTCCCATGTGTGATGGCACACTATGAGTAAGGCCTCACAGCGAGACTCATGTAAATAAACACAGTTGATTGCCTATAAATCGGAGTGCTGATGTTTTGACTTAATTTTCCATTGCCGGTGTATAACTGATGGTGCCATTATAATTCAGAAAACGTCCGCAGGATTTGTTTCGAAAGAATTCTTTTAACATTTGCCCAGCATAACTTTCGAAATTTAATATATTTGGCCCATGATGACAAGAATCCAATATTATTTTAAACATTATTGTCAAATTATGTATTGGGCATAGTGGTGAAGAAAAACCAAAACAGCGGTTTTGATAAATTGGACATTAATCTTTTTAGACTAGAAAATTATAACCGATAGTAGCGAAAGGTGTTATTTGGCTTTCGTTCGACTCTCAGCGCTTTGCGATTATAATAAAATTGTATGGGAAGCTTTTAATCTCTCTGATTATTATTTACGATATACCTTAAAATGCAATGAAATGGAATTTTTTCGATTTTATTTTACAATTACAATTACATCTAGATGTGCTTCATTTCACCGTATATTTGTTTTAAGGAAAACGGTGCAATATTTCATACAGCAAACGCGTTTTTCAATTGAAATGTTCTCTCCTCAGAATCTTTTAATATACTAATATTCTTATTATTTTAATGAATAATTAAAATTTCTAGATAAATCTACAATAATGCCACTCAGCATTTATTATACGCAACATTTACTAAATGAATCAAAGCCGAAACAAGAAATTACTATAAATGATTTGATGTGGTATAATAGCAATTACTGTGATTAACAACTGCAACTGCCACTCGTAACTAAACCATCGCAAACTCATTCAATTCCATGCACAACAGCTGCTTAGTACGGATAGCCACTGAGATGTTACAGCCGCTACTGCCAGTAATAACAATGAAGATCAAGATGATGACGATGATGAGTTAAAACAATTATAACATTTTACAATTGCAGTTATAGAATCTAAAACTCGCTCAAACAAAGCAAAGTCCAAAAAAAAAAAAAAAAAAAACACGTCGTAGATTCTCATACATAATGGAAGAATTGTATAGAGTTGGATAAATAGTTCTTTGAAGGGGAAGGTAACACATTATGAATATTTATATATGGGTTTAAAATTTGTGCATCCGATGGTTCAATTTGTTTCGAATAATAATTTTGTCAATGTTATTATCATTTATCATAGCTCATCGGATGTTATTTTTTTACTTTTTTGCCTTTTTGGCAAGACAAATAGCAATGGTAATTTATAGATGCTAATCCATTGAAGCTGAATTTCTATTTTAAACAACATTTTTTCATCTCACTTCGTAAATCCCTGTTTATACATAAATTGGATCAAACTTTGCTAGTGGAAATTGTGTTCTACTGAACCGATTTTGATCATTGGTGACATCAGCGGCTAAAAGTTTTGTAGTCGAAAAACTGTTAAGTAAGAGGGCGTAACAAAACACGGAACCTAATCCTACATACTACGTCGAAAAAAGCCCATTATTCCATTGAAAATTACTTTTTCAGAGATTTCGGTAACCACTGCCAAAATTAGGTAGGTACTTGAGAAATATATAAGATAATAACATTTCTACTTTTCCACCTCTGTCTTCAGTTATTTTCCAGAAATTGTTTTCTGATTGAATCAAACTCTGACTCTCGACCCTTATCATGGCTGACATAATATTATAGCAGTTGAATAGAATATTAATTTAGTGTGATTGAAAGCGAAGGCATGGTGGTTTCCTTTATTTTCAATCTCAGAATTTGTCACCACATAGATCAGCACGAAATAAGCACCCTTTTCTCGTACATAATATATCGTCAATGACAGTAATTTTGATGGAACTTAGTATTTCCTAGTATTAGTATTTTTTTCAAAAACCTGAGCTGTGATAACCCTTTCCGGTATCTATTAAGTACCAATGTACATATTTTTTATCAATATATAAATCGTATAATTTTTGAAAATGCCCGTTATTTCAAAGTTTGCATTAGCTCTTGCAGTTTTGTCTTACGGGATAGATTTCCCCTACTTGTTCCAAATACGGTTCATATGCCACCTCATCGCCACATAAGTGTTCGTATCATAGACGCCGTTTAGTCTGCTTTATGTATTAACTCAGACCATTTTCCAGTAAAATCTTATACTGTTCATACCAACCACGCTCACAGTTGCTTTAATGCTATTACAGTAACTTTTAATTAAAAGATAAATGTCAATATTGTTGTAAATTATCTGAAAAATTCCTATGTTTCTATAAGTGGGTTTAATCACTTTATGGGCGAATTTTTTCCAATAGGCCGATTACGCCCTATCTCGAACTTAAGCTATGAAAACGATTCAACCGACACGCGGACATACTTAGATCGACAAAGGTTTTTCATGGCTTTCAGGGATACATATTTTTTTTAATTTAGTCATATTGTGATTTACTTAACTCTTTGCGCAATACATAATTCTTTTGTAAAGTAAATTAATTGGAATGCTTTAACTATCAAACTTTTGCAATTCGGAAAGATTTCTATCGTTTAATATTGTTTTTATTTTCCTTCATTTCGCCTATTTTTGTGCGCTTCAATTTGAGAGTTATAATTTAATAGCTACTAGGTTATTTCATATTATATTCTGAGTCATATTTCGTTTTCGGTTTCCTCAATTTTAAAATGTTAATTGGAGTTGTATTTATTTTATGCATTTTGTAACTTATTTAAAATCAGCCATGGGACTTTAAATTACAAGGTTGTTAAATAAAAAAATAAAACGAAATATTAAACTAAGTTCTTGCTGTTTTTTTTTATAAAAATGGAACTTTATTATAAAAACATGTTTAGAAATGATTCATTGGAAGTATTACCCATCGCTAGCTGCGACTTTTTTATATTTCTGGGGAAGCTCGAATTCCGTGCGGTAAAATTGTTCATCTTCAGAGGCTATCCACAAATACAGCCATTCCTTGATGTCGTCACATGAGTGGAACTTCTGATTAGCCACACCGTGTGTCATCAAACGGAACAAATGATAATTGGACGGCACAATATCTGAAGAATGTGGCGGATGGGCTAAGACTTGCCATTTCATCGTTTCCAGGTAGGTTTTAACGGGCTTGGCCACGTGA
Organism: Philornis downsi; assembly: GCA_019455685.1. Taxonomy (NCBI): domain Eukaryota; kingdom Metazoa; phylum Arthropoda; class Insecta; order Diptera; family Muscidae; genus Philornis; species Philornis downsi. The sequence continues at coordinate 1,311,849 of JAHXMU010026239.1, forward strand.
GATCGAGCGTTGTCTGCAGGAAAATCACTTTCACGGACGTCTCCGCGTATTGTAGGTATTTCTCGTGCAGAGCTCGGCTTAATCGCGATAAATGAAGTCGATACCGATTCCCAGTGATGGTTTCGCATATGGTTTCAACATAGCCTTCGCAGCGTGAATATTCGATAGAGGCGATGACGAAGAAACATGACCGGGCAGCCCCCATGACTTTCTTTTCTTTGGATTGCTGTCATGAATCCATTTGCGATCACCAGTTACAATACGATAAAGAAAGCCCTTCCTTTTCGTCGCTGAAGCAAAAACGAAAACTCATAAAGAATTCAAGTTCCTTGCTTCCGAATCATTCCCTGCGTATGCAATCGCTTGGGAATGGCCTGGCGGGTAAATCCTAATACTGAAGCAAGTTCTACCTACGTTTGGCTTCGAAGGTTTTTCGTCTTTCTTCACGCGAACGTTCATCAACATTAAAATCACCGTCTTCAAAGCGACGGAACCAATCCCAGCACGTTGTTTCACTTAGAGCAGCATCTCCGTAAACGTTTTGAAGCTCTCGATGAGCTTCAGCCGTCGTTTTCTTCGGTTGGGAGAAGAAAATCAATACTTCCCGCATACGACGATTATTCGGCGCAAAATTATACATATTCACACAACCAAAAGAATATGACGTTAAGTGAGAGTCACTATTGTGTCGAGGCGGTATGTTTACCATACGCCTAAGCTTGGCTCATTACGTTTAGGTTATGACAGAGTCGACTAGCACTTACAGCTGGCGCCATCTATTGGCAAACAATATGAACTTAATCGTGCACCTAATATATTTTTGGGTTCTCATGTTTTTTCAAACGAATTGACTACAGAGTAAACCTACATCCCATGGTGGTTGGTTTAAGAGCAGTTATACATATCGTTCATGGATCAAGCAGGATGATGAATAGGATTTAAAAATTAATTCCTCGTTTTTGTTTTAAATTTTACTTGTTTCTCATATTTGCAAAACTCGTATTTGTGGCACACTGCCAGCTATTAAACATTGTTCTACTCCTCAGACATATCCAAAAATAAGCTTTGGCATACCTTCCCCTAAATAGCCAGGGAAATAGGAGGTAACATTTACACACAAATAATTCTACTATTACAGACAATACAAATAATAATACAACATCAAACACCAGTAGACATAAATATTTTGGTTTGAAGCAACAATTAAAAAAAAAAAGTGCAAAAACAGCTTATAATTAATGGTAGCAGGCAGGCAAGCAACAACAACTAACGCGGCTGAAATATCAAAATAACTAAAAAGCAGACGATTTAATGAATTGTTATTACAAATCGTGACTACAAGAGAGAAAAGAACTACAACAAAAGCAACAATGCTGATAATGTATTATTACTTACTTATTATTTAACTCATATTTTTTTATTCCTTTCAATCAATAATTTTAATTCATTGCTGATTTTAAATTTGAAAACCAAAGCAATTCGTGCCAGTAGTTAAAAATAACCACCCTGACAGGATAAGATTGGGAACTTGACTAGGAAAATAACTAAGTGCAATGGAAGTATGTAAAAAAAGGATTATCGCATAGTTATCTGGTTTCGATACTATAGAATACTTTATCTGTGCACAACATATTAGCACCAGTACAGAAAATTTAATCAGGGGAACTGAAGTGCACAAGCATTCGGTTGATATCCTTATGCGTTGAAACAAGAAAAATGTGTGGGGTGCTAAAAAAGGCGCTACGTTCTTAGTAAAGCAACGAAAGTACTCTGAAGAATAACCAAATTTACACCTTACTTTCTCTTAGAAACTATGGGTACCATTGTTTTTTTTTATATAGGCCAACACATATGATTTTGTCTAGGTTAGTTTAGGTGAGGTCAGTGTGGCAGTCTGCAGATAAGGTGTTTTATGGACTCCTCCTCCTCATCTCCTGCAGAAGTCACTAGGCGCAACCTTCAGTCTCATTGCTCCATTGCATGTCTTCAGTCAAACAGTGTCCCACAGCAGTTTGTGTGATTGCTTCGAATCTAGGCGAGGCAACATCTGCCTGGATTGACTACAGCCCTGGACAGACGTCCACCTACCATTTGCTGCTAAGTATGCTCTATCTCGCTGTAGGAACTTAAAAGTGGCTAGGGGCATGCCCATGGACTCCAACTGGGCTGGAGTCTGTAAGGTTGTCCTTAGTCTTGCCAGCTCGTCCGCTCCGCAGTTCTCTGGTATGTCATAGTGGACTGGCGCCAACATAAGGTGAATGTCGAAATGCTGAGCCATCTCTTTAAGAGATCCGCAGCATTTTAGTGCTGATGTTGAGTTCAGGAAGATAGAATCCAGGGATTTAATGGCAGCTTGACTGTCAGAGAATATGTTAATCCCCACCGTGATGAGGACGTTATATCTCAGCCATTCTGCCACTTCCCTAATGGTCAAAATAATGACTACAGCGATCAGGTAGTCTTCCTGCTATACTTAGCCCTAGGTCTTTGGGGTAGATCCCAAAACCTACCAAATTATTTCATTTTGAACCGTCAGCGTAGAGGTCGACATACAGCGCTCAATCGACTTAAAAAGCCCGGAAACATATTTGATCAAAAGATGATTGATACCTAAAATGCTAGCTCCTAGGTGTTGCATTTTTATATTTCATCCGAAGAAATAAAGATGTAACGTTTGATACGACCAGGCCATGATTTGATTCCATATTATAAAACTGTTTATATTTTATATTTCCTATCGACTTTTATGCCGTAAGCAACCCTTGATTTTGATTCCAATTTGGCTTAAAATCGATCATCTAATGAGGCACAAATTATTTTCCTTTGGAATCGTATATACAAATTACATTATCTTTCCTAACACATACCCTTCAATACACATTATATGTATGTATATATATGTATATATTGTACATCACGATAATTTATTAATTACTTTGTTATAAATTTAGTTATTTCTATTAGTCTTAGTTATTCTCTTTTACCTTCGTCTTTCCGCCATCGTAGCAATCAATGTGAAATACATTTCAGCGAATGTTGAGATAAATGTTGTTATTTATTTTTATTTTGAACTCGATTAAAAATATTTGAATTTTAATATGTTTAATTAATGTGGTGTATAAACATGTGAATAAACTTAAAACGCATTTGAATATTAGTTTGTTGTTAATGAGCCAACGGAATCTTTTACTATGTAAGCTGGCGAATGCGTTTGAAATGTATGCGGAAAATATTCCGGATTATATGGAAATCATTTTCGATCAGTAATTAATAATAATAGACAAATCACAAAGTTTAAATTAGATTAATAGCTCTAATGCCATACACTTATATAAAATCATCAATAATGCTGTCAACTTTGAATGAGAATAAATATTTTAAATATTTATTTGGCTAATGTATATGGAAATGCGGCCCTATATTTTATAATTGGTGATTAATTTTTAGCAGGCGGCAAAGCATTTAGACGAAGCATTTGAAAGTGTTTATATTTTCCATTTGCTTAAAAGGTTTGTATTAGCAGTAAATAATGGAATGGCCACAGTTCATGTAGGTGTTGAGTAGACATTTTGTACAAACACACAATAACATGATAGTGAATATTCATTTTCAGTTACGGAGAACCAATGTTAGGAATATAATGGCTACTGATTCAAAATCCGGACGATTTGGAAAACAAACCTTGTACAGAATCAATTGGAAGTCATATTCGTTCTGTAGACTAAACAGGCATATTTATAATGAAAAAATTGCCGTGATCAAATGTTGATTGAAATAGGAATTTTGTCAATAAACAGCGTATTATTTTCGAATCACAAATACTAGATGCATCAAACTCAAATTAAGCAGAAAATGCCAGCAATTTAAACGAGATGCCAGTATTTTTCCAAATATATCAATATCAATATAGTGGTTTCAAAACCGCCATTCTGACAAGGATGTCAGCTGTTAAATGCCTGTAATCTGAGTGTTATTTATTCAGTGAAAGGTTTGCGAACAACCGAAGAACGCGTAAAAATAGTTAAACCTTACTACAAAAGTGGTGATTCAAAAATGGGCCATTTTCGGACATCACGTAGTGATTATGGTCATCATGATTGATCTGCTGTGCAAGGAATATGCGAAGAGAAGAGATTGGAAGAGTTACAGCTGTGGTCAGGCCTGTGCGTTATCGCAATGTGCGAACTAGACGTGGTTTCAACAAGACGGTGTCACGAGCCACACAACACGACCGATTTTGACTTTATTGCATAAGATGTTTCCACAAAGCGTAATTTCACGTTTTGTGGGACTACATCAAAGACCGTGTTTATGCGGATAATTCTCAAATGTTGGAACATTTCAAAACCAACAAGTTGTCGGCGACATACCGACAAAAAGGTGTGAAAAAGTTATCGAAAACTACCTCAAAAGGGTCAACTGCTGCAACCAATCTAGATGCGGTTTTTAAAATGATATTGTATTTCGTACAAATGGCAAAGTCCAAGCATTATAATGAAGTACAAGTTTCATCGAAATCATAGCGTTATGTGTGTTTTATTTAACTGTACTTTTTAAATCGAAAAATGGATAACACCGGTATTTGGTTGGTCTCCCTCATTCTGGGCAAATTTTGCGGCCAATTCTATCCATACATAATCGAATCATGTAAAAGGCTTGATGAAATGTTTTCCTCAGGAAGAACACGAATTTATGTAAAGATTTTTAAATTTCTGAATAAAAAGGCCATTTTAACTGTTAAAGTTAAAGTTAAAGTTTATGACAGATTCGGAGCTAAGGCTAACATTTTTTGACAAATCTTAACATTTTCTTTATTCCCGTGGGTAAGACTGTTCAAATTTCATATTAATGTGTGATAGATGCCGAAAATTGTTCAATTCATTTTGCCAAACGTGAACTGCCCTGTTGAATATAGCTTTTAAATCACTATCAGATATTTGTAATAATTGAGACAGGTCGGTTCGGTTAAAGTACTACTGCTCATTCTAATAGAAAGAAAATATCAAATATTGGGTGCCCCAACAAGAACGCAAGATTTAAATGACTGATGCAGCATTCGAATTGTTTCTCTGACTGTATGACATGTGGCGCTGTCTTGTTGAAACCACATACCTTCACATTCATTTCTTCAATTCTAGGCACAAAAAAACTGGTTATGATTTCACGATACCGAACACCATTGACTGCTTGCGCTTGACGTGCCTCATTTTCATAAGAAATAGGTCCAATGATTCCTCCAGCCCAATATCCACACCACACAGTGACACGTTGGGGATGCATTTGCTTCACGTGAATCACTCGAGGATTTTCCTCACCCCAAATGTGAAAATTCCGTCTATTGACGAAGCCATTAAGATGGAAATGTGCCTCGTCACTGAAGATGATTTTATCGGCAAAATCGGCATTTTCATGTTGTCTCTCCAATACCTAATTAACGAACTCCCTTCGCTGTCCATGGTCAGCTGGCTTCAGTTCCTGAGTCAATTGAACTTTGTACTCATGAAGATGAAAATCTTTCGTCAAAATTCGCTGCATAGTGGATTTGGAGACACCAATTTGCTGAGCTCGGTGTCGAATTGAGGTGGATGGAGTTTGAGCGACATCATCACGTACAGCTGCGACATTTTCGGTCGATCGACCTGGTCGAAGGCGCGTTGTTGTCTTTACATCACTAACAGATTCAGTTTTGGCAAATTTATCCATTAATTTCTTTACAGTTGACTCTTTTAAAGCATTATTTGACCCCAAATTGATCGCAGTTTGCGAATTGAAGCCGCAAAACTTTCACCATCTTGGAAAAACAATTTCACAATGAGGATGCGTTGTTCATTCGTGTAGCGCTCCATTTTTACTAACCTCGTACCTTCTACTAGCAAACAATAACAATTGTTCAAATGTCAAACATTGACACTTCGAATGGCGCCAAATTTAAATCTTGCGTTCTTGTTGGGACACCCTTTATAATCATTAAAATATAACTATTGTTATATTTTTGCCTTTGAAAACGATTGATTCTCGAATATTGAAATGTTATCCTGATCTTCAAACATATTTATCGTAGTTAATAGTCCGTTAATCAAAAATTATGCTCTAGAAAAGGAATCACACGGTTTCTAGTCATAAAAACTGTTTTAGAGGTTTAGAACCTCTTATGGTTTTTTTTTTTTTTTTGGCACGGATTATATAATTCCCTTCCCGAAATTCCGCGCTTAAAAGCGAATACACAAACAGTCGACCAAATGAGATTGATGAGTACAAAATCAAAGCGGTTGTCGATTCAGACCGACATGTTTTTTTCGTAGAATTTTCAGAAAAAATTAAAATTTTGCACGCAGCTGTTGAAAACCATTTGAAATTGCTTAAACTCGTCATAAAGTACTATATTTGGGTTTCGCGCAAGCTAAAGTGAATCTAGTTAACAAAGTGGATAAACACTTTCGATTGTAACAGAAGATGAAAAGTTTATAATATTGTGAACCGAAAAGAATCATGGCCTAAGCAAGATAAACGCTCTCAACCAGGGTCAAATACAAGGTCTTCCTGTTTAATGAAAAATACTATAACTTTTTTAGTTCTATTGCCAACAACAGATAAATCTTATTAAAACATTGAAAGGAAATATTAGTAAATCGCAAAGTCATGACCTTCTATTGCGATAAAACTAGATCTCACATAGCTGTACACACTCGGTAAAAATATTGGAGTTTAGATGGGATGTGGAATCTGCAAAATTATAATATTTGAATGTAAACCTCTTTAATGCAAATAAAGACCTAAAAACTAAGTTGTTCCAATATTTAGATGAAACAATCATTTGCCTAAATGATGGCAGTATGCCATTGAAGAAAATTGTTTGGATAAACAATTTTAAATTCACTTTTAATATCGATGTAGCTCATTATTTTACAATGAAATAACAACTGAAATATTTTTCAAAAAGCACGCTTACGGATAGATCGGTGTGATTAATTATTATGCGAACTAACATGATCCTTCCCACTGCACAGACCGTGTGACACCTTTGTGGCCAGATAAACTTTCTTTCGAATCGTATCTTTTAGTGGGTTGCGGTTACTTCCCGTTTATACTAACTACCACAACTTCTATTCACGAAGAAATAACTAACACATACATTTTTAGTTTTAAACTTGATCTAATCTCGATGAGTTGAGCCTATATTTGACAATGCAGAATTTTTATGCCAGATTGGAACATACCAGCCCAAGAGTTGCATATACATTGACGAACGTATGGATGGACAAACGGAAATACCCAAACCGAGGTAAAGATGATTATGTTAATTTAAGTGTATTCGTCTTCATAAAAATGTATGTCAATCTAAACGGTGTGACGCTTTTAATGAGTCAAAAAGAAGAATTATCCTCTGAATTTAAGAAGTTTTCCAATATCTAATAGATGGAATTCGAGTTTCAGTTTGTTTCTATTTCTTTGTCTCCAAGTAAGTTTTGTAATATCAGCTATACAGTCACGATGGTTAATCCAACCTCATTAGTAAATAATTTCCTAATCTTTGCCAATTTTGGGCTCCACCAGAGATGTTATTGTACATTATCAATTAAATATTTAAGATAAAAATTCACAAGGTTTGTGCTCTACAAAAAATTACCAACATGCTGTTGGCTACGAAATATCTCAACAAGCTTGTATGAACTTAAGATAAAAAATGTCAGTCAGCAACCCCTTCTGGAAATAGTATTTATAATTATAGCAAAAACGAAACAATATTTTTCTGAATTATGTGGATTAAAAAGACAAAACAAACTATAGTTTTCCTCTACAATAATACCTACAAGTACCAAATAACATGACCGGTGGCCAATTAGGACGGAGTTCAAACATAGTGTTTGTTCTCGTCGGACCGCTTTGATACCCCGAATATCCATTTAGATAACAATAAAAGTTGCGGGCATTAGCAGTCACATTCCCATCATGTGATCATGTCAATATGACGATACTAGATGTAAAACTCACGACAAGAATATTCTTTCAGTTGCCCTAAATTCAAATAAATTTGGTATAGGTATAGAATTAGTTTACTGAGTGTGAAAATGGATGGCATTGTCACATCGCTTCTGGTACCTCCGATACAAATTGATCAATTTATCGAAATTTAGTTTTCCCCTTTTAATCACAACATTTTTCATTGAATCACACTAAATTTCGCGTTTATTACATTTAGTTTTAAGAAAGAAAATGAATTATCCTTTAAAGCAGATTTAGAAAATTCAGATACTCTTCTATAATTTCTAAAATTTTCTATCGTTGAGCGATATATCACCCCATTTCTCCAGCAAAGTGCAAATATTTAGAATAAAGCTGACTGAATTTTCTGTTCTAGTTAATAAATAAATTTAGAAAAATCAAGTGCTTTTCCATAATTTATAAACCCTTCTATCGTTGAACGATATATCACCCCATTTCTCTGGCAAAGTGAAAACATTTAGAACAACGCTGACTGAATTTTCTGTTCTAGTTCATAAATAAATTTATAAACGAGGTGCTACACTGGGGACTCCTCTTGTTCAGAACGAAACATCTCTGCTTGTCGCATTTTTAAATTCGGTAAACAAATTTTTAAGAGAAAAACTAGACAGTTCTGCACAGATTTGGATAAAACCGTATCTGGAAATTTTTTGAAATTTTTTTGTCCTTTCTACCTCTTATTGTATTATTCTCTGCTTAGAAGTAAAGACGACTTAGCTCAAAATTTGTCATTTCGAGATATTGCTTATTAAATTCTGATTAGGCATAAACAAAGGCAGCCAGAATCACAAATGAACACGATTTTGTCCTAACTCGTCTTAAGTCGTTTTTCCTTGTGAGCACAGATTTCATCACTGTTTGCCCATACAAAATCTGTGCACAAATTTGTTTTGTCATACTTAAATAAGCGACCGTGTCACAGTTTAACAACACATAGATGAACTCACATCCTTTATGAAAAAAAAAACATTTATTTTCCATTCATTCCTGTTCTCTTGCCAGCAGGTGGCGTGGCTAACCGCTATATTTTGTTGGCCCAAGGTTAGCTGCTACTCTGATATCACTGAGAGGAAATCTGTAAATTGGCTTGATAATTCGTCGATATGATTAACCCTGCATTCAGTTGAATAAAACTTACTGCTAATGTCCTCCGTCCCCTCGCCGATCTTACCAACACATTATCTCCTAAATGTTTTTCGAATATTAAAAGACATATTTGTCGCTTTAATTACTGGTTCATACAGTTATTTACGTGAGGCAGAAATAAAAAAAAAAAACATGATCAATTAAAATTTCTTCGCCAATAACTCATACTCGTATATGTCGATATTCAAATGAATTCATATGAAATAAAGCAAAAACGAAAAAAAAGTAAATCAATTTACATGAAAATATTCATATATTTATACACACACAAATCAGTATATATTTCTTATCAAATGCTCTAAATCTGTAAAAAAGCACAGCGAAAATAACAAGTCATTAAGATGAAAATGTGTGCTCGTATGTAAGCATGAATATATCCTCTGTATACCTACATATTTGTTTGTCAAACCACAACAAGCTTTAAAGGTTTGTCATATCGCCGATCAGAGCCCAATCGAATGAAATTCATGTATGGCGAGTATTTGTCATGCCAGTGGTCATGAAATCGATTTCGTTTAGGAATTTCTTGTTAAAAGCAGCAGCAAAACACGTTGGATTTATGGCGGCATTACGGCTAAAAAGGTAATTACACCTACAAAAATTCCGAGAGAATTCTGCAATGATATTTATGCTCCTGATGAGTTCCACATAGATAAGAATGATATAGAATAGTTGTCATTAACACTTTACAGAAATGTAAAATCGATATTTGCCATTACATACCTATAGATTTTTCTACGCTGCGTGGTTGTAGGTATTTTTGTGGGAGGTTTATGATTCGGACTAGAAGTACATATTCCAATGATGTCCAATGTGATCGTAAATTTGCGTTCAACTTCGATAATCATTGCATCATACAATGACATATACTGGAGCAATGTGTGAAAATAAAGACATTTTTTCCAAATTTGGTGACCTGATAAACCGCTTTACGTACCAGTACACATTTAGCGCTGATCCAAAGGTATGCAGAGTGCTAGAAGAGGTGTGGCATATCGCTGACTACCATTCAGTATTACTCATATAGTGCGGCCATGTAGTTCTAGCATTACATTTCCAGATACATATAGTGAAAGTTAATGTTTCAAAAGTAGATTGTATCTAATAGTTTGCAGACCCATATTTAGCCGGTTAATGCACTGCGTTAATTTATATTACTTTCAGAGAAAGTAAAGCACGTTAGGTGTTTTAATTTGGTACAGTTATATTGAGAATTCATGCCATCAAATTTGTGTAGTGCTAATTACTTTCCAAAATATGACAAATTTCCATTGAAAGTAAAACATTTCATTACTTCAAATCATCAAAATTTTCTAAATGTAGCCTTATTTATTTACGAAGCAATCTCAAAGTACTTTCGCTGGTAATAAAGAATATACATGGTGTTAGGCAACGCCTACTGTTTGTTAGACTATACTTAATTTGCTACGACAGATTGATAGTTGTAGCTCATATTAAGTATCATAAAGGGCGCAACAGCAAAGCAAAAGTTTAAGGAGAAAAAATCTAGAATTTAACATTTACAGAGAAAATTTAAATTTAGACAAAATGGTAAATTTTTACGAATATGTGTGAAAAAATGTCTGTATTATGTACAAAAGCTTGGAAGGTATGAGGCGAAGGATAAGAGCTGCTGAGGTGTCAGAGGAGGCTGGATTAATCAGTCGATTTATTCAATTTTTACCAAGCATTTTAAAGCCATATTTTGGATTACTGTTGTTTGCCGATTACGAATTACAGTGGGAAAAACTGAGCTCCGTAAAATCGTTCAATTTTTTAGGAGGAACAAGACGAAGCAGGCCAACATAACCCATATATAATCTCCATTTTTATTTTCACGTATAAGAAGAGACCGCTTTTTGAAAAGCCAACTGATCCCAAGATGAATCCGCTGGATAGCAAATGCCACAACTGGCTGAAATTAATGTAGTAGAAAAATATGTACCTGCAAAGAAAATAACCGAATTTAATTCGTTTTCTTTTATGCAATTTGTACATAGAAACAACAACGTGAAAGATTAGGATTTTATTTTCAACCAACTTTAATAATGTACAAACGCAACAAAATTATTTACATAGGTATATGCACATATATTGTAGGAAATACAACCAGTGGCAATTTGAACATTTACCTGATTTTATCTTAAACGATTTTTATATTCACTAATTTAAAAAGTGTAACTATTCAAGGTTTAAGGTAATTTTTTTGAAAAGAATATTTAGCTTTCTGTATTTGATTCTAAATTGCATTGTTATGGCTAAAATATGGTATCATAAGGGACTCTGTTAGTTCAGGCAGCCCTACACCAGAGTGTAGGGAAAACGAATACAAAAATTTCAGTCAGCCGAAATTATACATATCCTAACCTATAGTCGTTTTGCATAGTAACTCAAAGTAAAAAAAAAAATTATAATTTACTGGTTTTAGTCGTTATCCGTTTAAAATTTATGGAGAAACCTTTAATTTTGTCAAAGCATGTAATAAGTGTAAGGTAGCTTAAAGGGAGCATTAATGCCGACTGACTTCATTCGCAGAATTAAGTTTACTAAAAGCCTGATGCTGCTAAATTATATTGAATTTGGCACAACTGAATAAAAGTTATGCTCTAAGAATATGTGTATGACTAGTCCGTTGGTAGGTTTCAGAAGGATAGCGGTTATTTAGTCGATTTTGGTCAAATTTTACGGCACATTATAGAACAATAAAATGAGGAAAAATATTGGACGCTGCAGCCTACACATTATAAGTTACAGAAGAACAATTAAACTTTGAAAAACTGGGGTACAGTGAGACCCCAGCTGACTTTATCACTCTTAAATACTACTTAAGTTAGCCCTCACCTTGTGTTAAATTTTAAATAAACTCAATGTAGCTAAGAAAAGATGTGAATCACAGAATGTGTGGATTAAACCACTGTAAAGTTTGTTTAAAGGTGCAGTGGTTTTCTGTAAGATGATATACTATATATGTGAAGAGAACTTCTGCAACTTTCCTAACCCTTTAGCAAGAAGTCGGTTCATCATCAGCGCCAATATGTCCTTTCCTACTGGATCAAATTCGCTAACATATACCGCCTGCAGGCCGTCGTAGGACCCGAATCGCTAGGAAAGTTCTCTGTATAAAACCATAGTTTAGTGTTTTCTGCTACAAAATAAATTTTCGAGAAAATTCCAAAAACTGTTCTTCTTCCTAAATATATAGTGCCGCTCACTTGAACAGCATCTCTATAAATATTTTTCTAAGCGATTTTTTCCAAAATAATAATTATAACCAACTGGTTGTGCCTTTATAAATCATATTTCATGCATTTGCTGTAATCCCATAACATAAATTTTCTTTAATTTTAATGAATTAAGCACTGAAACATAAAAAAAAGTCAGAAATTCAACTTCTGTTTTTGGTTCATTTCAACAATGTTTAAGTCTGAAGCGTAAGGCGGCCAGTTCATAACCTCAACATTTTGGCTTTCAATCCATGATTTGATGAATCTTGCTGTGTAGATTGGCGCATTGTCATGCTGGAATTTCCATTCCAAGTCTCCGAAAACATTTTTAACTTCAGGAAAAGCTTTTTTCAACACGGATTTGTATGAAGTCGCATTCATTTTTGCAGAGAGAAATTGGAGCTCTATTGTGCTATAATAAAAGATCGCACCCCATACCATAACTCCACCTTCCCGGCTGCGTAATCGATTGAGTAGGTGTTCCTCTTTTCGAAGATCGTGGAAGTAGTAATTATATCCATCAAGACCCTCTAAATTACATTTTTTTTCGTCGGAAAATATAATGCTATTCTACTCTCTACTTCACGTCATAGTCGTGCGACAAAAATTAAGGCGACGTTCCTTAGGGAGATTGTCTAACGGTGGTTTCTTTTTAAGTCTCAAGCGTTGCAAGTGTGCTGCTTTGAAAATAACTCTTTTTACCGTTGATACAGCTGCACTTACGCCAGCTTTTTTCTTGATTTTGGCAGCAGAGTCGTGTGAATTTGAGGCATATCTTAGAATATACCTCTTTTCAGCGGCTGTAATTGCACTTGCTGTTCTAATTTTCATATTATTTCCATAGCCTTCGGTGTCACGTAAATATGTCGATATAACATTATGTTAGTGTTTCTGGCTATTTGATGAATGGAAAGTGCACACTCTTCGTAGGTTTTAATTTTGGATCTTTCATCCACACTCAAGAATTTAGCTCGGTCCATTTTACTTAAAATCTATTGTTGTATATTTAATTATGCACAATTGCAGTAATCCAATCGCTATTCAAGTGAGCGGCAGTGTAGGTTCAGTACTCGTATGAAGAGCATTTGTCTGCTGGTTGTAGGTCCATGCTTTCTTGCGCTATACTAGGTACAAAAATAAATACCATTGAAGAGGATAGAAGACGAGAGATTAAATTTCGGAATCATCCAATCTTTCTGGTCTATACCAGAGAATGCATGACAAAGCAATCTGTTTTTATTCACAGACACCAATCTAGCAATTAGTTATTGATTTCCAAGTTTGACTAGATTCAGAACAACAGAATAAAAGATACGAATCTCTAAACATATGGTTTAAATCTGCCATTCGTTTGGAAAGTGCTTGAAATGTCGTAATTAAATGACCAACTTTTTAATTTTTTTCAAGTAGTATAGAGCAAATAATGAAAAAAAGTTTGGTTTACGGCAGTCAACGAATTAGGATTTACGGAGCAAATATTAAATTTCATAACATCAGTCAATTTTTATAAGAGTTTCCAGAAGATGGTTAATATAGCCCATTCGCATTTGCCGGCCATACTTTGGCATTTTTTTAATAAATTTCAGAAAAATTCATAAAAATTAACGAACAAATAATGAACAAAAATTCGGTTTACTGCAGCCAACGAATTAGGATTTACAAAGAAAATATTAAATTTCATAAAACCGCTCCATTTTTATGAGAATTACGGGAAGATTGTTAGTCGGTATACCTCCCTTCGCAATCGCCGGCTACGTTTTAGCAAGTTTTAATAAGTTTCAGAAAGATTTATTACATTTATCGTGTCTATATATGCAAATTAAGTAGCCAGACAGAATAAATAAAATAATAAATAAAATAAATTTGTTTAAGAGATATTTGGGACTTTAATTGCGATATCCGCCTTTCTGATAACTGTTGTAAATATTTGCGAAACATCTTAAAAACTGACATAACGAAATGTATTGTCAGACCTTAGCCGTAGATTGCTGATGGGCTGTATCGATTTACAGTTTCTGGTCCTTCCCATATAAACTGAACGATTTTTCTTAGCTGAATTTATTCCTTTAAGTTGATTTATAATGGTTAGCAAAATTTGAAAAAAGTGAATTAAAAAAATTACCAATCTAATCCACATATTCTTAATTGTCAGACCTTAACCGGGGATTGGTAATGGGCTGCATCAATTTACACTTTCTGGTCCTTCACATATAAACTGAACGATTTTTCTAAACTGAATTTATTCCTTTAAGTTGATTTATAATGCTTAGCAAAATTTGAAAAGAAAGAAAGTTAAGAAGAAAGAAAAGAAAGTTAATTAAAAAAATGACCAATCTAATCCATACGAGTATATTCTTAGTTTCATATATGTCAAGCAGTTACACCAAATTTAGTCATATTTAACGCACTTCGAAGATACTATAGATTAGGTCTCAGAATGAAGATGTACCGCATTGCCCATCTCTTTCTGGTATTTTCTATCATATTGGCCGATTTCCTGACACTCAATCTTTCTTCTGGAATTTCCAGCTAGTAGACTATAGTGGGCTATGTTTTTGTTCTCCAGATTAGGACTCAGAAAAAATGTACTGCATTGCCCCACTTATTCTGGAACCTTCTATTTATATTAGACAATTTTTTCCCCTGGAATTTCCAACAAATAGACCATGGTGTCTATATTTTTCATGTCTATACTCACTTACAATTTTCGGCGAAAATTGAGAAAAATTAGCTGCATAATCGCGCCGCTTCCGATATCTACCACACAATTGACCATTTTGGCTTCTCGTTCTTAGCTTCTTGTTGTCGCACCAAATTTAGATACATTTTGTGTATGTCATGATTTTTGAGCAGTGCTGAGAATGAAAATGGCTGCCATTACCACATCCATTCTGGTACTTCCCGTGAAAAATAACCGACTTTGCAAAGTTCATCTCATTTCCTGCATTTTCTCGTCCGTAAATTTAAATTATTGTTCATTTTATTCATTTAAAGTATTTGGCAGAATCTGAAAAACAGACCAGAGAACTATTTCCTCTCTGATAACTCTCATACCAATTAATGTATTCTTAGATTCTCATTTAGCATTCAATTGCACTAAATTCAGTATAATTTGGCGACCGTAAGATATTTAAAAAACGTGATTATGTGAATGAAAACGTATTGCATTCCCACGCCCCTAAGAGGAAATGTGAAATGTAGGCCTGACACTGTGCCTTAGTCATCTGTAGTACAGATTTATTATTCTTGCTTTTGGACATGATAAAAAAATTAAAATATATTTTAGTAATGTACCCTGAATAAGCTTGCTTTTAATATGTTGCATTTTAAGATCGCTTCTTATTTCTTAGAGAACACGAATTGATAGTTCTCAGTATTAATTGTTAATTAGCATAATACGGTGCAATCCTTGTGACAAATCCAGCTTGACAGTATGCATCTGATGAATTGAAAAATGATATCAATGAATACTATCGATTTAAATCTATGTTAATTTGTAAGCGGATCAATGTTATGAAATCATAGTGTTCATACTCGTGTAATCTCTAGCTATCGTCCGCATCAAATCAAGAAGAAAGACGCACAAAGTGAACTATAAGAGTGTATTATTAATATGTTATGTGAAAGATCGGCTCCAACCCTAGAAGCATTGAATATTCATTACCAAGAAAAATGTAGGTAGCTGAATTTAATGCGATTATGTCGACAAACGTCGTTCATCCTATTATACATTCTACAAAACCCCATAATTACGGAGATTTATTACAATACCATGAAATTAATTATTTATTTTCTTTTAAGACTAATTATAAAATTTTATTTATTAATTAAGATGTTAGTAGCTATTGTTTATATTGTTGCATTTATTTTCATGGGTCTGACAGGTTAGACGACATTTTATGAATAAATTTCACATTATTAGAAGCGGAAAAATGCAATGAATTATCATGAAACTAAACCACAACTTTCCACGTAAACACGACTATATGGGAGCAGTGACAAAGCTTCAATTTCCTATATTCAACCACAATGTAATTATTATTTACAATGAAAAAAAAAAAACTTTAATTAATATCGAATATTAACATAAAAATATGATATGAAAACGAACACCACAACTTCAAAACAAATCACAACAAAATACTTGTAGATATGGCAACAAGCCGTCAACACTTTGTATCGAACAATTATATTGAAAAAATATTTTATATGCTTCAATGATTAGCTGTTATTATTTATTATTATTATCTAAGATACACAAAATAATGTGTACCGGCATTACTGTAACACTTGGACATGTGAAAACAAAAATCAATTCAGAAAATGTCTATGACGGGTAGGCGGAACATTCTATCACAATGCCTAAATAAAGTTCGCTTGATTGACAATTTGTTTCTCAAGTTGGCAACTCGCTGTCGTACGGTAGTTCTTTTTCATATCTTTTATTTATTTTCCGAAAATTCATTCAAATTTTGAACACGTTGAGCGGTTGAAAAGCATTCGTATAACAGGGTGTTTTTGATAATATTTGCTTTACTAATCTTCACTCCAATTTATTTTGCAAAAGTAAGTAATCCAGGTTTGTATGCTTTTTGTTGCACAGAATGTAGAGGAACCAGTACCGAGTAAACTTACATATGCCTTGACCTGAAGCCCTTTTGCGTTGATGCAAAAGTGTGAGGGATTCCAGAAGGGGCGTTGCAAGACAATCTTTGTTAATCAAAAATTTTTGCTGAATTATCACTAAAATAAAAAAGCGAACAATAACGTAATGAAGTCTTCCCCTGGAAATTATAGAGGAACTATCGATTTTTGCAATCCATCTTCATCCATAAAATTTTAGATACTAACTGCTTGATGTTTGCTAAATTGAAATGAATTTTGTGCAATTGACTGGAAAATATGAATTTAAGAGTATCGATTTTTTAATAGTTTGACCAAAACACAAATCACTGCAGCCCATCAATTGTGGATTATAACGGTAGAATTAAATTTCAACAAAACGATAAATTTGTATGAGAGATATGAGAAAATGTGTTGTTGTCGGTAGATTTTTGCGAATTCTACCAAGCTTTTACATGTACATATATAATAGATAAAAATCAATGCAATTCAGTAGGTGAGGAGTTACAGGAAGGAAACCGTAGCTTGGAAAATCGGCCAATTTGTGTGGGAGATACCAAAAGGGATGGATCTGCGAGGTGTGTTTAAAAAATGAGATGAATTTTAAAAGTTTGCGGGCTACGTACATTCGACTTTCAATTATTATTTTTTTATGTTGGTACACCCGTCTCCAAGACATGTTGACGGTTTTATCCATATAGCACGTTTAGTTTGTTTGGGGGAGGCATAAATAAAACAGTCGCGTGTTCGGCGATTTTATGCTATCGAAAGAAAAATGGATCAAAGAAGTTGGATAAAATTTTGTGTAAAAAATGGAATTAAGTGGTCAAAAACACTTCAAATGCTGACAGTGGCATACGGTGAGAGTACTCTGAGATGTTTACAAGTGAAATGTTTACAAGTGGTACAAGCTTTTCACAGAATGTCGAGAAGATGTGAATGACGACGCTCGGTCTGGACGCCCAGCACATCAACAACCGATGAAAATGTTGAGGAAGTGAAGAAAATTGTTATGGAGAATCGTCGAAGTTGCTGAGGACGACTGCATATCGGTTGGCTTATGCCGTGCAATCTTTTCGGAAATTTTGGGCATGAAGCGTGTGGCAGCGAATTTCCTCCCAAAATTGCTGAATTTTGACCAAAAATAAACGCTGCATGAGCATCGCTGAGGTATTGTTGAATGATGTCAACAATGGTCCAGATTTGCTTAAAAGGGTCATAACTGGTGACGAATCATGGGTATATGGTTATAACATCGAAACCAGAGCCCAATCGTCCCAATGGAAGAGTCTAGGAGAGCCAAGGCCAAAAAAGCACGCCAAGTTCGATCAAATGTCAAGGTTTTGCTCACTGTTTTCTTTGATTATCGTAGCGTAGTGCATCAGGAGTTCTTACCACAAGGTCGTACGGTAAATAAGGATTATTAGCTTGAAGTTATGCGCCGTTTGCGTGAAGCAATACAACAAAAGCGTCCGGAATTGTGGAAAAAATAATGGCTTTTGCATCATGATAATGCACCTGCTCACTCATATTTGCTTATGAGAGATTATATGACCAAAAACAACACTGTTATCGTGCCTCAGCCACCGTATTCACCAGATTTGGCCCCCTGCGACCTATTTCCATTCCCAAGACTGGAGACCCATGAAAGGAGGGCGTTTTGCGACGGTTGAGGAGATAAAGGGAGGTCAAGGACACACCAAAAAGTGCATATCAGAACAGCTTCGAGGATTTAAACAAGACGCCTGCACAAGTGTGTTATATCTGAGGGGGACTACTTTGAAAGAGATAAAATAGAAATTGATGAATAAATAAATATTTTTTGAGAAAAATTAAAATTCACCTTTTTTTTTTGAACACATCTCGTATATATTTTATTTATAATCCTTCAATACCAAGAAGGGAACCTGTCAAATACCAAATATCTTTTAAACAATTGTGTTCCATGAATTTTTAAACTTTTTATGCCTGTCTCAAGCTAGATGTTTTCTTAGTAAAGGGTGTCCCAACAAGAACGCAAGATTTAAATTTTAAATAAAACACAGATATTTAAAAAAAATCGTTAAATTTTATTATATCATAAAGTAGGCAGGATGAGGTTATGTATGGAACAACATATCGAGCAGATGGCCGCCTCGGCTTTTCTGGCACACACGCGATCTTCAAATGAAATTTTCAATTATCGTTTTGCATAAATGCTGCGGCATTTCATTAATGCAAAGTGCAATTTCCATTTTTAAGACTTGAGTCGTCATCGGCTTATTCGCGTAAGCTATCGACTTCAAAAGACCCCAACGAAAAAAGTCTAATGGTGTTAAATCGCACGATCTAGGCGGCCAATTCTGGTCCCCAAAACGCGAA
Source organism: Philornis downsi (assembly GCA_019455685.1). Lineage (NCBI taxonomy): Eukaryota > Metazoa > Arthropoda > Insecta > Diptera > Muscidae > Philornis > Philornis downsi. The sequence continues at coordinate 1,331,207 of JAHXMU010026239.1, forward strand.
ATAATACGACCGGGAAATGACTGATGCAGCAATTGAATTGTTTTTCTGGCTGTATGACATGTGACGCCGTTTTGCCGAAACCAAATGCCCTCCACATTCATTTCTTCAATTCTAGGCACGAAAAAACTGGTTATCACTTCACTATACCGAACACCATTGACTGTTTGCTTGACATGCCTCCTTTTCATAAGAAAAAGGTCCAATGATTCCTCCAGCCCAAAATCCACACCACACAGTGACACGTTAAGGATGCATCTGCTTCTTGTGAATCACTCGAGGATTTTCCTCATCCCAAATGCAACAATTCTGCCTATTGACGAAGCCATCAAGATGGAAATTGGTCTCGTCACTGAAGATGATTTTATCAGCAAAATCAGCATTTTCATGTTGTCTCTTCAATGCCCAATTAACGAACTCCCTTCGTTGTTCATGGTCAGCTGTCTTCAGTTCCTGAGTCAATTGAACTTTATATGCATGAAGATGCAAATCATTCGTCAAAATTCGTTCCATAGTGGATTTGGAGACACCAATTTGCTGGGCTTGGTGTCGAATTGAGCTGGATGGAGTTTGAGCGACAGCGGCCGATCAACCTGGTCGAAGGCGCGTTGTTGTCTTTACATCAGTAACAGACCCAGTTTTGGCAAATTAATCCTTTAATCTCCTTACAGTTGACTCTTTTGGAGCGTTATTGTGACTCCAAATTGATCGCAATTTGCGAACTGTAGCCGCAAAACTTTCACCATTTTGGTAAAACAAGTTCGCAATAAGAATGCGTTGTTCATTCGTGTAGCGCCCCATTTTTACTAACCTCGTACCTTCTATTAGCAAACAATAACAATTTTTCAAATGACAAATAATGACACTTCGAATGGTGGCAAATTTAAATCTTGCGTTCTTGTTAGGACACCCTTTAGAAACGTTGTATGAGAATTATTTACAAAAACTTGACGCAGCCTAATATTATTATAGGATTATAGGAAGGATTGTGGGTGGGCAGTATCAATTCACCCTTCTTCATTATTTTCCGAAATACAATTTGTTCAACATAATCCGTAATTCCTAAATTATAACAACTTAGATGTTTTTCACTGTATTGATTTATAGAACCCGCAAAATTAGAAAAAAAAAAATCCAGCGTGCGCCTCCGCATGCTCCTACCACTCAAACACCTCGAGTAATCAATAAGTTTTGTAAATGCTTCTCAAATTGTGACGTTCGGAGTCTTCGTCCATTGGGTGGGTCTAAAAATGGTGGGTCTCACTGAATGTGAGAAACTCTCTCATGTCTAATCCATAAGATAAAAAGGAATTTCTTTTGTTCTTTTTTTTTTTTTTTGTTTTAGTTTTTAATTAGTACACCGAATTTTCGATGCATTAATTCTAAATATATTGTAAAATCTGAGAAAAATCAGTCTAGTAAGCAAGACTAATGAAGGAAACAATTTACTTCATTTAAACCTACCGCTTTTTAAGCAAATGCACGAAATTCGATCAAATTTTTTTGCGTCTTAAAGATTTTATAAACATAATTCTGAAATTAAAACTTAAAAATTTCGGATGTATACACTTTATACTTTAATTTAACATTAGACAAGTGAATGTTTATGTAGTACTCGAGAATGAAAATGAATGACAATGTCACGCTTTTTCTGAACTGGCCACAAAAGTTCCGAAATGCAATCTTTTCTCCGTAGTTTCGCATTGACTTAGACTTTGAGCGAAATATGAAAAATCGTCTGTGTGAAAAATACCCTTCCTTAAGCTTAAAATATATGGCGCAAATGTCGCGTAACACCATGTATCATATCTGAACTTTTGTAGCTAGAATTGAGAGGCATTATTTATCCTTAGTATAATCAATATCGTTCAAGAAGTACTACTGAATTCAGTCAGTATTACTTATGCGTGTGATAAAATTTGAGAAATTAAAATGATTGCAATGCCATATCCCTTGTAATACCTCATGTATGCATTGACCAACTGACCAGTCGAAAGTTGTTAATTCAGCTGCAATCCATAATTTGCAGATTGTAGTTACTTGAGCTTTTGTCAGTTGTATTGTATTATAAAGCCTGCTAAAATCTGAGAAAATTGATTACGAGTAACCACGATCCGTCTGATAACTCCCATGCAATAATTTAATCCATATATTTCCTGGTTCGTATCGTTCACTCAATTGCAATAAACTTAATATAATTTATATCGCATCAGGTATTTGCTAAACTTCGCTTTGCAAATGTAAATGGACCACTTTGCTGCGCACTTTACTACGCCGCTTCTTGCACATCTCACACTTTTGTATCAACGAAAAAGACGTTATGTGGAGATATATCTAAATCAGTTCAATTGACCGAAATTTCTATACTGGTTTTATAAGCATTGTTTGTGTTTCTTCTCTTCCTGCTGTTACTACAAATTTGTCCCATTCTCAATTTCGTTTTTGCATATTGCAAAAGTAGCTCTAGAGAAAAAGAATTTTGTCCTAAATTAGGAAAAGTTTGCAGAAATAAATTCGACAGTAGTAATTATTATTGGAATTGAAAGATAGGGAAACGTTGATTTGTATCTATTCGGTTCGATGCTATTACCAAACGTCCCTCTTATAATGTTTTGGTAGCCGCATCTGATTTATAAACATTCCACCAAATGAAAACAAAATACAACAAATAAAACGCAAATGGAATTTTCGTTTTATTTCAAATCATTATATATTTTTTCTTATATCTCGATTCTAGTACATACTCACACTCTCGGTGATCATGACGCATATTTTTATTATTTTTATAATTGAGTTTAAATGTCATTTTACGATTGTAAATACTTTTTGCAAAAAGAATTGCTGTCTGGCCATTGTTCGCGCTGTTAACTTAGACTGATTGTCTGTCTGTGAGATTATCTACAGATCAGTGTCTCAGAGCACTGAATGCCATGCTGTCTCACCATATAACGTGGCTCGTTCTGTCACTGCAATTGTTGCTGCGATTTTCTGTTCAATTCATTTGGTTTTATTTATTGAAAATTTATGCGTTTGATGTCATCGTCTTGGTCATCACCACCGCCACTGGCGAGTTTTGCAAAATTACTAGAATAACGCTTAAATACACAGCTAAACAAAGCAGGCGATCATGCGAGCGATCACCTTTATAGCAATCATAATCGTCATCATTGTTATAATGAAACTTTTATTATACGATAACAAAAGCTCGCACATCGACACCGACAGTCGGAACGGCTGCATGGACGGACAATAAGACGGATTCGCAAATGGAAGCACTAAAATACAGACAGACATACGAACCTATAGACATACCGTCATCCATCTATGGCCAGATGCAATTTTCAATTAGAAAAATAATATGAAAAAATAATGAAATAAAGAGCATTGTTAGCCACTCAAAGTTGTCAATAAAATCATATGATTTATGATAGAATTCTCTAAAGACAGACAACATTTGTGCCAGTGTGATTGCGTTATGTGAACTATTTTAAATGTCAAAGTTACATTAATTACAACAGGTAATAATACTGTAATTAAATTAGTTGAGTAATATACATAAGAATGACTAAACAGTAATAATAAACACCTCCGCTGATAAGTGATGAAAATATACCCGTAAATATTGGAATGTGTTAATATTTTCCACATAAACACGGGTACTTTGTGCATTTGATGCTGTCAGAAAATGCTTCAACAGAAATCGTTCAATTCAATCAATTACATTTTTTATGTATAATATTCTGAAAACGTGCCGATGGATTGTCCAACGAATCTATTTTCAATTACTTGATTAATCATTAGATGAAAAGCATAAATTTACAATTAATCAAAAAGTATAGAGATCGAAGTATCGCCGTTAACAGAGTCAGACACAAGGAATTGAAGTTAATTTCCCATGATGGTATCGAAACAAGTTTTGTGTTAAGAAATCCGATTTTGTTCTTATTGAAAGTAATAACGAAAAAAACCTAAAACGAAGAAGAAAATGTTTAAAGTATTAAGTATATTTTGGCCAAAAGTGTTTCACTAATTTGTAGTCGACTGAGCGATATCTGATCGGCTGTTTAGTAGACAAGATAACTGCCCTAAGTCTTTATGAAATTCCATAAATCTTAGCACTCTCTAATATTTTGCCAGATCAACGCTGCAAATTGTAAACTGACTCCATCGGTTAGCCTCTTTTGGTCTAACTTAAGTTTAATTCGTTTTCCTGTATCCCCTAAGTAGCAACCCGAAATTTTGTCCAATGTTTTGTTATATAATTTTTGTTAAAATCTGAAAGATTCAATCAGCTGACCATGCCTCTTCTGGTATCTCCAACACAAATACTCAATTCAATCCACATGTTTTAGCTTCATATCTTCTATACTGTTACACTAAACGCATCGAAATTTGGTATAAGATTAGAGTTTTGCTTATTGCGTTGATCTGTAGTTATTAAATTAGAGAAAATCGACTGGATAATCGTACGACATTTGATACCTATAGTGGTTTGTACACGAGACTATCGTTCGGAAAGCCTCTCATGCCTCATACATGAAATTCAAGGGACCCTTTTTTGTTGTTGTTATTCTAAGCTTCATATTTAACGAGGGCGATCTCAACACTAGCCGACCTAATAAAGAAGACAAAAAAAAGTTGAGAATAACGTTCTTTATTTTTCAACATAATCTCCATTTAGCTCGATACACTTTTTCCAGCGAACTCTTTTTCCGTCAAACTCTTTAAAATAGCTATCAACCGCAGACTTTACCTCTTCATTGTTGGTAAATCTTTTACCACCAATCCATTTTTTCAAGTTTGGAAATAGAATATAATCCGAAGTAGTTAAGTCTGGCGAATAAGGTGCATGAAGAAGCAATTCAAACTATAATTCATTAATGTTGGCCGTCGCAATAGTGGATGTGGGAAATGGAACATTACTATGATGAAACAACACTTTCTTTTTTTCAAATGCTGTCTTTTTCATAATTTCATAAACTAAACGATGCAATAAATTACCATAATATTCGCCGTTGATGGTTTTCCTGTTCTGCTATTACCTTGCCTACAGATGTAACCGTCTTCGCCTTCTTTGGACACGATTCTCCCATTCCAGCCCACAGCTTTGACTGTTGCTTTATCTAAGTTGTGAAGTGATTAATCCATATATTGCTAATGGGTATGAAAATGAGCACTTTTTGAAATGGGTATGATTTCAGCTAATACACGCGGCCATCTAATATTGACGATGATCCAATACCGTTTTGTGGATTTTCTCCAATTGTTCGACCACTACGTTGTTCGCCTTGACAGCTTGTACGGCCCTGTAGAAACTGTGGTACTCAATATTTTACAGTTATAAACGAAGGAGCAAACCCCCAGAGCAGAACCCAGCTAGGCTTTAGTATTGGTCGGACTGAGGCCTTTCAAATGGAAATATTGAATTACATACATAACGGTGACCAATTTTTTCCATGTTTAGAAATTCGCGGAGAAAGTTTACTTTTGATGAATCAAATAAAAATACTAAACAACGTGGCGCCTTGAAACTTATAATATATGTTTTATAAGGTTGCCATTTTTCACCAAAACAATTTTTTTCAAACTACTATCATCTATGCGTCATTTCGGTTAGTTTTGGAATCGTCCCCGTATACTGTCCACTAATTTCGTTTGCATTAAGAATCTGTTAGGTTAGTTTTTCCAAAAGAAAATGGATCGCATTGCCGCATATCTTCTGGAGCTTCCGTACAAGTTGGCCAATTTTGCGAAATACAAATATTCCCTGTAACTCATAAGTCGTGGATTGCAGCAGAAAAACTTTTTGTTCATTGTATTGTATTGTTCATTTTGTAAAATTCGAGAAAAACCTTCCAAGTTGTGAAAAAACAACCCCTTCCGCTTCTCTCGTACAAGTGACATATTTTACTCATATATTTTTAGGTTCATATATTTAAAACAATTGCGTTGCCAATTTTGGTGCATGTCATACTTTTGAAAAACTCCGTTCTGGGAATTAAAATGGATTGCCGTTCCCATTAATCCATTGCACTAAAAATTGTACATTAATTCTGACTGTCTTTTGATAAGATTCTAATGATTTTTCACACCCTGTCTAGCCAAAATAAGTAAATTGTTAAAATAAGTAATGGTAATGTAAGTCGATTCACCTGACTGAAATTTCTAAACTAATTCTTTCTTAAATAGTCAATCCAAAAAGAGGTCTCGCATAATTCTTTTTCACAAGTCAAAACAACAAAAAGTTCCCATAATAAAAAATTGCTAAAATGCAAATGTGGCTATCACAAGCTTCCAACTGCCAAAACTAATTCTTACATGTTTTTGGCGAGTTTGGACAAAGAATAACTCTCAAAACGCCTTCAAATATTGTTAAAATAAAAATGTGTGCGTTATTTGATAAAGGTGCATCTAATCGTAAAAATAACAAATTTTGTGCTAAGCAATGCCTTCTATATAACATAAAAATTTCATGATAGTTTATAAAAGAATATGCGCCATATTAGCTGTAAAATCAAAAAGACGTTTTCAAATTGAAAATGGTTTTAAGTATTTAGTTGGAGTAACAGTCAATACAGCAGTCACTCACATTGATGATGCGTTTCTGACTACGTGACATGTTCATCTTCAGTTCACTTTGGGACTGAATCGTTGCTGTTGATACATCATCAGTTATAAATATATCTGCTCATAAGCAAATAATGCAATGAAAGTTCAGCTTCTGATTCGATGAACTTTTTCCACTATACCAACCAAACAAAAATATTTATAATTAGTAGTAAAAAGTTATGAATTTGGAAATCATAAATGTGTATACGTTTTCACGATTTAAAAACCATTTTCAAATTTATCGTAATTTTAGGATTTCAAGGGCATTATTTTTTTTGGCAGTGTTTCGATATTATAGTTCCAATTTGAATGATGAATGTTTTCCAGTTTAAACTTTTAACAAACTTTTTGGGCACTGGTAAAAATTAGATTCTCGAGACATGGCCATTACTTTTTTTTTAGTATAAAAAAATATTCTTAATTTGAAGCACAATAAAATAAGCATAATTTTAACATTCTGAAGCCCTTCGTTTGTAGAATAACTACCGGTTTTCGCTAAGTCGACGAATTTGTATGTGTCATACCCTAAGAGGAGCGGCAGAGCAATCTGTTTTCATTCGCAGTATTGAATAATTGATGAGAGCTCAATTGTAATAAATATGGTGCAATGGAATGAAAGATATAAATCTAGGAATAAATAAGGACAATTGTATAGCAGGACGTGGCCAAACCGTATGTTTTTTCACATTTTACAGTATTATTACGAATAAAATTGACTAGAATTTATGTAAGTCCAAATTACATATTCGCGATTACAGTGGAAAATAAAATTTAGATAAAATTGCTATTTTGTATAAGAATTACTACCATTTTGTTTCAGACCTTAGATTGCCAAACGAATAATATACTCGTATAACAAATTTGATCAAATTTAGTACAACTGGAAGAAATGGAAGAAGTAAGAAGATATGGGTTAAATCGGTTATTTGTGTAGGAAATACCAAAGTATTACCAAAAATTGTAAAGGAGTGTATTAAGTAAAAATATAGGTTACTAAGGCTGATTAATTAGAAATTGCAGAGATTGATGAATTTCGGAAAATCGACAAATTTGTATGCAGAGCACCAGAGTGGATATTCTTTGTTCTTCATATTGAGATCCAACGTGTAACAAATTTGATAAAATTTAGTACAACAGGTTGAAAGACGTAAAGCCAAACATATGTAGGTAAAATTAGACATTTGTACTAGAGGTATCAGAAGGGTATCTAGGAATTATGACACAATGCACCGAATAAAAATGTTGCTAGCTGTAGCTTATGAATGAAGAGTTACTGGTACGGAATTTAATTTCGGAAAATCGGTGAATTAATATGGAAGATATCGGAAGGAGTGGATCGTAATAGCTCATTTACAATACCGGGATCGTCTTGGAAAACATTGTCAGGATTTAAGAAGTTCCATAAAGACTAAAGATTAAAAATTTGGCGCAGTTATTGTTTCCATCAGAGAGCCAGCCAGACAGATGGGCATTGACCAATCGACTTAAAAATTCGTGGAAGGCCAGAAGGTACATAGTGCTTAAAACGCTTCCCACCAAGAAGGTGGCACAAAGTGAAATTTTTCCATACCAAATGATTAATACTTTCATTATACCGGGTGAAGGTTTAATTGACATAACGCAAGGCTTTGAGCAACGTGTGGATGGAAATTGCAAATATCCCATGAGAAATAGTTGGTAATAGTGGATAATAATCTACAGATGTAATTGCCAGGGTGAAGGATTTAATTAATAAGGAATGAATAATGAATTTTATCAATAATAAATTAATGAAGAAGGGAACTTGGGAAATCGCGGCGTATATTCCGCAACTTTTGATTTCTAAAACCCGACGCAAATTCTAAGGTTGCGTTTATAAACATAACGACAATGTCTTTTTCTGTACATATCATCCTCACACAAAGTATTTCGTATAAAGACTTTTCAGTACAAAAATGCGAAATTATTACTGCGAAATTATAAAAACTAAAAAAATCTTATCACATTTTTTTATTCGAAACACGATTTTATGGTGCTTATTTTGCTCAATATCTTCAAACATAAAATTATTTTGTAATTACAATGGCAGTAACATTTCCGTCTGGCATTCACGATGTAGGCAATAAATTTGTTCGAAACCCTTAAAAGAAGCAGGTGATTGGCTCATTGTTTGCATATCCTTAAGCTCAGAACCATTAGTTTCCAATCAAACCATTAAATAAACCTCATCTAAAACATCTAATTATGAACTAATTGTTCAAAAATTATCGAGGAACCGAAAATAACTGATGTTGATGGTATTTTTGAAATGTACAGAAATTTTAGTTAGATGAACCGATCCGTGTACAATATCCAATACCTCTTTGCGTTGGAACAGAAGTCTTAGGTGCACCAGAATGCGCCCTTTATAGAGAAACAGATGCTAAATTGGGATTACACCAAAAAATTAAATATTGATAACTCCGTCAATTTGTGTTAGTAGTTTCAAAAAGGAGTGTGGAAATGTCCTCCATTTTCATTTTCAGAACTTAGTCAATAAGACGTGCCATAAAACGTGCCAACTTTGGCTGAATTGAGTTCAACAAACTAAAAGATATAAATCTAAGAACGTTTATTTTTAAGAAAATAGCAAAAAATAGCAAAAAATGATTTTTATGGTTTTCAAGATTTTATTGTACTGATTTATGCAATGAACAAGAATAGATTACTAATTGGAAATTATAGAGAAAATGTTGAATTTCGGAAAATCGGTGGGAGGTACCAGAATATTATCTCACAATTGTAGCAATGAGTTCCGTTCTCATTCTGAGATTTTATCTTGCGAAGGGCTTAATGTTAGTAAACGTTAACCAACTTTGGTGTAAATAAATATATAGTTACATTTTATAAAAATGTGCAAGTCATTGTAAACTAATGGAGTGCAAACTTGTACAGAAATGTCAACCAGGTGAACTGACACACGTACAGCTGCACTCATTTTTCAATTGGTGCAAAAATGTGAGGATACCGGAATGAATGTGATGATTCTCTAGATTCCTTAAAAACTACTTTGCCATTTTCTTTCGAAGAACTATTTACGCTAAATGCCTGATAAATCTAGGAATATGTGGTTAAAATTATGAAATTTGTTTGGAATTACTAGAGACGCCGTGGTTATCCAGTTGATTTTTTTAATTTTACAAAACACTGTAATATAGTTGAAATAATTGGGTAACTGCAGTGTGTGAATTACGGACTATAGCGTACAATTAAATTTCTTTTTCATTCCCGGAACTTACTTTACCAAACGTAAAATATGTGCCAAATTTGACCGAATTTTCTATATAATTACTAGAAACATATTAAGCTAAAAACATGTGGCCTAAATCAGTAATTTGTTTGGGAAATACCAGAGGAGGGCGCGGTTGTTTGGTCACTTTCTCTCAAGGCTTCCAGGGAATTGTAAATTAACATATTGAACAAGAACCTATGCTACTGCAATCCACCAGTTGGAAAATACAGATCAAAGGTTCAATTTCGGAAAATTGGTTGATTTGTATGGGAACTACCAGAAGTGCTATGGCAATACTGTTCATTTTCATTGTGTTACTTTAGCAAACGCGTAGCGAACGCCAAATATGTATAATATGTATGTATAATGTATAAATTACTGCAGTGTAAGAAAGCTCACCGAAAAATATTGAATTCCTGAACATCTATAAAACGCTTCCTTCCGTTTGTTATATCTCTATACCTAAGGCCGATAACGTTGACCACAATTCATGATGGTGGGTAAATAAGTTTCGACCTCGCCGAATTTGCAGGTTATACCTAAGTTTGCACCGTTTGTTATTTCTCAACTGTCGGGAGACATACATAGATTTTTGACTAATCAAGAATTAACAACTTTGGGAATTCACAGTATTTTTCTCACAAACCCTACTCTCAGTAATCCAGCATTTCAGCAACTACCACATCGTTTGTGCTTACTCTATATTAGCCACAGCTAGACCGTCACCATGTACGATAAAGACTATTGTTTAGCGTCTAAGGAGAGAGACTATACATACTATGTACTGAATGGTGTCAGAGAAGCTTAGAAGGAATATGTTTCTATTTAAATAAATCGAAGAACATTGATTGAAAAAAACGGGAGGGCAGGATATAAAAGCGGACAATAATATAATAAAGCGTAAAAAGCATATTGTTCCCATCCTTTAAGGACAACGGCCAAAATCTGTTCACAGATACCCAGACTATGTAGGAAATATGAAGAAAGAACTTCAATAAGTTCCTGGGTCTGAAAAGGGTACAAGTGAAAAATCACGCCAATTATCGGCTGTGACACATACTGATAAACGTCTCTTACTCCAACCGACGAAAATATTCAATTCAAAATTTATATTACAAATCCAAATACGAGTATGTGGTTCATTAAAATTGCAGAATTGTTTGGATTTAACCTCATTCAGTAAATTTGTAAGAACCTCTTCCTTCAACATCGCTAAATAGTAGGTATCAAAAAATCTTATACCCATTTTTTATTAGTTACATACAAATGGATTGAGCCAATTTCACACTTTACAATAGTATGAAATTTTTAATTTCGTCAGCGGCTATTTAACAATAACATAAATATCATACAGTTCATTCAATAGTTCACAATTCCACACACACACCTCAGGAGGAACTAACATAAATTTTTAATTTTAGCCTAAAGATAGACAAATTGGATGAAATGGTCAAATTAATGTTAAAACATTTAATAGACTGTTAAAATCACTGTAACATAATAATAAAAAATAACTTTAAAAGTCATAAATTTCTATGATTTATATAACAGATTGAAAACCATCAACATAATCAATTCTGAATGCCGCAATTTTGTCTGTTTTCAGAAGAAGTTGGATATGCAAAAACAAAGGAAAAAAAACCATTTGCTGTTGTGTGAAAAACAAAAACAAGATTTGAAACATTTCAGCCTAACTCATCCCGGCCACCACATCAATAACAGTCAACATCGCCATTTATACCGTCATCGTCATAGGCCAAAAACGTTTGGTTGGTTTCTCCTCCAATCGTAATCAAGAAATATTTTAGCATTTGATTAATTAATAATGATTTGCGATCTGAACGAGCGTTTCTATTTTATATATTTTGGTGTTTAAGCAAAATAAAAAAAAAAAAAAACAAAAAACGCACACTAAAGCAGCTGTAGAAATTTTTATTTATTAAAATTTTATATAAATTATTATGGGAATTTAATTTATTTGGTGGCTGTTTGTGTGCGCATTTTATTACCATTTATTTACAAATTCAAGTTAGACACACAATGTGAGGAAGTTATGTCTTGTTTAGAAAACTTAAGGCCATTAATTTCTTATTAAAAAAAAAAACAAAATCATAATGGGTATGTTCCCATGTCCGAAGAACTGTAGGGGAATCTTGATAGTCAATTTGCATGCGTTGTCTTCAAAAATATATTATTAAGTTTCCACTCTGTGACCTTTTTTCCACTTGCGACAGGCCGTGGCACGATAATACAATAATACACGCGACAATCGTTGATGTGATCGTGAATTTATTGAGCGGTAGTCGCCTTACTGTGCTGACAGACATTTCGCGTAGGTAAATCCAGTAAAAATTGATTAAACCGGAACTCGAAAAATTCATTAAGTAGTAAGTGAGTTTGAAATCGGATATATAGGCTTCGTCCCACCGAACTGTTGGTGGCTTTCTGACTTTGTGCCTGTCAATTTGTTTTTTTTTTTTTTTTATTTTTGAACAATCTGTTGGGATTTGATAAGAAATAAAATAATTTATGAATGTGGTTCACATTTCTTGAGAAGGTGTAACTTTTGATGCTACAAAACTAAAATAGATAAGTGGAAATATTCAGTCCACTTACTCTACAGCCTGGATTGATTACAAATTGTAATCAAATGCTTTAATCTTAAATTAATTTAATTAATTTAATTTAAATAATCAATCAATTACCAATAATTTTAAAAGATTTTGGAGACCTTTTTAAGTTTGTGGCATATTTTATTTTCTGTTTGTATTATTGGAGGATCGCTGAGGATCAGGCCTGTGCTCGTAATATCAAGTTTTTCAAAAGACAACAAATGTTTTTCATCATACATAAAGTCTAAATATTAAATAAATTTAAAAGGGGTAACAGATCTTTGGCTGACAAATATGGTGTTGGGAATCTTGTTGGGAATAAATTACTAAAAATGTATGTTCCTAAAAATATGGAATAGGACAAACTTAGGCTTCATTCTTGATTTGAGAATAACTACGAAAATTATATTCTAATTTTTCAAGAAACTTCATGCGATAATGCAAGATTAAAAGAACTACAAAAGATTTTCCTCAAGTTAAAGTTCAATACTCAATTTTTTGTAAGTGAAATAGATTAAATAAAACTTAGCACAGAAATTTCACTCACTTGAACTGACTGATATATACTTTCAAAAGTGAGAGCTGCCACAAGGATTCTGGTAAATGGTTAGATTCTTCTACAAAAATGCTCTGATCTGAATCAACGTAGAATAAGTCAAATTAAATCATGATTTATAAAAGCCCTTTGGTTAGACGTTATTGAGAAGACAATGATTTTCGCCAATTTAAAAAATTTACCATAGGTGGCAGGGCAATTGAGCCATTTTCATTCGCAGAATTAAGTTTACTAGATCCCTAATGCATGTCAAAAATATTTGAACTTGACTGAATTGTATGAAGTTAGAAATGTATGCGATAAATTGGGTAATTTGAATGGAAGGTGTCAGACGCAAAAACTTAGTAGTCATTGGGGAAAAGGAAATTTATATGATAAACATCGGATCGATAAATTTAGCTTAAAATCCCCAGCTATTAGACTATGCCAAGTTTTACGAATTTTATAAGGGTTTACAACAATTATTGTGCCTAACAACCAGACGGACCGACAACAATCAATCAACTTAATAGGACAGGAATTACATTTTTCCAAAACATAACTCCTGGTGCTGCCTTTTTATACCTTCATCTGAAAGAAATAAAGGATATATTATTTGGTAGGGCAAAATCGTAGCAACCAGAAGGAAGCGTTTAAAGTACCTGCCATACAAATTGACCGAACTATTATGCCTCCACCCGGAAATATGAGATATACGAAGGAAACGTCTACACTCCCTATGATCTTTGACCAAATGTGTTTCATGATCGATTGAACGATGTCCGTCTGCCTGGCTGGCTGGCAGTCGCAAACATTTACTAAACTTGTAAAACTCACAGCCTAATATTGTAAATGGTGATTGTAAATGATTGTAAATGGGTTATATCCCACGTTTTTTGTAACTTCCACACAAATTAGTCGAATTAATCGATAGGCTGCAGTATCTTTGGTTGTTGCTCAATGTATTGACTTACAACTCTCCGTAAGCTCAGAGAAAAATTGACCAAGGAACTACACTCTTTTTTGTACCTCCCGCACAAATTGCCACCTTGAACCATATGTTAGATTTTTATCTTTCCAGTAGTTGTACAGAATTTGATCAAATTTTGTATACATCTTGCGTTTGGTGAATTAAGTTCTGTGAAATAAATCGGAAGACGTTTCAACAACCCCTTTGCTAAAATTCTTAAAATTTGATCAGTTAATACATTTTTTGTTTGTCTTTTTTTTGCGTGTCTTTACAGAATTAACTAAATAATATTTGGAAAATTTATGATTGGAAAGCTCAGCACAGTACAAAAAACCAAAGTTGTTCAATTTTACATTGAATGTCAGCATTCGAATATTCAGATCATATTCGAAATGTTCCTAGCGCTCCAACAATTTGCCGATTGGTTCAGCGTTTTGGGCAACAAAGGGCTGTCTGCGATTTTCCGCGTGCTACAAGACCTCGTGCAGTTCAAAATGAAGTGACCATTGCTCGAGTGCAAGCAAGTATTGAGGAAAGCCTCGAAACTTCTACCAGGCGATGTTCTCAGCAGTTAGAATTTTACATGTGTTACATCTTTTCCCATATAAGATTAAATTGGTTCACGAGTTAAAACCAAATAATGCACAAGAACGCATTCAATATAGTCGCCGTTAACGTTACTTATGCGCCACCCTTTAGAAGGAGACGTTTCAAGTACTAAACACTTTTTGACTAAATTTGTCTCTAGCTGGTTAGCTAAGTGGATTTTATGGAAGATAAATTCCTTAAATCTTTATGAAACTTCTTAGAACTTGACACAGTCTAATATTTTTCTATATTGTATCAGAGAATAACAAATGGACAGCAGTGCCACACCCCTACATGTACTTCCAAATTAGCTGATTTTCAAAAATACAAGTTTTGATCTTCAATTTATGATTAGTGAACTGCCCTAACCTAGATTTATGTATATAGATTTATATTGCTCGGTAGAATTAGATAAAAATCTACAAATTGACCACAAAATTTCCATCACCTCCTATATAATTGACAGATTTACTTCGTATTTACTCAATCACCTTCATATATATGGTTATTAATTTTTCGTTGTCAGTACCGGGTCAATCATTTTTCGGTTTCAAAAGCAAAGTTAGATAAAACACACATAAAGCTATGGTTTCGACGTAACTTTTATTACAGTATAATGCTTGAACTTTGCTATTATTTACGAAATACAATGTCATTTAAATGACCGTTTCTGGATTGATTGCAGCATTGGATCATTTTGAGGTAGTTTTCGAAAATATACGGCCCAATGACACCTCCAGACCTTAATGCGTAGCAAACAGTCACTATTTCCGGATGCAATGGCTTTTCCATAATCACTTCTGGGTCCCCCGAGCACCATGTGTGACAATTTTGCTTGTTGACGTAATCACCGGGTGAGAAATGAGCTTCATCACTTAAGAAAATTTTGTTCGATTCGAAGCTCACGTCTAAACTACCACTTTTATAGTAAGTAAGCCGGCCTTTCAAGACCGATGGTTTTGAAACAACAACAGTCGTACCGTATTTATCACATAATTTGCGATTGAAGATGACGTTGCGTCCCCTCTTCTGGCAGCCTTTTACCAAATTGACGGAATTTTCGAAATTAAATTTTCTCAATATAATACCCAATTCAAAGACTGCAGCTAATCAACAAGCCAACAACTTAGTTATTTCAGTCCCTACGTTCCTAACTAGATTCATAACATCTAGTCAGTTTCAAGAAATTCTGCATAATTTACCACTCTCCAGGTTTTTAATAAATTTAGTTCAAAGAATGAAAATGGATTGCCCTTATATGCCCCTTAGATACCACCTATACAAATTGAAATATTTGGCACAAATAAATATCGGAGAGGCCTTTAATTGTACTGGTTTGAATTCGTTTTTCTTGTAAGCAACCAAAACTTCCTAACTAACGCACTCGGACGTTGCTCACTTGTATGAAATATTCATTTAGATTATGCTTTAACGGTGGTTTTGACTTCATTTTTTTCCAATCCAGGTGAGTGTTTCTAGCTAAAGTTTAATGCACTTTAATGATTGTATACAGAACTAATAACTGCAAGTCATATTCTATTTCGGATACAATGCATTTTTTGCCTGCCTGAAATAACTTCTATTGGTTTCCACCATGGCAAAATATTTTCATTTGTTCTGTTCTACAGATCTTTATCTTAGAAGCGTCATGCTTTAATGGAATTCTCAATCAAAGAAAAAAATTTAGTTTTAAATTTGTTCATTTTCATTTCATATATTTTATATATATGCGAACTAAAAGCCAGTGCCGCATCAAAAACTACACGTAAATCCATTTTACTTTCAGCAGGGAGAAGCCTGTAATCACCAATTTTGAAAACCAGTTGAATTGGATTACGAGACCTTGAAAATGAAATATGTACACATTTTGATAGATTTAATGAAAGTTTATTTGGAGAACACCAATCAAGAAGATTATCTAAATCATTCTGAAGATCTAGGGCCTCAGAAGTATCAAAGATTTTATGATATATTTTTAGGTCATCTGCATATAAATTTACTCCAAATTGTTTACTTACTTAGAATGAGAAGGAAAAACAAAAAAAAATTGCATATACGATATACGAATACAGCTGTCTTATCTATAATGTTTCGTAAACCAAATGCAACTGCACTAAATTCAATTTCGCTGAATGTAGAGTAATCTGTTTGTCACTTACTTATACAATGTTTATACAATAGTTTTTTTGTAAATGTCTAACTGTTGTCATGTTTAAGGATGCCTTCGTTTATGTATTGCTTTTGAAAATGTAAGCAAAATGTCACCGTAAAGGACATCTTTATGTGTTGAATTTATTTTAATCCACATTATGAATAAATTCTCAATTCGGATATTTTGGGAGTAGAAGAGGCTGGGCCCGCTCACCTAATTTTAATTAAGGTGTTTCACCCACTCCCAAATTAAAGGTCTCGAACTCAGCTTCGAAATATATGAAATCATAAATCGACTGTATTAATGTTCACAAGCGTATGTAATATGAACTTTCCGGCCTTAACTTCGAGAAATTTAATTTTTACCAAACTCATATCACGAAATTTATAACATCTTTGGGGCTGAAATGAAATATTTCAATTTTAGCCTTTGATTAAAAAACTTTCCGCCAATAGAATTTTTTGTCGCCTTAGAATCTTGCAATTTGAAAAGCATTTTGTTGGGAATTTTTACAGCACTAATTGTTTTTGTCATTAAAAACTTGCTTTAATTTATTACACATTTTTTAATATGTGAAGTTGTGACAATATATACGGCTTGGGAAAATAAAGACTTACTTCGATAGGTTTATACCTACTAATCCTAACACATTAGTGGATGAATACAGCTCTTTGTAGTAAATGCTATAATTGTTCTGATTGAATTCGGTTTCTTGTCGTTTTGAAATTCAAGTTGCTTTATCTTTTAAAGGTCATTGCAACTCAACTTTATACACACTGACTGTAAACGAAGGTATTAAAGCACAAACTGGTTTAAAGTAAATAAATTGTTGTGATTGAAAAATGTTCTGGAGTTAATTAAAGGTAATTTGAATTGAGTTCCAAGAATCCTAAACGTGCCGGTGTCTGCCATTTTGATGAAATAATAATTGTAAATATATGTTAGAAAAAAAAAATTATATGTAAATTTTATCATAATAGAAAGATGCTGTCAAATAAACAAATTCATAAATCTTTCAAATAATGTTTAGCATTGCCAGCTGTTAAGTACTGGCGTACACTATAAAGGAAAAGCCACAGTGACCTTCCCCATCGAAGGTAGTTTTCTCGAGCCAAAATTTTGCAAAGTACTTCCAAAATCGACGTTTTTACATGCAGAAAATGCCATCTAAATGATGTATATCTTCATTCCTCAGAGTGAAGGTGTAAAAATGATATGAACATCGAATTTTTGTTATTTTCAAAAGCATTTATCAATTACAATGTATTTGATTGCTAACTGTAATACTGTATACAAAATTTCTTGCACATAATATATCTCATAAATTAACCGGTACAGAAACTGCAGTCAAATGAACTGACTGGCATAAACCTTTACAAAACGTATTCCTGTTTTGCCGCAAATGAGCGAGAATTGTTTAAAGTTCGCGGTAAATCGAGATATTCCTTAAAAAAATCTGAGTTAAACCTAAATTAATTAATTTGGCAAACGTCCAGCTTGCATCAAGATTAGTGCAACAACGTAATAGATTTGAATGTGAGAATATCTGCGATAAATCGATCGTTTGTACGTCAGGTATCAGAAGGAGCGTTGCTAATCGGTTGATTATTTTTCAAATTTTGTCAAGCATTGTAAATGAATAGATTAAACATTTAGTTTAAACTACAAAATGCATGCTACATCGTACTCATAGCTCCACATCATAAATAAGAAATATTTCAGAAGTTTAATTCCTTCGCAAATTCCGATTTCTACGGTTTAATTAGGAAAGTGTCAATTTCGGACAACACAGCTCACTTTATTGTAGGCTATGGTTTTTCTCTGAAAATCTAATTTTCGTACAACTGAGGTGTGGACAGGCCGCAATGGAAGCGTGCTTTTTAAGTTTGGCCTTTTCTGCTTCAGCCTTCAGATTTGGCTTAGTTCAATTCGTAATACATTTATTTTCTGTTCGAATCAAAAAATTTAATTTTCATTATGTTCCATTATACAGGGTGGGCCATAAGGGTGTTGGCGGTTTAAATATTCAATTTAAAAAAAAAACTGCGAAACATAAAAAAAATATATTTGTATTTTTAAAAAGTAGAAGCATGGGAATTTTTAAGACTTAAAAATAATGTTGTCCAAATGGCTTCCCTCGGCTGCTTGACACTCTTGGAACCGAAGTCGCAAATTTTGGAAAACTCGTTGAAATTTTCACCTTAATGGCCATGGGAACAAGCAAAATTGTCGGTTCTGGTCCGAGACTAATCCCCGACGCTTGCATGAACGTCCACTTCACAGCCCTAAGCTTGTCGTGTGGGCTGGGACAACGTCAACCGGTATTATTGGACCATACTTTTTTAAGGACGAAAGAGGGCATGCGATGACGGTTAGAGCGAACAATTATTGCAACATGCTAGCAACATATAACATTATTTTTAAGTCTTAAAAATTCCCATGCTTCTACTTTTTAAAAATTCACATATATTTTGTTTATGTTTCGCAGTTTTTTTTTAAATTGAATATCTAAACCGCCAACACCCTTATGGCCCACCCTGTATATCATTATATTCGATGCGGCTGTGTCATTTATGATTTACTCTTCAATCATTTTTTAAGAGATTGTGTCATTTTTAAAGTAAATATACCTATAACTATAAATTTAACTTTGTTCCAGTTGTGTGTACCAATTTTGATGCAACCTTTTAGGTTCTCTTAGAGTAGGCTTTCAAAATTACACTTTTATCGTAAGCCTACATAGTAATTGTACGATTTACATTAACTTTGAAAATTCCAATATACGCTGCTTGCTTTGGAAAATGTTGCCATATTTGTCCTCATTCTTCCATATTTTATACCCTGAAAGCAGAAATTGGTATGAATCTTTTATCATTCCTTGCCTATGTTAGTAGGTGAATTTACGTACCCAACTTAAAGGTTCAGGCTTCGCTCTTTTGTGCTTGGTGATAGCGCTACGTCTGTCTGTTTTTTAAAAGAACGAATTTCGAAAAATTCCATTTTTAGTGCTACTGTACCTTAAAAGTAGAGTATGCAAACGCAGCTGCAAGATTTTAGCTCTCGTCACTTGATGTGAGTGATATAAGTTTCGAAAGAGGACAGAAATATTAAGCTCTCTCTCTCTCTCTCTCTCTCTTCTAAGCTAAGAATTGCATTACATTTTTTCTTGTTTTTTCTGAAAGAAGAATGTTTATCGTAATGTTAATGGCCTTGGTTTCCATTCTTAATGTTACTTGGTGATGCAAATTTTCTCCGATGGTTATAAGTTTACCGGTTTAGACTGGCCAGTGATATAACTTTACTCTTTGTTTACTCTCTACTTACCGCACGTTTGGTTTATAAACTAGTTTTTGACCTAGGCGCTCGTATTGACTGTTTTGATCGGGTGTACAGTCGGGCATGGCAATTATACATATATATCAGATGGTTGCCGTCCACCATCGCCTAAGCAGAAGGGGTTTGGAGTTTTTCCTCGTCTCCCACCGGTGAACATACTTCATTCTGGCAATGTATCGACCGTTCTACCTGCCTAGAGTCTCCGCATCCACAGTCTTTTTGATGCGGGGTGACAATCACCGGTGAGTTTGTCCGATAGCGTGGACGGAGTTTCATCCTGGTTATTTGGTGTTGGAACTCTAGTGGGTGCATCACACGGGTTGTTGCTTGAAACCGAAATCGCTGGCAGAGTCTTCGTGCGCGAATGTGAAGTTGCATTGCAACCGGGTGCTACAGATTCAGAGAGTAGCAGAGGTGGTAAGATAGGCCTCACCTCCACCTATTGGTAGTATCTTTTGGATGGAAGAAAGAGCTGAGAGTTGCGGTAGCTTGCTTCCAAAATTATGGGATTCAAGTATACTTGACTATCTCAGAGGAGCACTCCTCAGTGTGAGAAGGCCGGGTGTTAGGCCTACACCGCCAAACTCACGTAAAATCCTCGTGGACTCTGTGAACTATAATTCTTTTGGTCCTTTTACTTAAAAAAATCGAAATGGGGAGCAAAAAGGTGCCAGATTTTTGTCGTTTTACTACTTTTAGCTCAAAAGTACGAATTTTAAAAAATTCCTTTTTACCACATGCTTGTTCTTTTAAATTTTTATGATTCAAACCCTAGCCGTTTGAGTTGGGCAAAGGTAGCAGATTTATTCCTTTTTACCCTGCTTTATATCTTAATTTAACTTACCTTATAGGGAGTATGTCCCAATTTCCGTAATTCAGGCGTAAGTCTTTTGTTTTGGGCGACGATCAATTTCATATACGAGATATAGATTACTGCAGTACACGAATAAGAAGTTACATCGAACAACTTTAGTTTCGAAAAATACATCTTTAAAATACCTCTTTTAATATCCGACTCTTTTGCAATACCCGACTAAAGTCTAGCAAAATATTGGGTTGCGCCAAATTTTAAGAATATTTCTAATTGGTCAGCTGCAATAAGCTGGATCTTTATACTTTCAACCGAAGGGAAGATGCTAAATGTCATTTGATACTGAAAAAATTTAACATTCAGAACGAAGAATTTAAATTATGGACTATCTTTTGACTAAATATATTTCATGACTTTTTTTAGAGTTTGGCTGACTCTCTTTGTTTAGCTGATAACTGCCGTAAATCTTTATGAACCATCGTAAAACTTAGCACAGTATGCTACTTATGTTTTCAAATAGTAGCCGGAGATTTTTAATGGGTTAGAGCAACCAGCCCTACCCGAAATTCGGATTCGGAAATCACAGATTTAGCTCATATATTTTTAGATTCTCTATTATGTGGTTCCACTTAATTCGACCAAGTTTGTTAAACATCAAGCGTTTGATAAGTAAAAAATCCAAAAACACTGCTTCACAACCGAAACGAAACGAAATTTCAATCTTAAGCTAGGTATTATGTTCTTTTCACGAAGAAGCGTGGCATTGCCAGATTTTCTTTTATTGGTTTCCAACACTGAAATCGGAACAACTTATATTTTTATTGGCTTATTGGTTTGATATCAAACAGTGAGGTAAAGCGCTTTCTGAAGGCCACAGCAAATAGTAACTATTTTGTATGTTTAGAAAAAAACGTTGATATAAATATGTTTTTAATGGGAGAATACTTTTAAGGAGTTGAAATCAGTTTAGAAGAACAAATAAAGATTTTTTTAAGGAAAAAAGAAAAATTTTGGACTGCAGTAAAAATGGCTAATGTTTCTGTAACAATTTTATATGAAAATCTTCTTTAATGAAACCGAACATTGTACGATAATCCATAGACAATAATTTGAAGTAGAAGGTTTTGATGTGCTGAGATACGTCGTTAAATTCAATTCTAGCCAATAAGGCTAAGAGGCTGTAATTCACGATTTCTGATTCAAAAAACTGGTTCTTTTATATTTGGATAATTTTCAGCTCAAGTGTAATAGATTTTCTCGTTGAAATTTATGATGTCTTTAAGATATTTTTATGAATAAGGATAAAACCGAAAATATGTAAAATAAATACGATATAAAATTGTTTAATATTCCAAATGAAGTTATGTTAAGAAAGCAAAAATATAAACTTTTCTTAATTGTTTTAATTTTTTCTCAGGCTATTCAACTTCTTTTCCCATTCTATCACATTCCATTATTGATTTACCACATTTGAGTTATATTCGCATGAATATTACTGTATAAATTATATTTGATAAATTTTTTTGGGTCCAGGATAGTGAACGTGAATGATTTTTGTATAATTTTAAAAGTTAGGACTCATAGCTTGGCAAATTTTCATAAGCGTTTAATGTCATAGAGCACCCATGCTTTTTAATATATAATATCTTATAGCCAAAAAAAAAATACATCGTTACTTTTTCTTCTTATTTTTGGCAATTAATCCAAACTCTCAGTGAAATTCCCCATTTCATTTGCTTCAGAAAAATGTTTACAAAAGTGATGTATACAATGGATATAAGTTAAAATACATATTTGTAAGTTATTCAGTGGTGTAATAATATAAAAATGACAAAAAGAGCAGATTGAACGTTAATCCATCAATCTGTCGCATTTAAGAAATTGCAATTTTTTCAAGACTGTATAAGGTAAGATATATATATTAATACAAGTATTTTATCTAAAAACCACCAAGTTATTTTCCTCTCCGAACTACAACGTTATTACTCATTATTGATTTTTCTGGATATTCCACATAAAATTTCTTTGGTTTGCTTGGGTTTTTTTACATGTGAGTAATAAAACGTTTCACTTGCTACCGCATTATTAGCGATAATTAACAGGTAATTAAATTAATATAAAGTACACACACACAAACCTTAGGTTGTTAGAGAAAAGGTTAAATTCGTATTAATCAG
The DNA here is from genome assembly GCA_019455685.1 of Philornis downsi. NCBI lineage: Eukaryota > Metazoa > Arthropoda > Insecta > Diptera > Muscidae > Philornis > Philornis downsi. Next base: position 1,354,244 of record JAHXMU010026239.1, read on the forward strand.
AAAATGTACTAATTATAGAGCAGTCGCTTTCTGTCTTTATAATAGAACAATTTAAAAATATATATTTTTGAATGTATTTTGTTACTAGAGCGGATAAAGTTTTGAAACATTAAATAGCGTTTAATGAACAATCGTACTACGAGTGCAATGTAAACACTTTCCTTTAACGTGTTTTAAAATTAGTTCGTTGCTTAAGTCTTTTGCATTTTAGATTCCAAGTTGTAATGCTCTTAATCGTTCTATTAATAATTTCTTAAACACTTTAAATTTAATAAATATATATTGGCAGTTTCTCGAATTTTATTTACCTCTTTGACATTAATTGACAAATTTTTCCGTTGTTTTATTGATTTATTAAAAACACCCATCTGAATGTTTGGTGATTTATATGTTATTCAATTTCTTTTGATTCAGAATATGTTAAAATCCAAAGCCTGTTTGGTTTATTCATCCAAATGTATGTAAATTTTATGCCGACGTTAGCTTAGCAAATTTTTTGAACACCTTTACAGAAACGTATAGTGTTTAATGTCAGATGTTGTTTTTTTTAACAAATATTTTAATATTTAATTAACGCAGCTAAAATATTTTTCAATTCATTGATATATTTCATATGTTGCTGGTATGTGGGTGGCTCTTTATATCACATCTCCTGTTTAAGTGGCAATTTTAGAAATATTGTACATTTATAGGTACTATGATGCAAATGAAGGAAGTTAGTCAGTATATAATAAAAACGCATTCTTTATTTTTATTATTATTACGCAAATGTCATTCTTTCTTTTAAGAAAAGTAGATTGCAGTTATAAATTAGTTTACATTGTTAACTATATTTTTTTTATTTGTGTCAATTTTAAAAACCGAAGACCAAAAAGAAGATATCTTGCTATTAATCAGCATACCGATAAATCAAAAGTTCAAATGTGCAATCTAATAATCGGTTTTGAGAAATTACAAAAATGTATTAAATATCATTAAGTTACATTTAAGATGCACGAAAAATATAAGAAACTTTTTCTAGTTCGATGGGTGCAATGATTTTAAAGACACCAGATCAATATTTCAGAATATAGACGTTATAATGAGTGCATTTTCACACTCTATCAACTAGAATAAATATGAGCTCATGATATTCATTCATCAAGCCAGATTATACTTGCCGAAATGAGAGTAGTAATGACAGTAATCTCACATTTTATGAACTAGATTAAAAATAAGTTTACGGTAATCGTTTGCCAAGCCACGTTTATTTATTTCCAGTTCCACAAACTCATTTGTTTTTTCGTATTCAAAAAAAGGTTCATTTACAGTTCATTCCAGTTCCAGTTCATTAACATTTGCGGAACTAAATTTATCGAACGCTTTATTTGTCTAATTTGTGATTCATTTTCTAACTAATCAAAATATAACGACAAATTAATTTGTTTTTTCGTATTCTAAACAAAGTTCATTTACAGTTCATTCCAGTTCCAGTTCATTAACATTTGCGGAACTAAATTTATCGAACGCTTTATTTGTCTAATTTGTGACTCATTTTCTATCTAAGCAAAATATATCGAGTTTTGATGAAAATTATAATTCGGAAGACTGTTGCCTCGTCAAGATATAAATTCAAACTCTTACGGTCCATTTATATATATGAGGCTACACCAAAACACAAGCCGAAAAAGTCTATTTTCCACAGAGATTTTCTTTATTCTGAGCAAAGTACAAAACATGCCGTATTGACATATGGGCCGATATTGACAATTTCAAAATGTGTGTGATAATTAAGACCCTCCTTTTGGGGGCTGTGTTAGGATTTAAAATATATTTGAGCAATTGAAAACTATGGACTGTTGAAGCGGTAAGACCAAGCTTGGGCTGCCCACTTACATTTCAGTACATAGATCTGTATTGTTTATTTCCATCTCAAGTTCTGAAGATTTAGTTTGTGGTGTACAACTTACTTGCACTTACTTACATACATATATATTCGGACAACGTCTTTTTGATTTTTTTTTATTTCAATAATGCAATGAAAGGAGCAAAATTATAGTTTACTTGCCTTCAGTATCACGTCTTAGGATTACTATTATTTGTCCTTCACTAAGACATTGTAGAGAGGTATGTGAGGTACCTTAAAAGAAGCGGCAATACTGATTATTTTCTCTCGCATGAACCTAATAAAATATAAATTAAATTAGGTAATTTTTGTGAGAGATATCAATTGTTTTTCATTTAATGCAGTATTTCAAGTTAATGCAATCAACGACGGCTTACAAAACTGTAGTCTACGATATAAAGAACAAAATTAAAATGTTGATAAATCGGTCAATTTGTATGG
>JAHXMU010026239.1:1356669-1427929 GCA_019455685.1 Philornis downsi
GAGTGCAACGCAGTCGATTTTCATCGACTTGAAAGTTATAAAGCTAAAAATACATGCGTTAAACCGTCAAATTTTATAAAACTCTACCAATCAATATAATACAAACAGAAATCAAGGTCACTGCAATCTACAGATTCAGAGTTGCAGGCAAAAAAGTGGATTTTGGAAAATCGGTCAATTTGTGTGGGAGCTACCAAAAGCGTCTCGACAACGCAATCTTTTGATTTATTCATTAAATTCGAAGCATATCTTTAATTCGGTGATTTTGGCTATAATAATTGCAATTAAGTTTAACGACTATTAACCTATTAAAAGCTGCAAAGCAGAAAACAGAGATGTTTAAGACTTGAAGCACACAGACGATCATTAAATAATTTAACATTTTTAAAATATGTCATTAACATATTTTGTCACCTTATTTAAAAATTGGTTCACTAATTAGATGTAATTAGAATTATAATAGATGTAAAGGAACATAAATAAAATATGTGATATTTCATTGGCCTCATGGTTTATGATTTGCATACGCATTTTTTTGTCTGTCAGCACACTGCGTCGCCGCACAGTGTTTCGACTAGTACAAGATAACGGGACAAAATTATTTGTTCACTTATTTCAATTGGAATATATATGTACATACCAGGCAAATTAAGCCCTTTTAAGAAAAAATGTATCGTGTTTTTTTATGGGCGTGGCTAAATTTTCCCCCTAAATTAGTCAGCTACACAGACATATTTAACTACAACTCGGGAACGACTTGTCAGATTTTTATAAATAAAACATTAGTAAATGAGTAATACAATTTTATTAAAGTCGATTGAACATTATTGTATTCCATGTTTTACCGTTTTGAAGTTATTTAGCTATTAATGGAGAGAATTTTTTTTTTCGTGTAAAATTCAATTCAAATTTATAATGAACTAGCTGACCCGGCAAACGTTGTTTTGCCTTCAAAATGAATTGCAAAAATCTCATCTCCAACGCCATCTATCACTTCAAATAAAACCTTTTAAACCTTCCGGAATACTCTACCAATAATTTAAGACCAAAATGAGCCAAATCGGTCCAACCGTTCTCGAGCTTTAGCGAGACTAACGCACAGCAATTGATTTATATATATATATATATAGAAGTACTCATATTTATTAATTTGCAAAATATTATTTCTTTTCAAATAAAGTCGTACGATATAATATCATTTACTTACAAGTATAAGTACAAGATGTACGAGCAAAAGAAATATAAGTAATATTACATAACTTATATACTAAGGCCTGAATTAAAGGCAACTGCATTACAAAATAAAATAAGAAAAATAGCTACAATACAAAATATTTAGACCTGCTAATCGGCATCAGATGAGTCGTCATCACTACTTTCCCATTCAGAGAGTAAACAATCCTTCTCATTTAATTCGTGATGATGACTTACTGATGGTGTTTCGGATGGTAATGGAGGTGGGGTAATCAACTGCAGATTTTCCAATGGCAAAGAAGTAAAGCTTCTTAGCGGTAATTCTCTATACGAGTTAATAACACGATCAGACGTAATTAAAAGCATTCTAAAAAGATCTGTGTTTGTGGCAATACGTGACCGCTTACTGGTGTGCCGCACAGTGAGATTCTAAGTGCAAAAAGTCTATTTTTCGACTGTAAAGTATTAAAAATGTAATGATGCAATTTTGTACGGAATTGTTTAGTTAAGAGAAATTCATCATTGCTTTTTTGAAAAAAATAATTTTTTATCGCAAAATAATTACTTAAAAATGCTTGGGAAAACTAAAGCGCAAAACGACTAAGATTTTAATGCAACTTGAGGGCCTGTACATGCATATTTGTTGTTCGTTTAACTATTTTATGTTATGATGTTCTAAAGATATGGTATTTTGTGATTCTTTAAGAAAAAAAACAACTGGATAGCATAAATAGTTTCGAAACTATTTAAATTTAAAAAAATCCTAGAAATTTCAGTGTTCTAAGTTTTCCTTGGATGAAAAAAAGGTTAGCTCCGGCGACCTCCATGCTCTGACTGCAATAAAATGAAGGAAGGGAGTATATTATTGCGATTTATAGAAAAAAAATCCTTATAATATTTTATACTGCTGAACAAAGTTATAAATTTTATGAAAAAAGTTAGAAGAAATTACGCTACAAATTAAGCAAAGAAATAAAGACAAAACACATATATGGTGCATACTTTTACTTACGAAAACCTCGTCAGCAGCCGTTTGCTACATTTGTAAAGCAAAACCAACACAAATGAACAACTTAGACGTAGTTGCTGCACAACCAATTGATACCGATGCCCTCAAATTGGGGATTTCCTCGTTGTATGGGCGGTGGGCGTGGCCGATTTAGATGGAACTTTCCAAAAATTTTGTTTTCGTAGTACAGATGATCCATTCCAAGTTACAAGAATTTCTACCTAACAGAAAAAAATGTATACGAAAATTTCATTTTTAGTTGTATGGGCGGTGGCCGATGGGCGTGGTCGATTTGGATGAAACTTTATATTTCTGCTACTCTACGTCATAAAACGCTTTATGCCGAACTTCAAGACTCTACGACAACTCCTTATATTTATTGCACAAAAATGTATGAAGCAATCCCACTGTGTGCCGTTCACGGAATCTACGACAGTCTTTATTTCTTGCCCCCTGGGCTTCTTCGGAGAGTAGTCCAATGGGAAGAAGAAAGTTCTTTATAATTTCCGCACTATGCACAAGAATTTTATGCACAGTAACAGGCATGGAATACCACGAATACAGATCAATGTATGGTTTTCTAGTATCAGCGCAAAACTTTTCAAATTCTATATAATTTACATCATATCCCGATGACAAATGTTGAATGAAGCTGACTTATTTCATCTAAAATGTTAGAAGTTTCTTCTTTCGTAAACTCTTTTGTCTCCTTGGCAAAAATAAACTTAATAGGACGTCAATATAAAGTAGAGGTTGGTCTTGTATTTTGCCAGATCACAGCCTCGCCATGAAGCAATCTCAAAGGCACAAATGAGTATACGAACAAAAAATCGTCTCTAGCGTTAGTGTTATCAAATTCTTACTTATAGTGCTAACTCCCATCACAGACCTATTTGCTTACCAATGCATAATATGAACGAGGTAATACACTTCTAATGACTGCCGCCTGAGCTTCAACTAATCATTCAGCCATTTTATCTAAAATCGCCTGAAGTTTAATTTCAGCTCGAAATTCAGTCTCAGAAATATATTCATCAGAAGGACAACAAGAAGCTTTGGACTTCTCTAAACTATAAAACGATGGAAACATTTGATGTCCCGCTTTTATTGACTACTTTCTTGTTTGTTTATATGACTGAGAAGTCGATTTCGAGCCAGCATAATAAGCTAAAGCTTCGTCTGGTGTTAATTGCCGACTTTGATCAGAGCACTTATTCCTTTCTCTAGTTTCATTGGCGCTGACGTTATGAATTTGTTTCGCTACACTTCGATTCCCTCCTTTTCGAGGGAGCTCAGCTAGCTCAGCTTCGGCTAGCTCAGCCGCTGTAACGAGTTCACTTGTACTTCGCGATTCCAAAAGGTCTTTCATTCTCCGTCTTTTCGTTTTTATTGACGAATTTTCAAATGATTTTCTGGGTTGCCCCACGGTGAGAGCCGCTGATGATGTTCAAGGAAATATATTCGGCTGGTTGTCATACATCTTTATTTCGATTCCGCATCCCTCTAACCAATCTTTATTTTTCAGAAACATATCTTTGTTACACTATAAAGAAATCCACTTTTCATTGAATTTCGCTGAAGGGATTGATATTTTCATTTTGAGTTTTTTCAAAGAATCATCTGAAATGTCAGACATGTTGAATTTTCCACTTATACAGTGAAACATTCCACTAGCATTGCGACATTTCCAGAATTTTTTTTAACAATTGTTCTGTGTTTGCTTGTTAAAAGCTGCATACCATACAGTTGTATAGGTAATTGAGAGAACAATAACTCATACAATTTTTTAAGGACTCGACCTTAAGGTAGGCGTATTTATTAAAAATATTACAAAAATATCCAATTTCGGTCCTTCCCATGCAAGGTCTCAACTAATTTTTGTTAAAAGAACAATCATGCCAGTTGTTAAATAAGTAAAAACTTTACACGTAATCGAAAAAATCATCTCTGCTCATCTCTGCTTAGAGGACCGAACGAATATTTTCATTCGTAGAACAATAGGTAGGTGTTTTAGCAAACGCATATTGTGCATAAAATTTGATTGGATTGAGTACAACAGCATAAAAAACATAGACCTAAAAATATTTGAAATATTTCCAAATTTTGTCTAGCAAAAGGATGCAATATAAACTAATTCGCTTGCATCACATGAATAAGATATGGGAGAGCTTTTCACATTCAGTGAGCTTACACACATTCCATTTTTAGACAGTTAGACACTCAACCCGTAGATTAACGATAGTTTAAGAAGCATTGACTAGACTTGTTCGTTACTGGACTACTCGAAGTGTTCGTCAGACACATCAAGGTGATGCAGGCTGGCGGCTGTATGCGGGATTGAGGCCATGATCATGGGAACAGTAGTCGCGTGTATTAACTATGGCACCACTATCGGTTGGTTTGATGCAATATAATGGGTGACATTTTATGTCTCTAGTCGGCAAAATATGCACTACAGAGAGTAACAAAACAAAACAATTTCTTCTGCATTCCATAAATGGGATATAGGAGAACTTTTTACAGCCAGTGTCTTCACCTGTTCCCTATTTTTATTGTCTCGAATAGTTCAGTTACAATTCGGAAGGCCAATTTGACTATACTGGAATTTTTCACCTATATATAGTAAAAAATTTTACTATTTCGTTCAGTTTTGTCATGTTTTAACCATTCTCCAAAAAACTCTATTTTCGTTATAGTCACACTCGCTCTGAAAAAATTAAATAATTTTACTTTCGGGCCATTTCGGAGTCTATAATATATATGAATCTTTGCATGGTAGGTAGGTATTATATACAGAAAAATCTAGCTGGATACACATATGCGGATAAAAAAAGTTGCTACTCTTTAAAGTTTACATTTGATTTAAATTTGCTAGATTTATCCATGCACTTACAAATTGATATTACTCTATAACTACATATATACATGTTTTTTATTAAGAAAAAAAAAAAGAAATCATAATAAGTACACACCTTCATTAGAATATTCCATCACGAAAAAACTCGTTTCACTTTTCTATCAATTTTAAAATATGTTGTCGCAAGTGTGCATAAAATGCAACTGCTTTGTAAATAAAAATGACCCGTCTTACAAAACTGCTTTATCCGCTTGATAAGATACTTTAATAAAGTAACAAACGTATTATTTTTTTAAATTTATTACCTGCGGGGTGCTGTTTACAAGTCGTGATCAGTTGGTCGTGGAAATTGTGTCATGAATTTTGTCCTGCTAACATGTTCTAGCCGAAAAACTATGCGCCGCAACAAATAATGCCTATATTTTACATACATTTTTTCGTCTAAGTTTGGAGCAATATATTGGAGACTTCTTTTGGCGGTATCAACCGCCCACTTTTGCATATACATTGTGGTGCAATAGAACGTGCATATTGCATCATCTTTTTTTGCAGGGTAGAAAAGGCGCGGTCGGGGGGGCGCCTACATCGTTGGGTTGGCGGGCTCATGGAGTTTTAGTCACTATGAATCACTTCGACAGGAAGCGTCGCGCATTTTATTATTATTATTATTTATTTTACGAGAACTCTCGTTCATATATTGCTACTAGGCGACTATGTTGTGCTGAATATGGACTACGGCGAATTAGTGAAGCTCCGAGTGCTAATTTAATTAAAATATGGGTAAAGCGTTTTGAAGAGACCGGTTCGACATTTCAACAAATGGTCGCCCAAGATCATCTAGGACCGAGGACAATATTGAGAGAGTTATGGAGTCAGTACGAGAAAATCCACAAATGTCGACTCGCAAGAGATCGTCTGTCTTACAATTATCGAGACGAAGTTTGCAACGAATTTTAACATTGGATCTTAAACTGGATCTTAAGCTGCAATTAACACAAGAATTGAAAGGGTGTGACTTCATAGCAAGGCTCGCATTTGCTAACGAAATGCTTAATCGATTTTCCAATTTTGACCATATTCTTTTCTCTGACGAGGCTCATTTCCTTATGAATGGGTTCGTAAACCGTCAAAATTGTCGTTACTGGAAGAGTGAAAATCCCAAAATCAAACACCAGAAACCATTGCATAGTCCTAAAGTGACAGTATGGGCAGCAATCTCTGGCAGAGGAATAATTGGTCTTTTTTTCTTCGAAAATGCGCGGGGCCAAAACGTCACGGTTAATACGGAACGCTATGTTGAGATGTTGGACGGATTTTTGGCTCCAGAAATTGAAAGTTCAAGAATAGTGAATTCCAGAACTTGGTTCCAACAAGATGGAGCTACCTGTCACACATCAAATGACTCCATAGCGGTGGTGATGCAGATGTTCCCTGGCAGACTGATTTCGAAAAGAGGTGATATTCCATGGCCCCCACGTAGTCCAGACTTGACGCCTCTTGATTTTTTTTGTGGGGATAGCTCAAACACAAAGTCTACAGTAACAATCCAAGAAACATCGTTCAGCTCAAGGGGAATATCTGTGGTGAAATGGCAGCCATTACACCAGTATTACTGAAGAAGGTTTTCAATAATTTTCGTTTGCGGTTAGAGGAGTGCCGTCGTAGAGAGGGCCACCATTTAGATGATGTTATTTTTAAAAAAATAAACTCCATTTATTACTCTACAATGCCTTAGATTTATTTTAACCATACCTTTAGCATTTATTTTTTAATCTGTTTTTTAAATATGTACATTCTGTTGCGCCACCCCGTATTTATATATTTTATTTTTTAATTACAAATCAATTAGAAATTAAGTTGCCAAAAATTGCTTAATTTCCGGCAAACTAGAAGCATTACCGAATTCGTCATAGCGGGACTTAAAACATATATTTCACTGTACTTCCACACAACAATCGTTCGTATCCTTGTTTTGTTCCTACACACACAAATTCTAGTCACTACCGCTGGAAATTGGATTCAGGCTACGCATATTCACAGATAGTTAAGACGTATTTTAACAAGCTGGTAGTCCCAAAACGAATTATGCAAACTATTGGTGATGGCATGGATAGTCCATCATCAATCTAAAACCGGAAAAAAAAGCCAATGCTCAAAAACAACGAGGCTGTGCGTGACGAATATCTGCTGGCAGACAGCAAAGAGCGACCGCATAACAACTATAGATTTGACTTGAATTGATATGAAAATAAAACGATATTACATTCACTTGTGTTTTAGGTACTAGTTCATAACATTTTTTTAATTAGCAAACCAATTTTGCGCTAATTTTTCTGGCTTTGAAACACACTCACTATTTATCTACTATAGATTTTAGTGCATGGGGTACAATAAGAGATAGGCGAAATTAACCCAGGTTAAGTTATGTTTCCCACAGCATTAAAAGCGACCTAATATTTGGCTAATGAATTATACGAATTGAAAGTTGTACAGGAAAAGTTCATGTTTGCTTTATACATTATTTTGACAATGGACATGGTAAGCTGATCCAGCTACAGTTCTAAATTACACTGTAAGAAAAAAATATGTAAAAACATTTTAGGAGATTGACGTTTTAGGAGATTCAGATTATAATAAAAACAAGAGATTGACTTAATTTCCCCCTGGTGATTTCTGTCGATTTTTGCAATCCGAAGTCAAAACTTGAAAAATGTCTTTAGTAACTGTATTCTCTATCTATGCCTGTGTTCCCCGTACTCGGTAACATGATAGTGAGAACACGCGACTACCATGCATATAATCATGAGTTCGACCCCTGATGTTGCCACCTCTCATTGTTTTAGCGTCTGTCTTCAGAATGTGTCTAACGTACATTTTAAGTAGATGGCTAAACGACAAGTTAAGTAAATGATACTCAAATTGACCTTCGGAATCGTAATTAAACTGTTTGAGACAATCTAAAAATAGGGAACAGGTAAGGACACTGGCTGTAAAAAATTCTCCCATATCCCATTTATGGAATGCAGAGGAATTTGTTTTGTTTTGTTACTCTCTGCAGTGCATATTTTGCCGACTAGAGACATAAAATGTCACCCATTATATTGCATCAAACCGACCGATGGTGGTGCGATAGTTAATACACGCGACTACTGTTCCCATGATCATGACCTCAATCCCGCATACAGCCACCAGCCAGCGTCACCTCGATATGTCTGACGAACACTTCGATTAGTCCAGTAATCAACAAGTCTAGTCAATGCTTCTTCAACTGACGTTAAGCTATAGGTTGAGTGTCTAACTGTCTAAAATTGGAATGCGCATAAGCTCACTGAATGTGATAAGTTCTCCCATATCTCATTCATGTGATGCAAGGGAATTTGTTTATATTGCATCCTTTTGCAACACAACATTTGAAAATATTCCAAATATTCTTAGGTCCATGTTTTTTATGCTGTTGTACTCAATCCAATCAAATTTTGTGCACAATATGCGTTTGCTAAAACACCTACCTATTGTTCTACGAATGAAAATATACGCTCGGTCCTCTAAAATGCTTATGAGCTAAGATGATTTTTTTCGATTACGTGTACAGTTTTTACATATTGAAAAACTGACATGATTGTTCTTTTAACAAAATTAGTTGAGCCCTTGCATGGGAAGGACCGAAATTGGATATTTTTTTAATATTTTTTAATAAACACACCTACCTTAAGGTCGAGTCCTTAAAAAATTATATGAGTTAAGATTGTTCTCTCCATTACCAATACAAATATACGGTATGTAGTTTTTAACAAGCAAACACAGAACAATTGTTAAAAATAATTCTAGAAATGTCGCAATGCTTAAGGCTGATACAGATTTGTGTGCAGAAGTTTTCAATAAGGACAGCCAAAAGAGAGAGACTATGAGACTATATCCCAATAAGGCTTTAGCCTGTGACACAGCCCATCGTTTTACTGGCCACGATATTAAGAAAATACCAATGATAAGTTGTACATTTGGGATATGTAAGGTCAGCTCAATGCTGGTTTATTGAATCCCTAAATTATTTATTTATTTATTTATTTTTTTTTTTTGTGAGTTAGTAGCACTGTAACAGAACATCTGCGCCGAATTTTACATTATAAGTATCACGAGCGTTTGAGATACCTTAGGTTTTTTACGACGCTAAATGTGATTTTGACGCTTTTTGTAATATGTGATTTCGTTGACCAAAGAAGTTAAATTAAATCTTGCTTATGAAATGGAATTTCTGCAGCAGAAACCTTTAGAAGCTTGCGAAAGGCGCTTTTTATAATATGTAATTTTATTGACTAAAGAAGTTGAAATAAATTTTGTTTAGGAAATGTAATTTTTACAGCAGACCCTTTTAGGAACTTTAAGAGGACCGTTAGTGAATAAATTTTGTTAAAAAGAAATGTATACAAATAGTTCAGAAAAGACCGTGAACGAGATGAAAACAAAGAGCGCACGGAACTATTAGCTTCAACCGATGAAAACAAATCCAAGATTCAGTGCCCAAAAACGATCGGTTGACGAATAGAAACTTTGCTAGTGATACTGACATTTCAAAAGGGTCACGCTGCTCTATTTTAAAAGATATTTTTGGCCTCCGGCTTTGTAAGTCTAAATTAATACAAATAATTGAGAAAAACTTTAAAATTTATGAGATTCATTATACATATAATTACGGGAGATGAAGTTTTAGAAGTTTTTGATTTTTGCTTATGAATATCGTATCACAGTTTAATAAGAATTGAAAAGATCGCGCCAAGGTCGCTGAAAAATCAAGATTATGCTGGCAAGTTTCTTTGATTATTGTGGTATTGCGTGTAGTAAGTTCCTTTCGGCATGTCAAACTGTCAAAAAAAGAAAACATTACTTGCGCGTTATGCGTTGATTTGTTGTAAGACAACTCCTGATTGGTGTCTGATAATTTCTGCATTGGCTCCTGGTAATTTTTTTGGTAAAAATTCAAATAATATCACACAAACAAAGCCAAACAATTATTTTCTAACCTCAAAAGACCGTTTTGAGTCGATTGAAAGGATTCAGCGTGAATCCCCCTCTGAAAGCTATACCGGAAAAAGTCTCTCTTTTAGGACACAGTGGTGTAATATCAGATTGGAAGTTGGTACAGGTCAAATCAAATGTCTTAATAAAATTGCCTTCTCTTCAGAAATAATAATTAGATCAAAATCCCGGGGGAAGTACAAGCGCTTTAGTTTCTAAAGTGTATCGATATAAAATTCTTATCGAAGAGTATCGGCGTCGTATGAGTAGCGAGCTGAATCCGCGGCACATAGCGGGAAACTTTCCGGGCTTCGGCGTTTTCGTTCATCCGTATAACAAGGTAGGCCAGCGTAATTGCAAAATTTGGCCCTCTGTCAATACCGATCATACTTTTAGATTTCAATGTCTATATTGGGATGCACTTAAATGTCATACTATATATATGTTCATATGTACCCGTTTGTATAATTTCCGTTTTCGAAAAATATGGACCACCAGAAAGAGTAGGGACGATAAAAAATGTAGCCGCTTCTTCAAAAGTGTGTAGATCAACAGGTTAAATATTTCTCTTTATAAAAAAACATGTGGTAAATCTACCTTCTTGCATTCTTATCAATATTCATAACAATTTACCAAGAAAATTTTTCTTGCTCAATTTAACATTTTTAGAAATACAATTGGACACAAGCTTTTGAAATATCGTACGACACCTGTTTACGTGCACAGTTTTCCTTACCCTGATAGTTGTAAGTTTTAATTTTTAAGTACACACCCACCACGGCTAATAAAAGAGCTTTCACTCTACCGTTCTAGCAGTGTAGTAGCGGTAGCGGTATTCTAACTAACAGCTAGCGATCGCCCAAGCATCAGTACTCATTTCACATCCGATGTATAAACTACGTATTTGAGCGTTTAAAGTCCCTGTTTGGTGAAATAATCTCCATTTTGTAAACATCAGAAATAAAAGGTAAAACCTTGCCAATAAATGAAAATCATTGGATTATACATTCTTTAACCCCCCGTGTTTCTCATTCTCTTTCATATGAAAACACCGTCCATTCAATCCCCCGTATTAATAACACCGACACTTTCCTTTTTATTTTACGGAGTATTTTTCCCCCAAGACTCCCAGAATTGTTTCACGCAGACTTGTCGTTGTCTAGAATTATGCGTAATACAAGACTGGAAAAATCAGTATTTGATTTCTACTCTGACGATGGGATTTATCATAAAATCGCTTACTCTATCCATAACAGCATCTGTTTTCAGGCAATGTTAGGTTGTTTCACAGTTGACATTATTCGTTGAAAAATGCAACTTAATGTTTTTACCGGATTTTGAACTTTTGGTGACTCCATCTCCATGATGAAGAAGTTCACAGTAGCATATCGCAGCTTTAGAGTAATAATATTCTCATCGTATAAATAGCTTAAATAGCATATGATTTTCGTTAACGATGACACCGTCTACGTTTTTACCACCGCTTTCCTCTTTATTTATTTAAGGGAATCTGTGACGTAATATCTCCCATAGCAGGGCCAGATCCACGTTTGATATAAAATTGCTTAGCATGTTCTTCGTATATTTTTACTGAAGACTTTGTGTCTTTTCGTGTCATTCCCCAATGCAGTAAAGAACGGATTACTGGCTTATTCGCTTAATATTGTTTCGGGCGTTAGTCTGAGAAGCTTTTGTTGAACTTGTCGATTGCACAACTGATCAAAAGATTCGTCAACAAAACAAGATGACCGCCGGCCAGCCTTCAGAGTTAACATGAATATATAACAAATTCATCATCTGGCACGCATTTCTGCAGCCAATTTTTTAGGAGCTGACGCTTGCTTTATAGTTGATAGAGATTTAATACGGGATATAACGCAGATTCAAATAATTTAGTATAACTTCGTTCAGCCAAATCGTATCTAGAAATGACGCACGCTCATAAAAGATTAGAGAAACCTGTCATACACAGGCACTTTGACAGGCCAGCACTACGCATAGCTTTGTTGTTCTTAAGCCGAAATATTTCTATGCTGACTTCATACTAACAAGGTGGAGAATTGTTTATGCCGTCGACATAATTTCTTCACTTATGCCTCATTCAGAATTCAATTATATTCAAATTTGAGTATTAATACAACACTCTTATAGTCTGTACAATCATCTACTCCAAAGCAGCAGCTAAGACCACCTCAAAATGATCTAAATATATCTCTTCGACTACATGTTATATGTTTTCTCGTATCAAATGGTATATGTATATTAATATCCTTTTGAGTGAAGGTATACAATGATGTTGACAGTCACAAAGGTCATTTCTGCAATATGTTGCTGGATGATATGTAGGTAATTTGTGTACCGTATATTGTGTCTAAAATTACTCTATTTTAAAGAAATTGTAATCATTGCCCTATTATAGTAATTATACTTTTAATGGAGGAGTGAAGAGCTTCCCGAACAAAGTAACTAATTCTTGCTCCTGTAAACACTAATTCATAAACTACAGTTCCTTAAATTGTTGTTGATTAGACTAAATTTTAATAGTTGTTTGCCGGACAGTAAAAATGTTTTCATCAGAGAAGACTAAGTTTTCAAGCTTCCAATCAACGAGCAAGTGATTTAGCATCTTCGTTCCTGCTGCGTTAACTGCCTTTTATTCAGGGGTTAAATCTTGCACTTTCTGTATTTTGTTGAACTTCAATTGTAGTTCATTTTTGATATGTGTCCAAGCTATGAACTGACATCCTGTGAACTGTGCTTGGTCGTGGATTATGTTGAATTTTCGTCTTCACTTTTCAAACAATGGCAATGTTGTCGTTTCTGGATGTCCATTTACATGGCATTTCCTGATGTCACCAGCGCCATTGTAACGTGTAACCATTCGACACACAGACCTTTTGTTCACACGTAAATATCGTAGTTCGTTACATTTGCCTAGTTGCTATTTTCAAGCCAAATAAAAATCAATAACACTGTTGCTTCTGATTACTTTTTTAGGTGCAATGTTAAACAACATGTTTAAGCGTAGACTGACAGACTGACTGACTCTCAGAACTGACTCAAAAAATGAGAGCGCTGTCATTAGCCGTTTGGTTGCTACAGCAGCATGAAATTGGTAACACTTTGTGCGCAAACCTTTGTACGAGTATAAGTAAATGATAATAATTGCAAGTTGTAATAATTATGATCAGTTACTTAAGATTTTGCGTTTTTTATGTGAATTTTTTGATAAGAATCTATTACTCCCCTTCTGCAACACCTTGTAATATAGTAAAAGTATATTAGGCGAAAATTCGTTCAGCCTACTGCAATTCCTATGCTTTTTTAAAGTAGAAGAAATGCATATACCAAAAAATCAGTTGTGAACGTCTCTTTCTAAGTAGAAACAAATTTCGACAAGCCACGTGGAGTGATTTTGGGATGAATTTATTAGGTAAATTTATTATCTTTTTAAACGAAATGTGAGTCATATTTCCCAGCTTCATTGTATTACGTATAGTAACATCAGATATAAACACAATTAACAAATTATAACAAAGTTGCGGATCCAAAAACAAGAATCAATACTATTTAAAATTTAAATTTATTTATGTATAAAATTGGGAACACTTGCGTTTTGCGCTGCAATTTCAACAGCTTTTAAATACGTTAATAAATGTCAGAAATTTAAATTAAGTACATTTAAATAAGAAAAAAATTCAGAAATGCAGTTTATTGAACCATTATGCCAACATTATACGGACAGACCAATGCGAACAACAGGGTTTTGACGTGTTGTACTTCCTTTTATAATGCTGAGCCAATTTTGAAACTTGGAAGCTGAGAAAAACTCATAAAATATAGTTTTGACATATTTTTAGAAGAAAGCAATTAGTTATTCGACATTTGAATTTTTGCAATAGAAGTAAGCTAACGTTTCTGAATTTCATTTTTACAAAAGCTTTCAGTCGATTTACAAACTATTTTGACTTGATTCTAATATATTAAAAAAAATGGTTCTAAAGTGTTACGGTTTTGACACAATCGAACCAACACTCATACCATTTAGATGGATCAGGATGGATCCGGTTACAACCACAATTTAGAAATACAACTTATTTACTTTGTCCACCTCTTAGTACGTACCAAAGGGGAGGTGGCTGGAATAGAGTGATGTTTCCTGAACCTCCCACACAAATGGATCGAAACACTTCAAAATTTCATCTCAATATAATCACTTATTGGATGACCAAAATTTAATACTACCCAATTTTAAATTAAAAAAAAAGAAAAATGTCACAGCGAGAAGGAAGGCTCTGTGATATCCCGTATCTTCTGACTAAATGTGTTTCATGACACGATTGACCAATGTCCGTCTGTCTTGTTGACAGTCAGTTTTTACGAAACTTCTTAAAACTGGGTACAGCTTATTCTTTTGCCAGACCGTAGCCGGGGGTAGTAAATGGGCTACATCGCACTTCTTCTTAAGGTCCCTTTCTTAAAAATTGACTGATTTTCAGAAATCGAATCTGTTTTCCAGCAGTTTTGAATTTGCAGATTGTCGCAGCCTAAATTTTATCCTATTGAATTGACCTGTAAATCTTTAGGAAAATGTTCAAAAATTGTCCGATCAACTATGCCCTTTCTGATAATTGACCAATTACCAATTTCACCCTCACATTTAATTAAATTTGGTAATTATTAAAGCATTGTCCGACAATTAAAATGAGACACTTTGCCACACCCCTTCTGGTATTTTCTTAGAATTTGATCGGTTTTACGCATCTCCTAATTCGTGGACTAGAGCAAACTAACTTTTTATCCCTTGTCTTTCTTTGTAATTCTTGGGAAAATTTTAAAAGGTTGTGTGTTATGGTTTATATCTTCTATATAACTTTGCAAAAATGATGTCGAGGAATGAAAATGGATGCCTCCAACAAAATGAAATTTAAATGTTTTATACAAGTCCGGCAACCTACATTTTGTTCCATTGTATAATAATGTCTGGCAATATCTGGGAACAATCGACCAAGTAACAGCGACCCTTCTAGTACCTCACGTACAAACAATCGGTTTAATCCATGCATTCTTAGCTTCAAACCTTATAATGAGGTACACTGAACTCCGTATAATATGGCACTTGATATGAGCTTGATAAATTTAGTTCTGAGAATATAAATGAACCGCATTGCCATGCACGTTTAAGTAATTGCTATGTAAATTGACCAACTTATCCAAATTTGATTTCCACCCAGAGACCCTAATGTGAAAACATATTTTTGCATTATTTTCTCTAAAATTATTAAGCCCAGTGAGTTATAAGTAAAAGTAATTATGTTCAATATAATTTTCCTTCTTTTATTGCGCGTTAACTAACAGCGTTTGCCCGCTCGTCTGATCAAAATATTTATTTTTTGTAGTATTTTTTAAATAGCCACTCCCACTAGAAAGCGATTGATGGTTTAGTAATCTGTATCTAGCTTTATATAAGAGCGATGAGGTTCCGCTCTCAAAAAATTATTCAGACAGTGATTGTTAGAAAATAAATAAAGACAAAAACGCAAACCAGGTGTTTATGGTCCTAATACTGTAACGGACAATCACACTCAGTTTTGATTCCGTCGATTCCTTTTCAATAGTTTTGACGTCAAAGAAGCATCACGCTCTGGAAAGCCATTTATCGAAAATGACGGTGCAATGATGGAAAACGCAAAAAAAACTGTGGAACTGCTTGAATAGAACAGGAATCAAAAATAAACTTAATGTATAGGTGCCGCATTAGCTAACGCAAAAAATCCCCAAGGGATCGAATTTCTATCTGCCAATCGCTGCAAAATCGCGACATTTCTGAAACGCATGATAACTGGTGATGACGAGTTTTTTATTATGAACTCTGAATTCGGAGCTTATTGCTAATAATTGAAAAGTCTGATGGCAGCAGTGGGCCAGAAACTGCCAACTTTGGCCAATAAGAAAGGAATTGTGTTCCATTATGACAACTCACCTGTAGCTCCGGGACCTAGGCTAGGGGTTTCTGATGCATCGACTTTATAGTCTACTCCTGCCACCAAGTTTCAGTGCATAGCGAATGATTTGGTTAATGAAAAATTCGCTTCAAGAGAAGCCTGTGCAAATCAACTGTCCCAGATTTTTATCCATATTAACGAGAGCTTCTATGATAGAGATATAGTTAAATAACCTTTACAATGCCAAAAAGTTGGGAATATTAGTCTTAAATAAGATCATTCTAACAACGCTAAATACATCCGTCAATGTTGTGCAAATAAAAACTGAATTACTGTTACTACACCTTATAAATAACTTAGTATGACTATTTTCAATATACATTTTGAATACCTCCATACTTTGCTCTCAATAATCGTACAATTAAAAGTACCAACATTTCAGAGTGCGGATTCTCTCCAATTTTGAACAGATATTCACATACTGTCCCGAAAAAAAAAATAAAATATATTGTAAATGTTTGCGCAGAAGTCCTTATATTTTATTTCCCGATAAAAAAAAGAGAAGATTCAAAATTGCGGCTCAATTTGAACTTCAATGGTTTACGATTTATTTTCAACTAACTTTTCTTAAATTATAATTATCGCTGAGCCACCAAAAAGCAATACAATAGAATAAACGATAGTTGATAAATACATAATGCATGTGCAAGAGCAACAACAAAAAAAACTTAACGAAAGAAATTCAAGTAAACGGCAAGATCTATTTATGCTGTTGTTGTTGTTGCTCTGCTTAAAGATGTTCAATATGGTAAACAAGACGACAACAACAGCGCATAAAACTGACCAAAGCGAAACATAGAAACATTTGTATGTATTGTTGTTGTCACATCAGTAACAACAAATGAGAAACAAAAATATTTAGTTCTGCGCAGATGACGTCACTCGGCTTTGTGTGCTTTTGGTTTAGAATATGTAGGTATGTATATGAATGTAAGATTATAGAGACAAATTATGCTGATATACATTTTTCTGAAATAAATCTAAATTATTTAAACCATATGCTTTGTGTAAAAGACACGAATAAGCTTTTTATTCATTTTATAATTTTGTTTATTTTTCGTCGTTTTTGGTAGGCCGTGTTTTTAATATTTTCATTTAATTTACGTATTGTAAAATACATACGGGACCTAAAGAATAATTTTTTAACAATTAATTCAAATTATTATCACATTTTCACTTAAAATCACTGTTGTTTAACGTTCTGTCTAGCCGAGTGACGTCATTCCCTTCTTTGTTTACATTTCTCAAGAATAACGGACCTGCGCAATGCGTAATCTCTTTATATCATTCTTGAGTAACAACGAAAACAAATATGTTAGGGTGGCCCTTATTTCAATTATTACAAAATAAATAGGAATATAAACTTGCAATTCAGAGTAATTTTACATATATAGTAAAATATATGCCTCGGTACGCAAGCAGCATCTATAAGGTGTGTATGAATGAAAATATTTTTGAAAAAATCTAAATAAATTATTATTTATTATATTATTCCTAAAATAATAAATTAATTTTGAGAAACTTCTATTTTCCTAAATTCGGTCCTTCTGTGGTTACTTATATTTTTCTAGTGAGCCAACGGCGAATTTTTGAAAAAAAAGAATTATTTTTGAAAAAAATCAAAAAATTCATATTTTCTTACAAAGGGTGTTCCAACAAGAACGCAAGATTTAAATTGGACGCCATTCGAAGTGTCAATGTTTGACATTTGAACAATTATTATTGTTTGCTAGTAGAAGGTACGAGGTTAGAAAAAATGGGGCGCTACACGAATGAACAACGCATTCTCATTGTGAAATTGTTTTACCAAAATGGTGAAAGTTTTGCGGCTACAGTTCACAAATTGCGATCAATTTGGGGTCACAATAATGCTCCAAAAGAGTCAACTGTAAAGAGATTAATGGATAAATTTGCCAAAACTGGGTCTGTTAGTGATGTAAAAAAAAAAACGCCCCTTCGACCAGGTCGATCGACCAATAATGTCGCAGCTGTACGTGATGATGTCGCTCAAACTCCATCCACCTCAATTCGACACCGAGCTCAGCGAATTGGTGTCTCCAAATCCACTATGCAGCGAATTTTGACGAAAGATTTGCATCTTCATGCATACGAAGTTCAATTGACTCAGGAACTGAAGCCAGCTGACCGTGAACAGCGAAGGGAGTTCGTTAACTGGGTATTGGAGAAACAACATGAAAATGCTGATTTTGCCGATAAAATCATCTTCAGTGACGAGGCCCATTTCCATCTTGATGGGTTCGTCTATAGGCAGAATTGTCGCATTTGGGGTGAGGAAAATCCTCGAGTGATTCACGAGAAAAGCAAATGCATCCTCAACGTGTCACTCTGTGTGGTGTATTTTGGGCTGGAGGAATCATTGGACCTTTTTTTTTGTGAAAATGAGGCATGTCAAGCGCAAACAGTCAAATGATAACCAGTTTTTTCGTGCATAGAATTGAAGAAATGAATGAGGAGGGCATGTGGTTTCAACAAGATGACGCCACATGTCATACAGCCAGAGAAACAATTCAATTGCTACATCAGTCATTTCTCGACCGTGTTATTTCGCGTTTTGGAGACCAGAATTGGCCGCCTAGATCGTGCGATGTAACACTGTTAGACTTTTTTCTTTGGGGTTTTTTGAAGTCGATGGTTTACGCAAATAAGCCAACGACGACTCAAGTCTTAAAAGAGGGAATTGGACGCTGCATTAATGAAATACCGCAGCATTTATGCAAAACGTTCATTGGAAATTGCATTAAAAGATCGCGTGTGTGCTAGCAAATCCGCGACGGTCATCTGCCCGATGTGTTGTTCCATACATAACCTCATTCTGTCTACTTTCCGATATAATAAAGTTTCACGAGTTTTTTTAAATATCTGTGTTTTATTTAAAGTTCCATGGCTTCAATCCATGTGAGAGTGTTTCATCACACTGAGCCGATTTTGCTCAAATTTTCAATTTAGTCTAAAATGAATTAATTCTAAACAATGTCCGTACTTGAAGAAATGGATTTAGTATCTCTTTTTCTATATGTGGATTTCAGCCTCTTAACTCAAGCGGTGCGATATCTAGCCTACGGAAATGCTTAAATCAGTCACAGATCAGTATTTATTTATAAGAATAAATAAAACTATAAATTTGCGTATTTTCAAATTCATGTTTTCATTGTTTTAGTGGCATCTTCCCACGAACAACACAATCTTATTCAAAGAATAACATATGGCTTTTAGATTTTTGTGGCGTTTGCCTTCACCCGGAGGAATGAATAAATATATCATTTTTCGTTGTTTTTGGTGGAAAAATATAGTTTATAGTGCTCTCAGCTCTTCTAATTTAGGAAGGATTGTTGATTTGCACAAGTTACGAGGTTTGGCGCTTAAGTTTTGAGTTATGTCAAATCGAACACAATTTTCGTAAAGTTTAATTAATATATTTAAAATAGGTCTCTTGTTTTTTTCAGATCAATTAGGGATGATATACCGTAATTTATTTGCCAATAATTTTTGAAGAAATAAGGAAAAGCGGCAGCGAACACGCATCATTCTTCATCACGGCAATGCTAGTTCTTATAGGTCTGCTAAAAATAGTGACTTTTTCAGCATTTTTAATAATGAATTGACGAATTATGAACTGATTCGATACTCAATGATTTCTATACATTCACGAACATCTACAGTATGAAGCAAGCAAGGTCAACACTATTCGATAACTGAAACAGCAATTGATGAGACTAAATTACCAGTTTTGGAGTTACTTCGTGAGAAGTGGGAAATTTCGAAAATTGACCCAAACGCATGTGAAAGTATATTGATCTTCATGGACTGTACTTTGATAAACAACAAATTTATTTTTGATGATGCACAATTTAAATAGCAATCGAGTTCATTCGAATTCCACATTGCAGGTAAACTTGATTCCTTTTTTATGTCTACCTCGCCTTTCAATGTAAACTCCCAATTTATGGCAAGTTATTTAAAGCATTTTGAAGGCTACATCGATCAACTAAAGTCAACTTACATATAAAAGACAATTTAATTAGAAAATAACAAGTGACTTGCAATAAAGCATTAATGTGAACAATTAAAATAATTATTTGAATTGTCCGTTAATTTTTGCATATAGAAACAAGTGAAATTTGCTAATTTACAAAAGTTTACACTTGATTGGCTGCCCAGTAAGAGTATGTCAAAAATTTACACTGAATTTTAATTTTATGGGCTCTAACTATAGGCTTCCGTAGGCAAATATTAATATCCTTGCGATAACTATCTTTTCTTATATATATAATTCTACTGTACGGGAGTTGTCAGTGAACTCCTCCTAAACGGCTGGACCGCTTTGCATAAATTTTTGTATATGCGTCTGGGTGGTGCTCGGGATAGTTTAGATTTACAATTCGGTCCAATTGGACAAAGGGGCGTGGTACCTCCCATACAAACAAAAAATTAAAAATCAATTATTTCTGCTCCTGCCTACGGTATTTAAACAAAATTTGGTGCGTAGGTTTGGTGTACATATCTTAAGTGCTACTGCAAATATGGGCGGGATTGGACAATGGGGCGTGGTACCTCCCATACAAACCATAAATTAAATATCCAATATTTCTGCTCCTGTTTACGGTATTTGAACAAAATTTGGTACATCGGTTTGGTGTACATATCTTAAGTGCTACTGCAAATATGGTCGGTATTGGACAATGGGGGGTGGTACCTCCTATACAAACCACAAATTAAAAAGCAATTATTTCAGCTCATGCTAAAATTTGAAGGCAAAGCAACGTTCGCCGGGTCGGCTAGTCCCCTATATATTTAATATCTAGTACAAGACTTCGCCATTCACAAAGATTTCTGTGAATTATTCTTTGGATGAGTAAAATGTCGGAAGTTTCAACCAAAAGTAATGTAGTTTCAATAGAGTAAATAGTCTCGCTTAAGTTAATTGATGAAAAATTCAAATTTCAAAATAAGACTTATCAACGTAGTTTTATCTCGTCTGATTATTTTCAGCAAAATTTACCGGCTGCATTTAATAAATCGAATTAGTTCGTTATGAAAATCGAAATTATCTGTCAGAAATAACTGTAGGATATTTTATTACTTTCAACCGTTTCCATTTGACGTAACGTATTTGGAATCTAAAACAACTCACATTAAAAAAACATTAATTTTTCTCTTTCTAGCTCTAATTTACTATAACTACATTTACCTCCAATCGAAGGGATAGTAGCATGCACCATTTGATAACACCCATATGGAAGCGTTTACAGCTCCAGTTATCTTTTGACCAAATGTGTTTCACGACTTTAGACTCAACCTCACCGTTTTTTACTTCAAAAATAAAACACACAGAAGCCGTTTCCAAAAATAAATATTACTCCCTGTACTTTTCTTCTTTACTTTGCTCTGTAATGCCTGGTAAAATTCGAAAAAAAATGATCCAAATAATCAACTCCTTCATGGTAAATGGCCAGTTTACGCCGCACATTCTTAAGTTCACTTTTCTTAAGAAGTTGACCTAAATTTAACCAAATTTGACAGATCTCGTGCGTTTGATAAACCTAGTTCTGTGGATGAACATATAGTTCATGTTCATGTTCATTGTAGATTTTTCGTCAATTTTATTGAAATGTCTGGTAAAATGTGAAAACCCAATCGGGTAAACCCAATCTTTTCAGTACCTCCCATACAAATTATCTAGATTAACCAATATAATCCTATAGCCGTATTATTCATTCACTTGTAGTAAATTCAGCATAATTAAACATGCATCAAGCTTTTGTGAAACTTAATTCTGGAAGTAAAATCGGTCTGAATTGCAGTTCTTTCCAGTCTGCTTTGCATACAAATTAGCCAATTTGGCAACAATTTGATGTTTCCTCTAAAATGTCTAAACCGAAGGCAGTAAATTATTGGTAAGTTATAAGAATTAAGGTCAGTAAGTATCAGTTCCGTCCTGACAGAACAGAAATCTGTACTAGTTTTGTCTAAATACAATGCTTTCCCAGTAACTCCAAATTCGCAGACTGCAGTAATCTCAGATTTCCTCCATTGCATTCCTTTATAATGCTTGGTAAATTTTTAAAAGCTCTACGGATTAATCAGTTTCCTTTTGGTGCCTTCCACATAAATGATCGATTTACCCCAAATATTCTAAATTTCATATCTTTTAAGAAGTTATACTAAATTCAATCAAATTTATACTGAATCTAATCAAATTTTTACTAAATCTAGCCAAATTTAGCACACACCATGCATTTGGGGCAAAAAGTATTGAAAATATAACTGAGGGACTTTTCCATATATATTCTGGTACATTTCGTACAAATTGGCTGATTTTCAATCTATCTTCTGCAATCGATAGCCAGTAGTCTAAACGTAATTCTCTGTAAAACTTGTTAAAAATCGAGCATATATCCACATTCTTACTGGTAGCTCACATAAAAATTATGTACACAACAAATATTTTGAGATACGCATATGTCTCTGATCTTCCTCCTACATAATAGACTAATTTAACTCATATATTCTTCTGTTCTTATTCTCTATATAATTCCATCAATTTTTGTTAAGAGTTCGCCAAGGTATTCTCCGAGAATAGGAATTAATTAAAATGATTTTCATGTAACACCTAACTCATAGACTGCAGCCATTTAAGTGTTTGTCCTTTGTATTGCTTTAATTTCACCCATTTACTTCTTTTTAATTAACTGTAGTAAACGCAATATTGTACTGTAATTCACAGAATTTGTTCGTAAGATTCCAACGATTTACACCCACTATGTCGCTCCTCATACTTTTAAGCCACCAATGGGAAGGGATACTGGGTGAAAGATTATGTAAGTCAGTCCAAATAATTGAAATTTCGGTACTGGTACAAGTAATAATTTGGCTTCTTTTATTATGCTTAAATTTAACGCATTTGTTGATGAGATCCTAGCGATTCAACTCTCCCTTCCGGCACTACTCACACTATTCCAGCAACGACAGAGGACTTAGGATGAAGGCATATATTAGTCAATTTGTCTAACTGAAATGTTTATACTGGTTTTATTTTCCCTGTCTCAAATGACTTGCAAACATTTTATTTGTAGAAATTCCAAGAAAGCGGTTTTTTCAGCGTTCATTGTAAGAGCACAAACATGTTGTGAATTTCTTTGAAATTTCCGTTTTGAATCTTGTAAAAGTTACCACATTGAAATAAGTCTTGATGTTACCAACGTAATTGCCCAACATATGTATATCGTATATTTAACGATCATCCAGCCATTAATTAGCAACAATTTTGAATATAAATAACGAATTAATCTGCCTAAACTCAATTATTCAATAAATAACCTTAAATTTATTTTGCCTTAAGGTAAAAACTTGATATAATATTATTTTATTACATTGTAATACCATTTTTTGTTAAACGCACTCATTTATCTGTTTAAGTTTTGTTGTTGTGCCTTATCTTTTGTTAATCATTTGTTTGAATTTGCGATTTATTTTCGAAAAGCGACCTAAACGAGTTTTTTTCAATTGCTAAATCAACTTTGCGCGTCAGTAAATTATCTTAATGATATTATCTTAATAAAGTACTCTTTATTTGTGTCTATAAATTAGCATAATAATTTCAAAAAGGATTTAAATTTGTTGATCAACTTAAGACAGCTAAAGTTATTAAAATGATTAAACTATATAATAACAAGAACTTCTCCGGGAAACTTCCGAATATTTGCTGTGGGGGACAGAAGAATGTTTCGTCGTACTATCTTAAAGTTACGGCTTTAAACCTGATAATTCGAAAATCTGAGCAACCACTCATTCAAACTATAGCAGATCCCAGAAAAGGCAACGAAACGCAAAGATACACTCCTTCCGTTAAATAAACCGCTACGATAGTCCAACACTAAAATAGTTATTATACATTCGATACTCAAAGATGTAGTAGCGAGAACGAAATGTTTGGAGTACCAAATATGTTTTACCAAATGCATTTCATGCGTCTTTCTGGCTGGCAGGTTGCTTGATGGACATGATAACTGCCGTACATTTTTACGGAAATACTTAAAATTTAGCACAGTCTAACTTGGCTTTTTTAACAAACTCTTTCTGGTACCTTCCACACAAATGGACTGATTTCCTGAAATTCGATTTCCTCCCCGAAAAAAACCGACCTATTAACTCCACTCCATCTAATACCTTTTCAGAGTGCAAATACAGCACATTATCGTACCCTTTCTGGTGCCTCTTATGCAAGTGAACCGATTTTTCGAAATTGTACCAAATTGAACCAAAGTTGTCATATATCTTGCATTTGGTAATCTAAATTCTGAGGACAAAAATGTGCGACTTTTGCTCATTCATTCTAAAATCTCTCATACAAATCGACCGATCTACCGAAATTTGATTTTTTATATTCTCGCCAATTGTATTGGGTTATAATATTAGGTAAAATATGGAAAAAATTGTCAGAATAATCCATAGAAATTATATTGGGTTGTAATATTAGGTAAAATATGGAGAAAATTGACAGAATAATCCATAGAAATTAGGTTATTGAACTTATATATTAACAGATTCGTATCTTTCATTCAATTGTATTATATTCAGTATAACTGGGCTCACATCGAACATTTAATACTGCGAATGAAAATGAAACTTCACGCCTCCCAGAACACCACACATACAAATTGGTTGGTTTAAAAAAAATCGATGGTCCTTCTACATTTCCAAAACGGAGTACCATTGACAGTTACTTCCATGTAGTGCTTTAATTTAGAGAATTCTTTGCAGCAGCACAAAATGCCAGTGCGTGAAGGTACTCGTATATGTAAGTCAGTTCATCCCACTAACATTTCTGTACTGGTTTGAAGTTATACCTGAGAGCAGTGTCCTTGAAAATCTGATATCTAGTTATTGAATGATACCGACAGACACCAAATTTTAGTGCAGATGTGCAAAGATCGCCCTGAGGCTTTTTCAGAAAAGCAACAATGGTGAAAACTTCGGAGTTTTCCCATGGCCTTCTGAAATATTGGAAAGGACTAAGGAATATTACACATTAATTCGTTTCGAGGAATAATTTGCCAAAGCGAAGGCAAAGCCCTTTGTGGTTAAACAAAACACTGCTAAAAAAAATAGAGGGCTATCCATTTAGTCGTTTCAAAATCGCCGTTTTGGCAAGATTATCAGCTGTTAAATACATATCATCTGAAGTGTTATTTATTTAATAAAATGGTTTGCCATTTACGAATTTGGATCGTTTAACAAACAAAGTTTGCGTAAAAACAGTTAAAACTTATAACCGAAGAAAATCGAGCTCTTTTCTCACTCGGAGATTATGTCAACAACCGAAATTGCCGCATATAGGACCCAAAGAACCCAGAAGTGGTTGCGGGAAAGCCATGCATTGCGGGAAAGCTCGGCTCCTTGGTGCGCATTATGGTCTGGAGGTGTCATTGTATGCATGTTTTCGAAAACTATCTCAAAAGATTTCTCTGTTTAAACCAATCCAGAGGTGGCCATTTAAGAGACATTGTATTTCGTACATAAGGTCAAGGCCCAGTCATTATAATAAAATAAAAGTTTCGTCGAAATCAAAGCTTTTTGTGTGTGTGTTTTGCTTTTGAAACCGAAAAATGATTGGCCCGGTACTGATTATAATATGTTTTCCAAATAGGTCGGTTTAATTTTGGCAATATATGATGATACGTTTTTTTCTTTTTCAATCAAATTTGTTGTTTATTATATCACTGAAGACAAATCATTATGTTAAGTTACATAATTGTGCGGCACGTGGAGATGAAAAAAAAAAAAATATTACCAAAATGAGTATTTGTTAGTGCAAACGTTATGCGTTGTACTCACTTTAACGGCTAGCGCAAAGACTTTACAATGTTAATTCTCTAACGATAGGCGGCCAAATTCGATACGAGAATAATCAGGTAACCTATCTGAAATGAGTTGCAAAACAGCCAAAAACATCACCATTCAGTCAGCAATTATGAGTCGACCGGCCCACATTTTAAAAATCGTAGTAAAACGTACCATGTAGAATCATTTTCGGGATTAATACTCACGTGCTGCTGGACTAAAGAGTTTGAAGAAAAAGTTTAACCAGAATGGTTTCAATTAAATTTGGCAGTGCTATATCTAGCGAACTGACGTCCATATAGATTTATTCAAAGTTCTTTGGTGTTGGTGCAAAAGCGTTGTGGCTACCAGAAGTGCCATAGGAAATCGCTATGTTCTTATAAAAAGCGATTTGAGCACAATAAAATAAACAAAATTATAACTTTCTGCATCCCTCCGTTTAGAAACTGTGACTTGATTGTTTCGCTTAACCGACCTAAATTATACTGAGTGTGAAAGATATAAACCTTTATAAAGGTTTCAAATTATATCAGATATTATAGTACAATACATTTGACAACAATTTCAGCAATTGAGGACTACGAATAAGGGTAAGAGAGGAAAACAAAATTGCAATAAATCCGGTGTGGCAATGCTATCCATTTAAATTCTCAGAACAAAGTGCACCAAATGCAAGAAGCGTGCCAAATTTAATTGATTTCCGTATAACTTGCTGAAAGATATGAAGCTTAGAATATATCGATGAAATAATTATGTATGGCAGTCCAGGAAGATGCTTGATTCACCGGTCGATTTTTTTAAATTGTGGCAGAGAATTGCCAACTAATGCTACAGATAAAAATCTAGGCTACTGCTACCTACTAATTACAAATTATAAATTACGAAGAATGGATTGAATTTTGGGAAACCAGCCAATTTGTATGGAAGGTACCGGAAGGAGTTTGGTACTGCAGTCCGTTCTCATTTTCTGTTTCTATTTTGACAGCCATTTAACGTTATAACTTTATAAGAGTTGTAAACGTAGTGGAAGAATTGTAAGGTATATAACAGAATACGGGTTGTCGACCATTTAATCGTTCTTCAAATTCTGCAAAGAATTATAAAAACACATAATTGATAAAAAATAATTTACTTGATACTTAATTTCCGAAAATCTGCTTATGTGTACAGACGATATGTATCATTCACATTCCTCAACAAAGTTTCAGAAAATGTTCCCCTGTATTGTGTCTGCCAACCACCCAACCGTACAGGCGCACATCGCTTAATCGATTCATATAATCATGGATTTATACAACCGTACTTGAAACATATTGTATTGGTGCTTTAAACGTTTTCTTCCGGGAGTTATATTTTTGCCGTATTAAAGTATGCATTTGCTCATACTTTCCTACTAATCTGTATGTTAATGCTCTCTAGTATAAATTTTGATTGTGTTATTTTAGGAAACCCGTTTTTGAAATTAAAAACAACAATCCGCTTCAGAGATATCGTCGTTCTAAAATACTATTTTGTGCTGAACACAAGCGGTTATATCTGTTATTTCTCACACAATCTATTTGATTAGAGTTATAAATATAACTCAAGCGTTGAATTATGTTTTTGTTTGTTTGTTTACCTTCCTTAACATTGCTTGGTGGCAGTTAAAACGTAATAAATAACATTTGCATTCACTTATAGAAAGTATGTTGTAGCGAATTGGTACCATCTCATATTTAGCCTCACTGGCAGAGTTCACATTTTAAGGTTCTTCCACTGCTTTCCCGTTCAGCAAATGTGTATTTGCCTGTACCGCAAAAATTAGCAGAGAAGAAATTAGCGATTGCCGCACTTCAGTGCGACAATATTGTGCAGCCAAATTAAACTCTTGTCCATAGGCTATGTACACTTTTTAGGAAGTCTCTGGCTTAATGACATCAAATTAGTCGACAGCATCGCCTTTTCATCCTGCGACGCGGAGCTATGCTAAATTGGAAGTATATATCAGTATATTTAAAATAAGTTCACAAATGCAAAACTGGACTTGTCCCATAACTTCCGACAGGCGCAAGTTCACATAATCTACACAATTGGTTGCGTTCCACAGTGTCAATGATAAGGTAAATACTCATGGCCAAACAAATGGGAATGTGAGTATTTATCCCGTACTTATCTTATTTTTTTTCAGTACTTAATAACCGTGATTACGGCTAGGGCGGACCGTCCTTCTGACGTTCAAATTGTTGAAAATATGGGTCCGAATTAAGAAATTTCTCCGTAAGGGATTAGTCCATATTAGGTGATTTGCTTTCAATCCCCACATCGTGGTTTGGCCACCGTTTGCGCCGCCTAAGATTGATTTGAAAACTACCGTTTTCACTTAGCATTGTCGTAATGACCCACTTTATATTACCGATCACCATCCGCCTCAGCCATGGGTCAATTTTTTGCGAATCAGCAGCAATTTGCAGTAGGAAATTCGGTCCGTTAGTTTGTCTTTCGTTAGCTTGTATGCCATCCGTACTTATTCAAGCATCCGGCCTTATTCAAGTGGGTTCAAACGATTTTTGTGCAATATTTAGGTCCTGAATAATCGAAACAGTGCTTACATAATTGACGGACTTAACAATTTCTGTTATTCTATCGACATTTTTTACAATTGGTCTTCCAAAGCGTCATATATTTTTAACATCAAAACTACCGGGAAGGGATAGACGAATTCAAGATTCTGCATGATTGGCTGTTCAGTATATGGCCATAAACACTATTCATTCATCGAAGAAAGACTGTAAAATATGGTGTATTTTCTCCCAGCCGGTGTCCATCTTTGACGCGTGCTCCAAGAATTCACCGAATCCGAGTAATCGCAAAATATGTAAAAAGTGTTTTTATGTCATCTAACGTCAACTTATACATTATATGATTAGGATTTCTAAACCATCTATTTGAAAATAAATGGATTAATTTTTACCATACCTCTCTATACATAATATATCGACTTCACCTATTTTTCCAATAAAAATTAAAGGATTTGTATGCCTTTCAGTAATCATGTTTGCAGATGGGAAGGTCCCTTAAAAAGTTTATAAGTTTGCACGACCATTTTCATAATTTGTAAACTACTATCGTCTATATAATTTTTAATTAATAAACAAATGGAATAGTTATTGAAGAAACAATGCCCAAATTTACAAAGATGGATCCAGTGTCTTCCTATTGGACCGATAAGTGCTGTTTTATGAACGCCCTTTAATTATACGTCACGTTTTTAAGAAAAAAAAAACTGTTTTGACGATTATGTTCGCAGCCAACGTGATTCCTCAAAACATTAAGTGGGCCGGAATTGTTATTTCCAGTGTACATACAAACCCACTTTGTGTTGCTTATCGAATAAATAGAAAAATTATTGAGAAAAACCCAGAAAAAGGGATTGGAAAATTAAAAATTTTACTGAAGGAGCGTCCATGTAGGGATAAACGACTAATTTTAGCCTAATCGATTAAGCAGTACGAAAAACTCACACAAACGGGCGGACAGAGGGACGAGTAGATCTTTGTGACAATCATGAATATATTCATTTTATAAGGTCTTGCACAGATGTTGCTAGAAGTTCCGAAAGAAAATCTCCATGCAGAATATTTCACCACAGTAGCACAAAAGAAGGTTTGCGCGAATCTAAAGGGCGAATGTCAGTATGCCAATCGGTAGCCTGGCTCCTGGGAATTCATTCACTATGGAGCGATTCTCGGTGGCGGACCACACGTTATGCTTACACGAGTTTTAGAATCGTTTGAGGTTTTTGGCCACATAAATTAAGCATCAAACTTTGCTTTCATTTCAAAACAGAACAAATCGGTAAAACACTAGAAAAATTAGAATCCGGACGACCATGTTCATCAAAAACGATAAAAAAAAGTGGAGAGTGTTAACCAGTCTGGTCGTAGCGATCCGAATCTTTCAATTCAGAAGTACGCAAGTGTTTTAAATGTACACCGAATGTTGCACATAAACCTAAAACTGCACCCCTATAAAATTCAATTGATACAAAAATTAAAGTACCGTAATGTCAGTCTCATAAATCGGGCAATTGGACATTTTTTTACATTTACCAAAATCGTTTTTCTAGATACAACTCGTTTTCTTTTTAATGAACGCATTGCATTGCGAGTAAGTAGAGCTGCCGCTACTGGAATGCAATGAATCCGAAACGCAGAAATCACTTCGTTCGCCTAAACTAACCATATGGACTGCGATGTCATTGTGAGGAATTATGGGCCATTGCTTTTTTGGAAATAAAAGAGAACATGCAGTTACAGTAAATTTGGAGCGTTATTTGGAAATGTTAGATAACTTCTTGTTGCCTGAACTGCAAAACTTTTCTGGCAGTAACTAAAGAATACTGTTCCAGGAGAACAGAGCAACAGACATCCAATGCAGCTCTATCAAGAGTTTGTGAAATTTTCCCTCACAAACTGATCTCCGGTACAGGTGACAAAAATTGACCTCCATGTCATTTTATACCAATAAACTGACTTCTCTGGCAGCTTAGCCGCTAAACCTTTATGAAAAATGTTGCTGTTTGCTTAAGCGGGTACCGTCAAGGCGAGAGTTTACATTTGCACAATACTATTGTATACTTTGATAATGAATAAACGGCTTAATTTGTTTAATCGATGCGCCAAATATAAACTTCGTTTTGATATATTTGATCAATTTGCTTCTATAGAGCTTATATTGCGGTGGAGATATAACATATAAAATGTTATATATATAACATTATATACATATATTATAGATATATATATTATGCATGGCACATACATAATATTACGTACAGCTATATATAATATTATTACAGGTAAATACCATTTCAACAGTAAGCGAAACACTTTGTTGCAGAGTTAATAAGCAGAAGCTGCAACGACCCATAAATAACAAACAAACCACAACAGTCGCTTTTGAACCACCATGTAGTCCAAACAATTTGAGACGAAAAATTATTTTAAAGTTAGAAGTCACACAAAATTTCTTAAATTTAGTGTTTATAGTGACAAAGCTCAAATAAAGTATAAATGCCAAATAGAGTTTCATTAGACTATTACTCACCGTAGTTCGAAGAGTATATCTCTAGATATATAGCAGTGGCTGTCACCAGTTCGTAACATTAGATATTTGAAATGAACACTATTGACTTAATTTTAGGACTCTTTTATGAATACACTTTCATTAAAATTCGTTCAATTTTTCTCACTTTTATCACAACTGGTACTCGATTCACAACATTGTGTTTAAACTTTTACGTGAAATCAAATAATTATAAGCAATCATTTAATAGAATTAATTACAAATTATCACATGTGATGAATGAACCACTACCAGACAAATGTTCGTGTCTTAAGTCTTTTATTTAGGTACTGTTATTTCAGCCAAATTTGCGTTAAATTATAGTTAATGAAAAAGACAAATGCCAATTATTAATAAATGGTTCATCGTGGTTAATTCGTGGCTTTTAACCTGAATTCAATGCAATTAATATATTTATTGCCATTTACATTCATCACCCTTAAGGTTATACCAATTAAGGTCAGAGGAAAATATGAAAGAGCATAATATTTCAGAGTAAAAACAAAATGTTTAAATGAAATACATTAATTAACACGCTAATTTATGATATACTAATGGCATTTATATTTTTATATGTTGATTTCTTTGTTTAGTTTTAGCGCTTTCACTACTTTATAATTTATGCTGTCGAGCAGTGAGTTTTGAAAAACAAAAGCTGGAATATGTTTGGTATATAAACTGTGACGCCGAGAACACAATTTTATCATGGTTTTTTAAAATCACTTTCTTAACAACTTCACATTTTAGTTGGTTAATTATTAAATACTTTCTAAGTATCATTATATCTCATAAAAGATACTAATATGAATTTAACATTTTTTTTTTTTTGCCGACACTAACCGTATCGTTTACATATTTTGAAGATAGCAACTAATAACGGAAAATATCCATTATTTGCTAATTACATAATAAAAAACAATAATTCAATCATTAAATCACTGGATGCACGTCTAGAGTTGCATTAAAAACAAATTCATTTGTATCTAATACCGAAAAAGGCGAACCAACGAAAGTGGTATGAAGCGGAAAGTAAATAAAGCAAAATGAAAGCCAATCGGCAATCAACGAGAAATACGTATATACGTATACGGTATTTAATATTCGCTGCGATCAGACATCAAAACATTATTCGTACATACAGGTTTGAACCGCGCAATTGCGAAAAAAAAGCGAACAGTCCCGCAAGAAAGCCGTTTGGAAACTGCAGGAGGATACAGATAGCCGCAACAAGCGCGCATGTGCCAAAGCCAAAACAGCCCAGCGACACACAACAATACCCAGCCAAACAGACAGACAATCAAACTCCCCAACCATTCAGGCAAACACATCCAGTCAACCACCACATCTGGGAGATTGAGTTAACACAGCAGCCAAACAAAATTCCAACGCAGTCGACGCCTGCAATTTACTCCAACAACTGCAACTGCCGGTGCAACTGAAACAAAACCAAACAAATGTACTGGAAGCCAACTCAAAACAACCGCAATAACAACTGCACAGAGGTACCCGATCGCATAACAATAATACCCTTAGTAGCACCGACATTCACTCTTTACAAGCATTTACACTGGGCGGAGAGAAAGAGAGACCATGGTAAAAGACTCTCATAAACAAAACCACAGCCAGCTGGAAAAAAATGCCACAAACTGGCAAATATCAACAACCTCTCAAAGACCGACTGACCGAGTAATACAGTGCAAATAGCCTGAGACCTATAAACAAGCCGCTATTCTACAAAGCGGGAGAAACCACATTGACGACCACAGCTCACTGCAGCCAAACAACGGAAAAAGCCGATAATAACGGCTGAAAACTGAACATAAAAACCTGAAGCCATCTTACAACAGGTTTAGATACTAACAACAGTAAGAGCTTGAGCTACACACAATGAAAAGAGATAATCTTATGTAAGAGTTTGTGAGGAAACTACTCTTCTAACGTACATTCTCTCTTCGTTGTTGAATTTCCAGTAAACGTTAAGAGAGCATTGTTGAGTTTTCCAATCTAAGAGAGGCCATAACTGTCTCTATTCTTACAGTTATATTCCAACATCCAATTGAAATGATTAGCCAATCAAATTGCCTTATATCAGGGAGCGCTTGGAATTTTGTTGCTAGTGCGAGTGTGATGGGGAGAATGAGATATGGTTTCAGTAGTTTGTGTCTTAAGTCTTTTGTCTTAGTGTTAGCTAACGTTGAATAATTAGTTACTAATAAATGCATAACATCATTGTGTCTAACAACTAATGGCTATTTAGTGTAAAGGGGTGGAGGATGCGTATCAGTATAAAATGCCGTCACCTGTAATCGATGACGGCGTTTATTTATCAAATTGTACTACTGTAAAAAATATATGTTGAAGCTTAATACGTCTCTCAGAAATCCACGTGCTTTTGCACATAGAACTGATATTTAGTTTTATTTTTTATTTATATGTTCTAAATTTAATATTTTAAATTAACGGGGTCTAATTTACTTGGATGAACTGGCTATTTACGATTATATTGGGGCAATCATTTAAGCTTAAACAAACTGGTTTCTTGCGATCAAACACATCCGTCAGCTTTTTTGAATATTGCCGTTTATCTGGTTTCGAGTACTTGTTATCTACATGTTGAATGAAACTGACCATAAACTCATTCAGTGTTAATATTAAATTTTATTTTCTGGGCGATATGTAACATAATGTTTATTTGAATCAGAGACATTCACAGTAATTCAGCCTCGTTTCGATTTTCATATTGTAAATTTATCTAAAGTGCATTAGAAATTTGTTTCTGATTTATATTCGAAACAACAATTCCTTTCATATAATGATTTGTTTCTTATCAAATACGAAATTAGAAACTCATATTGATATAGTCTCTCTATCGAAACATAATGAAACTCGTATTTAGGTCGAGAATATAAAAAATATAGCAACTTCGTTCCGTAACCTAAAGCAAAACTACAATTTCGGCAGAGGAGTTACTCTTGCGAGTAACTGTGAAAGATAAAAATGGTTCAAATAATTTATTTTCTTAATTTACACAGCTATTTACAAGTCTCGTCTATTTTGCAAAATTTTTAAAAAATTCAAATGAAATACATGCAACACTTTTTACAAACTGATTCAAAATCAGAATTGCTTCGAATTTCATTTTTCGTGTATGCAATCAGAATCAAAATTGTTCGTGGTTTTGGTTTTGGATGCATGAAACAAAAACAAAATTAAAAACAAATGATGCGGATGTCAGAAACTGAAACCAATCAAAGCTGTTTTGCAGCAGGATTGTGCAATACTAAATATATTAATTCAATAATGTCATAGGTCAGGAGCCAGCACTTTTTCTCATAGAAAGATGACCGACTAATCTACATGCTCTGTTGGGACTGTCTATATAAAATTCAGAGTACAATTGCAAATGTTCTCAAAATTTTTGAACCCCTTGTCCGATATATGTAACATATTCATCCCCATCCCCATAATTTGTAGTTTACCCGCAAAGATAGTCTTAATGAAAATATTATCTTAAGAATAAGATCCAAGTGATACTTAAAAGCTACGCATTTCATATGTTGAGTAGGAGACCGATTTATACCTATTAGGGCTAAAGGTATTTTTGACAAGAATATATTTTTTTGAAAGAATGTCAAACTGTCCTTTTAGCAAACTATAAACGCAGTTTTCACAAAAAATTTATAATTTTATAAAAACTTTTGATCTTCAAAGAGTGCTGAAAGATTTAAAAAAAAAAAGATTAAGAAAGAATCCTTACAAGCTTTGAGACCTCCCACAGAACCTATCCCATTTTCTTATTTGTTATTAATTCCTGAAAGGAATCAGGGCTCGTTTCAAAAAAACAATAACAATCTTATAGGCGTAACATTCAAGGAAATGGAGAATCGGAAACGTATTAACCAGGAACTCGAAACCAACGAAATTACATGCGACTTACCAGACTTTATTTTAATTTAAGACATTTCTATAGCACGAACTATATACATTCATGAATAAAAACTTGATCCCGTCAGCTTGATTTCTGCACGTCTCTTTTTGGTTGGTTTCGTCTAAAGATATTGTCGCTTTTAGCAGAAATTAGATAATCTGATTTTAAGTTGCTTGATGAATTACTAGCCAATTTTATAGCGTGAATTTAAGTAATCTGACTTCACATGCATATTTTACACCATTATATTGCAAAAATTACAACATATTTTCAATATCAGTACTAAAATCAAATTACTTCGTTTTATTTGGTTGAAAATTTTATTCGAAAATTCAAGATATATTTCAGATTTTTGGCAGACTAATCAAAAAATTATGTAGTTTTCAAAAAAAGGGCTGGCATTTGTGTTCCTTTTTATAGGAAAAATGTCTGACTTGTTGTCCACTTTGCTTTAAAGTGTTGTCTACTGTTCTATAATTCTGAAACGTGAATCTGTAGTTTCATCCTTTGAATTTTCTTATTAAACTAAAATAGGGATAGACAGCGTATAAACCTGTTTTAGGTTTCTTAGATTTCGTTTGGACATTGTAGAAATTAAAACATGTCAGTTTCAGTGTTTTTCATGACGAAAAAATATTAATAATCCTTAAAGAATTTTTCTTTATATATTCCCAACTTTTGAAATGTATTAGAAATACTTCCAGTAGTTTTTTCCGGTTCGTTATAACCGTGTTTGACTTTACATACATCGAAATTTGTCTCTGCATTGCAGTTTATATGACCACGGTAATATTACAACGGGTATTTGTCTAGCATGCTTTGCGAGTACGGTAAAACTATTGAGTTCTTTGGAATTTTCGTTCGGTTAATTCGAATGACGTCACTTCTAATGACGTGGAGTTCCTGCAAACACTATCAAGACTTCTTCCAACATCTTCTCTAAACTGTTTACAATTGTTTAAAAAAGTGGAAAAAAATGAGCGAAAAAGGAAATTTTAGGCATACTATGATGTATTATTTCCGAAGAGGAAAAACGGCTGCTGAAGTCTGGTTAAGAAATAAACAGACCAAATGAAAGAACTTTCCAGAAATGGTTTGAAAACATTTGTACATGCGCTCCCAGATAAGGATGCCCAAAAAAAATTGTTTCCGAAGAGGTGAAAGATTTAATTATTATTAATCTTCGTGCAACAGTTTGGACAATAGCTGAAATTGTGAAAAAAATCGGCCTCAACCCTTCACGGGGTCATAAAAGAGCTCGGATTTGTGAGCAACCTCGATGTGAGGGTACCTCACTCTCTCACCGAGGTCTCGCACTGCCTGACATACCCGTCAGAAACTGCCAGATTTTGGGTGAGAAACTTTAGCTCACCCACCATACTCCCCTGAGCTCGTCCCGTCAG
Organism: Philornis downsi; assembly: GCA_019455685.1. Lineage (NCBI taxonomy): Eukaryota > Metazoa > Arthropoda > Insecta > Diptera > Muscidae > Philornis > Philornis downsi. The sequence continues at coordinate 1,393,043 of JAHXMU010026239.1, forward strand.
TCTACCACCTATTTCGCAGTCTGAGTAATCACTTGAAGGAGTTGAATTTTCAGAAACACCACGCGAGTTTTATGAGAGAGAGGGATTAAAAAGCTCCCAAAGAGGTGGGAAGAAGTTATTAAAAAAGGAGAGATTATATAATAGAATAAAGTAATTGTTTTCTTGTTCTATAGATAAAAAGGAAAGAGGTATATAAGTCTAGAAATATAAAAACGAAAAGGAATATCTTATGTGTTAACTTATTCAAAGCCCGATCTCAAATACCTGTTAAAAATATATTTGGGTTGAACAGCACACAGAACGTGAGCAACTGAAATATATACAATTTCTAAGTCTAGTCAGTCTAGCACAATAATTAGTTCATTACGTTCACAGTTTCATTCTCTGCATTAAAGGTTTTTAACAATGATTATATACACATGATTAAAGTTTGCTTGTCAATGACATTGGTATTTAAAAATAATTGTCAGTAGGCGGTTATAACCAAAATTATAATTGTTATTTAATTAGCTTATGCGATTAGGGAACATTTACGGCCGTATTTTGATAAGATATTTTGTTGGTAAAATGATAAAAATTATACAATAATACGAGTATATGAACACGTTACACCTGTTTAAGTACGTTTCATTAAAAAAATGGCGCATTTGAAATCAAGCACATTTAACAAATTGAAGCCAAATAGGTACTTAGTTTTTCTTGCAATTTTGCTCGATACTTTACCCACCTTACATTAGTTTAGTACCTATTTTTTTAATGCCCAAAAGTTTATAGCAATAGATTCAGAATCACGGAATAAAACAACGTTTCTTAGGCGCATTGGTACCTTTAAAAAAAAAAATTGTGAACCGAAGCAACCACGGTTAGGTTTTCTGTACAAATAATGTGAACAACAAATATTTGCCATCAGCGAATGGTAAAATTAAATGATGCCCAAGGTAGGGTACAATATTTTTGTTCTGAAACGGAATTACATAAACTTCTTTCGAGTTACAGTTTCGGCAAATACATTTATATTTCAAAATAATTGTCACTTGATTTGAAAATTTCGAATAAAGTAAAACTTTTAATTGCCATCTAGTTAACTTGCATGATTAGAGCAAATTTATTGGGGTATTTCCAAAAGGTATGACAAACAACTAACAATTTTCCTGGGTTTTGGGATTCACATTTGCAAGTCATCAAATTCATCAATAGTTTATTAATCTATCTTCGAATTTTGAAACCCCTCTTTTTAAGATTTAAAATAAGAATTATGCGGTAAATTCTGAAATAAGATTAGAATGCAGCTTACAGCTCTAATCCACATTAATTCACATTATTATTGTGTATTTTCAATATGAACAGTAGTGTTTTCACCAAAGTCACAATTTGTTAACTTAATTCTCAGCTCTTTGCAAATAAAAGAACAAAAAATTTTAGTGCGGGCTAAATCGGTTATCGATTCGTGGTAATTCAAAGCCTGCGGACTTTACCAACAAAAATAAGCGGCAATACTAAACTATTGGAGCACTTCCGTAAAATCTCGTACAAAATAGAGAGCAAACGTCGAGTCCTACAAATAACGACTAAACATTCTATCGCAAACACAGTTTCACAACGCCTTAAAAATAAATGTAAAATCGACAAACAACTGCAACGTGTACGTACCATTAATCATTCCGTCCCTAATAAGTTTTGGGTTAATGCAATGCATCTCAAAAGGTACCGCTTTCAGTAGCGTTTCTTGGTAGCGAAATGCTTGAGGGAGTTGATAAAAAGTTTGAAAGAAACGCCAGCAAGAACGTTAGAAAGCGCGGATAATCTGATCCAAAATTTGTTAATTGTACAAAAATCTAAAGTTGTAGCCCTACAATTCAATTGGTGCAAGTGTTAAAAATCCAAGATGCCAGTCAGAGGTTTGATTTCGTTAAGTAGGAAATTAAACTTCTTAACATTAATCAACACCTTACTTTCAGATGAAAGTACTTTTCGTTATAATGGACACCTCAATAAGCAGAACTACTGCTACTGGAGAGCAAAGAATCGAAATCATAAGCATCAGAAACCTTTCCATTTGCCTAAACAGACCATCTGGCGAGCGATTACGTCGCAAGGAATTATCGTCCCTTAATTTTTTTAAAGATAAAATTGACTTTGACATTGTATCAAATTTATTTACTATAATCTTAACAAACTTCTGCTTAGTGAATAACTGGATATTAGGCGTCACACCCGGGAGGCACCGATCTTCATGAAGTCTTCGTTAGAGATGAACATTACTATTCTTCTTCCTTTTCTTATGTGGAATTTAGAACAGACATCCTTATCTATTATGCGTCGCACGTAGAAAACAATTCCAAGCACTTTGATCTCCTTCACTTTTTCTTCAATTAGTTACACCAAGTTCGTTAGTACTTCAAAAGCTTGGTGCATCCAACGAAGTTTTGGTCGCCCTCTTCTGTGCCGTCAATCGAGTCCGTTATTGAAAACTCTTCATGCTGGAGGGTCCATCCATGACCTAACCAACGCAATCGCTATATATTGATGCGTTAGACTACGTCGATGTTGGTATAAACTATACAGCTCGTTGTTCAAGGAACGCCTATACTCTCCGTTAACGACGGTGGTTTCATATATTTTCCGGAGTATTTTTCTTTCGAAGACTCCCAGCACTGATTCATCCATTTGCGTCATAATCCAGGATTCTGCGCCATGTAACAAGCAAGGTAAAACCAACGTTTGGTACAGTTGAAGTTCTGTTTGTTAAGAGAGGGCTTTATCATTGAACCGGTTGATTAGCCCATAGTAATATATGTTAGCAATCAAAACTATCCTCTTTATCTCCATGTTGACATCATTTGTTCGTTTTATCGTACAGCGGATCTGGGGTGGATGTATTCAAACACCACTCGAAAATTATAGTTGTCAACGTTCATACAGCGTCCCAAGCGAGCAGACACTTTGTTCGATGAAACAAATAATTGGAAATACTACAGGTACATCAAGCATTGAGGAGGAGTTAACGAATATGATTATCAGGGTAGACGAAGACAAGGCTGACTTGAACAAGCAAGGAATCCAATCCTTTGGGCCGCTGCATGAGCGTTAACATTTACAACTCTGAAGGGGTGAATTAGTTCATCTTACTTAACATCACCATATATAAACTTAATGTCAGCCTGACAAAACGGAAGAATAGCACCGCCTGCCAGCTGAAAGACATAGTTCAGTCGTCTTGAAATGTCCTTAAACGAATTTCATTATGAGGTACATAACATAGAGCAACTCTTACAAATAATTTCAGATTTTCTCTCGCTAAATGATCAATTGCAAAAATAAAGAGGCAATAAAATGAAACTTATTAGTACAATCCTCAAGTACATGAATGCTGGAATTCTCAACACAAGCAAATTAATGAGCTTAATATCAACAAAAATAAATAACGATTTCAAATACAATATATGAAAACAATTTTTAATATGATTATGATTATTTAAATTAGGAAGTGACACTGCCGATGAATTTCCTACCCAATTACTGAATGCGTCTTGTGGCGACACAGATTCGAATTTATGATGCTCTGAAGATTTTTGCAACAAATGTGTTGCATGTTTCCCTGGTCGGGTAAAAAAAAATTAAAACTTGTTGACACGATAATTTTCAATTATGCTACATATATTGAAATCTTGCGTCCTCCTCCATTAAAATTAATTACAGTACTAAAATCTCCTGAAAGAAGGAGAACGGGAAGGAGGTACGGACACCTACCGCATTCATGAAGATTACAAAAATTTCGTCTTTTTGTAATTTTTAGATATAGGATAGGTGAGAAAGTTATTACGAATAAACATCTGGAATTTCATATTATGTAATAAACACACACACTCTTTATTGTTAAAAATTTTATAAAAATTTTCCATCAAAATTCGCAAAAAAAAATTTTGGAAAAAATTTCGACTGAGAGCCCTCAATTATTCAATTTATGCTCTCAGATTGCTATTCTTTTTCAAAGGTTTTGAGGAGATGATTCCAAATTTGACGGCAGAATTACTCCACCATATCGCATTGCCCACACAATTGCGTGTGAGGTAAGAGAAGTTGCGTAGACATCAACCATCTGTGATATTTCCGTTACTATATCATGTACTTGATATATGCTTCTGCCAAACATTTATCATAATACTTAAAACTTTTTTAATTTTGTTTTATTTAAAATGACAAAGATAAAATTACAAAGAAAACCGTGTCTACATTTTGACCTCGTGGACTTCAAGCTTTCGTGTACAATTTTCCTTTTTTTGCATCAATATGTTAATGTTACTTTTTTGGTATAACTATTTCATTTTTCCACAGAAATGAGAATCATCTTACGCATAGATATACAAGAAAAAAGATTAACTACTAATCATTTCGCTGTCCTAATCAACTTTATTAACAACACTCGACTCACAGATAGAGAAATCAGTGCTTTAAGATATATAGAAAATTCAAAATAGTACCTGATGAAAAATATACTTTACGCAAAACATTGTCAGACTCAACACGTTCTTGCTGTCCAATACAAAGCATTTTAATCTTAATCTTCTATATGCCTGAATCACAAATGCTGTAAATACAACAAACGCGTGCTTTTTTCTACAACTTCACAATGATAATAACTTTCTAGCGTGGATAAAAGAGCAAGAGAAGTCCATATTTCGAAAATAGACGACAATATAATTGTCACTTCCTGCCGAACTTCTTAACACAGAGAGTTCAAAAAAGTCGATTATCTTGTTGTAGCGCAACACAGCAGCGCAACGGACCATAGCAATTGACAGACACTTGAATACCAATTTAATGTCATTTCGAAAATGTCGATTCTAGAAAAAAAGGTATAAAACCCACACTTGTCAAGATTGTAAAAAAAAGTTTCGGAAAAAAACAAGCAAACTTTTTGTGTTCAGATACGAGCACAATGACACCTTCACATACTTACATTGGGATGTCCCATAGTGGTTGCAACACAGCAGCAGTAGCTGCAAATGCTGTCAACGAAGAAAACGATGATAAATATGGTAACAACACAATTGACCAAAACAACAGCGACCGCAACTTTGTTTTATCGTTTATTGAGCAGGTCTGCCACAGCGGCGGCAGCAAGAACAACAGTAACAGCAACATCAGTACAACCTACAACAACTACAACTTACAACATTATCATAATAATGTACGATAACACCCAAAGGATTAGCGCCGTCACATAGTAGAAAATTGAAGTTGTATTGAAGTAGCAGCCACCCAGGGATTAAATTTCGAAAAACGTAGTCGTAAATTATTAAACTACGATGACAAGTGTTTATGTGAAACGAAAATTATCTAAGCAGTAGAAACAGTTAGCTACTTGTCCCAATGATGGTTAGCTTTGAAGTGAATGAGTGGACTTTTTATATCCTCAATCTATTTAATCATATATATTCTCATGTTATTCGGACAGGGGAACTAACTCATAAATACAATCAGTTTTTGTAAAATCAAATGTAATTTATATATTTAGGGAAGAAAAATTCACATACATTCTGTTAAAGGAGCACTGGAAAATATTCAACAAAACACAGAACATTAACCATTCATTCAAATTTATTGTATCGCCCTCAAATTAGGTCCCATTCGGAAAGATATATGTATGTATACTAACGAATAATCAAATCATCAAAACAATTTAAAAAAAAAATCAGTTTTCGCCTCAAATTATTTTTATAGCTACCAACCTGAAAACAATTGCTTCGAAGTGTTAAGTTATATCTGGCGAATATGGCGGTTGCTCGATAATATTTATGACTCTGTGGCCAATAATTCGTTCATAATAACGTCGATGTGAGATAATGCGTTATTATAGTGCAAAACCATGTATTTTGTTGTACAAATTTTCACTTAAGAAAAGGTGAACTAATTTTGAGTACAAACCAGTACAAAAATTTTATTTTCCCTTACATATACCTTCAGCCAACACCCTATTGGGTTGGTGCAAGTTTATTCTGCCAGAATGAGCATGAATTAAAACACAATAAAAGAAGCAAAGCTATAAATTTCTGGAGTCCTCCGCTTAGATATATTGAAAGGACCCTTGATTTTTACGGCGTGATAATGTAGTACATTTTCATTACCAGAAGTAAGTTTAGAAAATGATATTGAATGCCAAATATGAATCTATGATTATGTGGATTAAATTAGGCAATTTTTAAGGGAGGTTCCAGAAAGAGCGTCATTATACGATCGATTTTTTTTTGCATTTTTACATATCGCTACAACAGTATACGATTAGAAAACATTTATACGACTGCAGTCTGCTAAGAAAGAATTACAGGTGGTGACAGAAGTGGAAGACAATATTCTACTTTCTCATTCTCATAATTTATTTTATTAAATACTTGGTGTGTACTAAATTCGAGTGAAATCAACACAATGTCTTGCAACGCATAACGTTAGGAATTCATGGGCTAAATAGGCCAATTATTTGGTTGGTAGCGGAAGTGGCATAGTTTTATGGTTACTACTTTACAGAGATAAATGGAATGAATAAAAATCTAAGTTACTAATTAAAAATTAGAGAGGAAAACTTTAATTTTGAAAAATTAAATAATTTGTATGGAGGGCGATAGAGGGGATGGTGTTCATTTTAATTCTCACACAGCTCTTTTTCAATTGCTCTGCTTGACTTTAGTGCAACAGAGTAAAAGATATGAGCCTAAAAATAGATGGATTAAAAGGGTTATTATTATGCAATATACTAAAGGGGATTGTGTAATGTGTTCCATTTTCTTTCGTGGAACTAAGTTTATCAATGTAAATGCTTGAAATGTGTGAGAAATACATTGCTCAATTAAAATTAGATAAAATCTGACTTTGCATGAACCCAGAGAGACTTATTCCTCAAACGTAGTTATGATTTTCATAAAAAAAGTTCATAATTTATGACTTAAATATAGTTTATCTTAAAACTTAAATATAGTTTAAAACTTAAATATAGTTTGAAACGAAATATAATTAGATTAATTTGAAGTGAACTGTATCGTGTATGAAATTTAGTATAGTTAGTTGACTTAAGATTATAATATAATAATATAATATAATATGCTTTGAAGTAAAGCTTAATAAATTTTGAACTGACTGTACTCAAAACAAAGAAATAAAATATGTAATTAATATAAGTAAAATGTACTTCTTGCAAGTTACAAAAATAATCTTGTTCAGTCATCCCATTTCACATCCAGGAATAATATCTGTAATTGTTCCATAAGTTTTATGGTTAGTTAGTGTTTTAGAAGTTTCGCTCAAATTTAATAACGTAACTGCCGACTCATTAGAAACCAATTACAATATATTTCAAGGGTGGTATTCAATAAATAATTTATAATAATCGATCAAATGAAATGCACATTGCCCTCTTTCATAGCCGTTAAACGAATTCGTTAAGCTTCATTTTGGTTTTTGTGAGAGATGTCTCATGGCTTGCGTATAAATTTATGTATAACCAATCACATTTCATCAGTATCCGATATTTATGGAAATACAACCAATAAAAGTTATATGAGCGTTATTGTTTAAACGACACAATGTTTTAGGTGTTGAACGAGATTTGTATTCGCAATAGCATACGAATTGAAATAGGCGTGGCTTTTGTATAAAATTTCGAAATAAATCCGGTTTGGAAATTAATGCCGTTCCAAATTCGCACTGTTTCAAACATCAAGCGAAGCAACTTTTTCATGTTTATGTCTTAAGTCTTTTGTTTCGACTGTTATAGTATCATATAAAAAACAGCACACACAGCGGATTGTGTTATATACACATAAAATTAAGTTTCTATTAAAGATCATAGTATCACATTCACCCCAAATTTAAATATTCCTTAACACAACAACTACAAAACGTGTGGAAGATAAAATACGAGTAAATCACCAATGTTAATTTCAAACTCTGTCAAATCGAAATTTCGTTTGGATTTATAGGGCACTCTCTATTAATCCAACTTACACCATAGCGACTATTTTTATGTTTCCTATGTCTGTTGTAAGAGTGGCACATGCTGTTTTCCACAACCCGATGTCATGCAACAAGAACGGCAATTTTTACTTAACTGTTTGTTTTATGATCTCGCTAAAAAAGAAATGTTGGCACGGCTGCTTTTGCTATGTTTGGTCTCGTATGGCGACAAGTGTAAAACGACAGCTTTGGGTCTATTCCGATTTTCCAAGTGTTTGGGTTTTTTATGTCGACTGTTTACAATTCTGCTTACTTTTGCTTATGCCCTCCAACACTGGATGGGTAGCATATTAACTTGGTTATGTCTTGTGTAACATGATAGTGCATTTAGTCATTAAAGACAGGAAAGAGTAAATATGTTATTATATGAAATATAAACTTTTGCATTTCGAATATTTTGTGTTATGAATTTTAATATACAGATGCTTCTTAATAGGAAAAAGGTTACCGTCGTATTGAGATCTAAAACACGGTACGATTGTGCATAGTTCATCTACAGTGGTAATCGGTTCTAAACACTGTTTCTAATCATTCCAATCCAATTACTGTACCTGATTTTTCATTACTATAATAAATTAATTTACTAAAATCGACAATGTGTGTGTGCCAAAAAAAAATCTATTTAAAAAGATTGCTTGACAAATTCACAGATACCATTTACCTAATTCACGTTGAAAGGTTAAAAGGGCTTATTTTATAATTTGTTTAACACAACACAAAAACGAAAACGAGCAAATGTTGCCTTTAACAAAAACATTTTTCGAAATTTTTAAAAATATATTATTTACAACTATGCAGAAATATATATTCCAGGCTCATAAGTTTTCTGTGATTTCTCTTCTTTTTGTGATGTGGAGTATTTTGTTTTTTATATTCATATTTAAGATATATTCGTTATACATTATAGCCGGCCTGTCTGAAATGATATCGCCATTGTACGACAATTATAAAGGTTGTGCCAACAAGAACGCAAGATTTAAATTTTAAATAAAACACAGATATTTAAAAAAAAATCGTGAAACTTTATTTTATCGTAAAGTAGACAGAATGAGGTTATGTATGGAACAACACATCGGGCAGATGGCCGCCGCCGCTTTGCTGGCACACACGCGATCTTTTAATGCAATTTTCAATGACCGTTTTGCATAAATGCTGCGGTATTTCATTAATGCAGCGTCCAATTTCCTCTTTTAAGTCTTGAGTCGTCGTCGGCTTATTTGCGTAAACCATCGACTTCAAAAACCCCAAAGAAAAAAGTCTGATGGTGGTAAATCGCACGATCTAGGCGGCCAATTCTGGTCTCCTAAACGCGAAATAACATGACCGGAAAATGACTGATGCAGCAATTGAATTTTTTCTCTGGCTGTATGACATGTGGCGCCGTCTTGTTGAAACCACATGCCCTCCACATTCATTTCTTCAATTCTAGGCACAAAAAAACTCGTTATCATTTCACGATACCGAGCACCATTGACTGTTTGTGCTTGACATGTCTGATTTTCATAAAAAAGGTCCAATGATTCCTCCAGCCCAAAATCCACACCATACAATGACACGTTGAGGATGTATTTGCTTCTCGTGAATCACTCGAGGATTTTCCTCACCCCAAATGCGACAATTCTGCCTATTGGCGAAGCCATCAAGATGGAAATGGGCCTCGTCACTGAAGATGATTTTATGGGTAAAATCAGCATTTTCATGTCATCTCTCCAATACCCAATTAACGAACTCCCTTCGCTGTACATGGTCAACAATCTTCAGTTCCTGAGTCAATTGAATTTTGTATGCATGAAGATGCAAATCTTTCGTCAAAATTCGCTGCATAGTGGAATTGGAGACACCAATTTGCTGAGCTCGGTGTCGAATTGAGGTGGATGAAGTTTGAGCGACATCATCACGTACAGCTGCGACATTTTCGGTCGATCGACCTGGTCGAAGGCGCGTTGTTGTCTTTACATCACTAACAGACCCAGTTTTGGCAAATTTATCTATTAATATCTTTACAGTTGACTCTTTTGGAGCATTATTGTGACCCAAATTGATCGCAGTTTGCGAACTGTAGCCGCAAAACTTTCACCATTTTTGTAAAACAATTTCACAATGAGAATGTGTTGTTAATTTTTTGTTTTTTTTTTTTTTAGTTGATGTCCTAGTAATTAGAATGTGGGTAATTCAGCTTTCTGTACTTTTATTGCAATGCATTGGTATACACGATGGCGTTCTTTCCTCTGGTTCACTGAGAAAGAATTAATTTATATCAAATCGTACTTATAGCGCTCACATGTCTTAAGATGTATTTATGTGCATTTAATTTTGGCCATTTCAATTGCATTTACATGTTGCGGTCTACCGTACAATTATTCCCATTTATTTCCTGCTCCATCCACAATATTTAAATCACGCATATTCAATGTAATGTCAGCTTTTTTTTAATCCAATTTGTAATATGTTCGTATCTTAAACACACAAAATTGAAAATGTTTCCGCCTGTATTCCCCGCCTAACTACTAGGGTTGTACTAGCGCCTAATAAATTTTGCAATATAATTGGGAAAAATGATATTAAGTTTTGTGTCGTGAAAAAGTCGAAAATTCGACCTTGATCTGGATTTTTAAATGTTTTTTTTTATTACCAGATCTCTCAAACATAGCTTTTTGTTAAATATGAAAGCATTGGTTAAAGCGGCAACATAGAATAATATTGTAAATAATAAGAGTCCATTGTAAGATGTAAATATTTAAAAGTGAACTACGGTCGGATAGCTTCTGAGGTTTTCAGCAATGTATCGATAAAATTTCGAACAACATTTCCGATACAACTTTGCAAAGACAAACATTCGTTGCACTTTCTTTAAATATTACTCAGTACACTTTAATCTATGCAATGAACGCAACCTAAAAATTATACCTTAATATATCTTATTCAAAATTGTGATAAGAAATTATGGAAGAAATATTGAATTATATTTTTTCAATTTTTAAATAGAAATTTCAGAAGAAATTTTAATTCCTGTAAATCGATTAATTTTTATTAATCCATCTCAGAGACAATTTCTATTCGGTAATTCATGAGGAGTATAAGAGAGGATGTAGTTAGCGACTGAATTTTTCAATATGATTAGAAATTGCAGTGGAAAGACAGAATTTCGGAAAATCTATCAAATTTAGAAGCATTCATTTTCAATATTACATGTTGTAGCGTGCTAAGCGAAACTTATCTTCATTCTTTCGGGTGAAGGTTCAACAACTCTAGGAATAATCGCTGGAAAGATAATACGGTGTTAAACCATTGTAGCAATTAGAATTTTCTCATTTTCGTGTTATTCCATAATTGAATTATATCAGAGTCATCCCCCAATTTTCTTAAAAATCCACACAACCATACGGATTAATTATTAATTACGGACATTAATGGAAACACCAAAAAACATGACTTTCATGACTTAAATGTGCAATATTTTACGTTTAGCCGATTTTCTGTAAATATTGCACTTTAAATTACTGGGTCAATCAAAGTTCCATTGACGAATTTTAGTTGCTACCCAGTTGTACTTTCACTATAATGGAAAAAATTCAATAATTCCGAAATTAAAGAAATTCTATCCTGACAATTAAAGAGTACAACAAAATGCCCACCGTCTAATTCGTTGTGGCCGAAACATGTATTTATATAAAATTGATAGCTAACAATTTTACGCCACAAATTTTCTCTTTCCTTTCTTCATTTTTCTTTCTTATAACACTGAATCATGTCATATCTTCATAAGTTAATATCTCCGCATAATGGAGGGTATAAAAATATTCGTTTCCACCAAGATCAACAACATTTTATGGATTCTTCATTATATTCCGTTTCATGATTATAATGCGTCTGTTTCTTTTATTTTTTTCTATATTTTTTTTTTTTTTCAATCAGGTATGAATTGCTTGATCAAAATGAATCTTCATGCAAGTGTTGCCGCCATCAAACATGATTTGATGTCATCTTCATTTCATTGATTATGGTCAATGAAAACCAGCAAACAGCGAGCGAGAGCTACAAAAAAATTATGATTCCACCAGGTTTTTTTGCTGTTAGATTCACAATTTTCTAGTGATGAGAAAAAAAATGTAAAAAATATAAATATCTTATGATGCTGTACTCGAACTTTACAGCATATTATGTGTCCGTCGGACAACATAGTCCATCGTACGACTACGTATTTAATATATTTCTTTATGTCATCCTTATAATATGCCTATATATCTGTTTATCCATACATGCGTATTGATCTTTATACAGAGCAATTGCGTTTTCATCCATTATTCATGTTTTATGAATTGCTGCTGCTGCTGCTGCTGCGTTCTCGTTTCCTAACTTTGTTCGAAGATGAATCCGAGCAAAGATCAACTATATAGTATGGCAATGCAGGAATTTTAAGTGATTTTTAATTCAGTGATGATTGATGTGCCAGTGGCCTTTTATTGACATTCAACTAAATTATAGAAATAGTTTTGTATTCTTCTTCCTCTTTATGCCATAGACATTTCGATTATCTTCTTGATTTCATTCACTGCCTCAATAGGCGCACAAAACCAAATACGAAACCGTTGATTGTGCGTTGAACTGCGTGAACTGTTATCATTCGATTAGCGGCAGTTTCATCTATATTCATAGGTGAAATCGGCTTCCAATGGCTACAATGTTTGTTAACACTGAACTGAAACGTTCAAACAACAAAGTTGTGTTACAAAAACCGTATAAAATAGATTTATAGTATTATTATAATTTACGCACAAATGAATTTCTTTATTCAGTTTTACTGAAATTGTTAAAGGTCATAAAACGTACGTGGAACTGCAGTGAATGAATGCACACTTTCCTAAGGCATTCGTTCGGCATTCAATGGTGAACAATGATTAGACATAAAATTGGAAATTGAACCATAATATTACTTTCTGACTTTTTGGGTAACGCCAGACTTTTCACAAATTTAATGTCTATGCGTGACTGAGTGACCAACATTGGTGGAATGGTAAGCGTAAGCAACTATTTCACAAGATATCGCGAAAAAAATAACATTGAAGTTTCCATTTAAAACTGAAGCGATATACAAAAATAGAGTTCAGATATCCGTGTTTTTGTACAAGAATCGTTCTCGACTTACTCGAATAACTAATTTTTCTAAAAATAGCTTTTCGGGTATTCGACTAACAAAATAACTAGACACACCAGTCTTTTCGATTACTCTCATTGAGGAAAGAGAAAAATACATTTAATAAGAAAATGTGCTTTATTACAAAGGACTGGTATGTAATGTATTTCAAGTCCATGGGCCGTGTTTGGCCAGGATGCCTATATCCCATATTAAGATGACATTTATTGAAATGCTTGCTTTTCCACAACCAGATGATGGTATACAATATGCTACAATATACATATTGATTTTTATATGTAAGGTGTGATAAAGAAATATCTTATTTTTGCGTGACATTAAAAGCTACATTTTATATATTTAGAATGCATGCAATTAGATCAAACACACAGTATTTTGTTCAATGATCTATTGGTATTTTGAAGATAATTCAATTTAAACTCTTTCATAGAAACCCCCTTTCTATTAACAAACAGGAGCTAATCACTTGGTACCTGGTTCGGACATTAATGAAGATGCAAAAGAACCTCCCAACACAGCTCCCGTTGCTTTTGGCGAGTCATTATCGTTGTGTATGGCCTGACCTTGCCCTAAAGGCACGATATTCTTCACCTATTGGCCAAAGCAATAACGATTGCATCCTTCAGGCGGTTCAATGGTTAGCAGTGCAGGTCTGAATCGAGTAACTGTATTTCAACTATGACTGTTTCGATTTTCGTTGTTGTAAGTGCTCGATATTTTTATCACTAGTCAATATCTGCTTCATAAATGGGCCGATTTTATCGCGATTCAGCTGCGATTCGATCGACGAATTCTTAGTTGCGTTAACTCACGTGACATCCATATATCGGGCTTCGTTTTGTATCCAGCATTATTCAACTAATTTCAAGCGTTCTCTTGTACTATGTTCTTCTAATTCGAAATAATAACGATTTTCATTATTCTATTGATATTTTCGACAATTGATCTTCCAGAAGGTGGTGCATCTTCGATATCAAAATTACCGCAAGCAAAGCGATTTATCAGGATCATAAACAGTGTAAAGATATTTAGTCGCTTAGCTTTCGTTTTTGTTTATATCGAAGAAAATTTAAAAAATATTCCGAATTTTCTCTTTGCTGATATCAATCATTTATACAACTAATTTTATAAATTTTTTTCCAGGAAGCTAATATATATATTATTGGATAATTACATAAATTCATAATAACAGATTATTTACGGCTTTTATTGGTAAATTCATCCGAAGGAATGAAGTTTCGTTTGACACGATAATGCAAGACGCAGAGGAGGCGCCTAACATGCTAAATATCTTTTGTTCAAATTTTTTTCAGAAGTTGATAGCCCATTGAGCCTTGTTCGTAAATTTGTTAAAACTAAAAAAAAAAACACATTGGGACATGTCTGAGAATTGTAACTGGGTCACGTCGATCCCCATTGTAGCTTTAACTGTAATAATTCAATGAATGCAAGATCCCAAAATGCGTGGAAAAATTCGTTAAAAATGGACCACCTAATTACGTCTCCTCTGGTACCTACCACACAAACGGCCGATTTAATTCTTATATTTTATAAAAACATGCAGGTATATCAAATTTAGTCACACGCTGCATATATCGTACGTTTGACAAATTTTGGTCGAAGAATAAAAATTTCCTGAACTGCCCACAGAAATTAATTGAGTTTTCCCTGTTATACACGTTTTGTAAACTCCAGTAATTTAAATGTTTGTCCATTGTTTCAGATTCTGGTGACATATAAAAGACCTATTTGATCCTTTACACCTGTTGATATTGGAACTTATAAACTTTAGTATTAAACTTAAATGCTCCACTTTTGACCACTACAATAGGCCAAGTGCTTTCACGATTCAACTCTTCGCTATTCTAGCAGTCTTGTAATGTAGTTGCAACTTTGTATATCACAACTTACATGGGTCAGTTGTCTTTATAATCTTTCGATAAAGGTTTTAATTTTAGCCTCTGGCTCGGAGCTATCTGCACAATAAGGAAGATATATTTATTGTACAAGAAACAAAACTAGAAAACAGAATAAACGAATATTGAAACTGAAAAGGTGATATTTTTTTGGCGACAGTCAAATCTGTATTGGTCTTATTCGTTTGCGATTTCTTTTTTTCTCATTCCCATCTCTTGTGAAATTATTTGCCGATCCCTCCTCATCGCGCATACAACAATTTTTATTCATTTAACCTAAATTTGTCCAAATTTGCAAAAAATAGCTTTCCATAAAGAAAGTGGAAAGCATTGGCTAATACTTTACATAAGAATTGACCTATTTATGATTAGTAGGTTGCAGTAACATGGATTTTCGTACACTGTAATGAATCATACTGATTGCTAAAATTAACGACAAACCGCCCAAAGAATCTTACCCCTCCTTACAGTTTCCATACGAATCCATATGTTCTTAGCTTCACATCCTTCAATGGTGTTGAACTTTCCATATAAAACTATGTCCTTGTCTCAATTTTATTTGCCCTTTATTCCTAAATGCCAGTAACCAAAATTTGTTTATATATTGCCTGCTAAAATTTGAAAAAAATCAATCAATTTTACTTTAATGCCACAAGCAAGCATCAGACTTCTGCTAAGATTAGACTTACGAAAGAAAATGGTCGAGATTTTTCTACAAACAATGATCTAACATATGACAATTATGACAATTTTATAATACAGCGTTACAATCGTATAAAGTTTTGTGATGGAGCGTATTTGCTTCCATAGCAGCATTTTCCGCAAATATGACAACTATATCTCTAAAAGTTTATGGGATATTGCTATTTAAATTCATGTGCTCTGCTAATGCTGCCTTTTCCAATAACAATATTCTTTTAATTGTTGATATCCATCCTAACTGACGATTGCGAATCAAAAGTAGGAACGATATAGTATTATATAAATGAAAAGAACCTTTCAGAATGTATCTATTTGACCGACTTAATTATAAGATATAAATCTTCATTGATAAAGCGGCAAATTTGATATTCTGCGTACGAAATGAAGTGTTTTTTTTTTACAGGCCGGTTTTTATACTAATGAGTCTGTAAGTCGTTCACGAATCAGCGGAAAGGAATAAATGATGTTTGATAAATAAACTTTCTCTTGGCTGAACTTAGACCGCCTGCCCAGATTTTTGACCTGTTTACTTGTTATACTCGTATATCTAATAGTTTAGAAGATGTGGGCTCTCAGATCGCTGCAAGAGAGCATCGCACTCTTTTCCTTGTCGTCGCCTAATATATCATGTGACAATTTCGTGAATTTTATTAACATATTAATAGGAATTTGCGATTAGTCAGCTAACCAAACTTGAGGATTAATCCATACTTCGATTACTCGGTTAATTGATGACCCTGAAGTTTTGGTTATGCACATTTATGCCTAATCAAATAGTTCGAATTTTTATTAACCAAATTTAAACAATTTATTCAACATTTCAACATATTATATATAGGAACAACAAGAAAGAAATATCCCAGCAACATATTTTTAATATCCAAAAAAATATACAATACAAAATGTAAAATACTCTATATTCAGTTATTCAAGTTGGGATTGTTCGATTAATTAATTAATCATGAGTTTTCAATAATCAAAATATTGATTAATTTAAATATGTTATTAGTTAATTAATCGATTAATCCGAATTTTGGTTAACTGATTGCACACCGCTACATATTATTACGGGCGTTATTATTTAGAAATACTTAAAAATACGATATTATAATAAAATCAATTAGACAAGTCGATATATTAAGTTTATAAAGAGTTTACATTTAACAAGCCCAATTTTCTTATAATAATATGGGACATCTTCTACCATGCCATAGATAGTAAGTGTTATAAATGCCTAATTTGATCAAGTATGAAAGAAATTGTCTGTATAACAACAAATGCATCTGTCAAAAACTTGAAACACTTCCCTAAGATTTTCAAAGTTGATAGATGCGGCAATGAAAAATCCAAATTAATTTCAAGTACTTCCTAAAGGCAACGAATAACAAAATTTGATAGACATGCAAGTTAAATTGGGCTTACTGCTTACTTTGACAATATGAATCGATTTAGTAAGGAAACTTCCTTCAACTTCCAATTCCAAAAAGACATTCTTTTTTGTGTTAATCGATAGCCGGGAAACATATTTTGAATTGCAGTCGAATCTGTCCTTGGTTTTTGCTCAACGGCAGCCCATCTAATCTGAACTAATGTATTGTATGCGTTATTAGATCGTTTTCATTAAATTTTCATCGTATTCTCAGAACAAGACAGGATCTAGTAACTATGGATCAGTACCACGGCAGACCTGAGATGATGGTTTGCCATCGCCGTAATGAAATACACAACGACAAAATGAAATATATGCCAAGTTAGTTTAATGAAAAGGGCTTAAGATTAGAATAAAACAGTTCACCACACTGAAAAATCTGTAATAATTTCGTATCAAAAATTTCATTAGTCTCTTACGAAAAACTCACAAATTTCGCTTTGCAATTGTTTTTGCCTCCACAATTAGAAGACAGTCTAATTGATTTAGTAGGCAATTGAAAGAGTCAATTCGCTATTGAAAGCACGTGCTGCAAATCACGATCAAGAGAATCATAATTAAATGCAACTCGTACCAATTTGGTTACTTTTGAAAACACAATTACCATTATTGCTAGCCAAGCAACGGCTGCTTTGGCTACATCCAAGTTGCCATAGCAACAAGTTGCTTGCACCTTAATACGATGGCTCATCTGATCTGTTGAGGATGACTAATTGCGGCAGCTTAAACTCTAAACAAACAAAGCGTGCAATGTGGTCAATAGTTTTCATTACAGAGGAAATGTAAACCAATCATATTTTACAGAGAGTCAATGTGATCATAAGACATGCTATTTTTACATCATGGTCGAATAGATTTCTTTCTTTTCTTCCACGTAGTATTATTATATGATTACTTCTCTTTCGGCTTTTGCATAATGCAAACAAATATAAGGAAATTTATCTTATTTATCTTATATATTAAACCTTACAGAGTTTCTCCGGAAAATATGACCTACTTTTGTAATCAATTTATTTTTCTTTGTCAGAAGTTAGTAACTTTTTCCTTACAGTTTTTTGATTATAAAAAGTCATCAATTTTTCTGTAGCACCCGCAAATCTAATGCTTTCTACAATTTTTCTGCTGGTCATTACTATCTACTAACATTAATATTGTTGGGTGTTGTTGATTTTATGCTTTATTTGTTCAAAGGTCAAAAGGGCTGATTGATTTCAGGTTGGAGTTAGCGAAAGTAAAAAAATAATTGTATTTTAGGCAAGGTAAAAGTTAATTTTACTTTTATCAAGGGAAAATGCGCATTGTATGCAACCTTTCTGAATCGAAGTTTCATCTAGACTCCGTATGAAGTTATTTTATAGATTAGTTCACAATATTCTATTTTTAACATTCATTGTTGTTCGCGTCATCATGGGTTGTATTCCCAATAATAAACACCTCGATGTGCTGCCCGATGTAACCGACTATCTCCCTTTGAGTGGGGATCACATTCAGAATTGCATTCTTGAGAGCAATGTACCTTTCCCCCAAATCTAGCAAATGTTACTCAAGCTAGTGTTCGGAATCGTTATTAAAAGTATTTGCTCTTCAGTGAGTTTAACATATGAATACGTGTAGGCTCGCAAATTCTCTCACACGCCATCCATGCGGCTCAGGTGAATTGTTTCCTTAACGATATCTTAATTTTCGCTTCAAACTGTCTAGTACTGCGTTCCATAACACGCATATATCCCTTATTATTAATAAAAGTGATGATTTGCTGGTTTTTCAAATGAAACATTTGATCAACCGGTTTAACGGGTAGTAAACAGCCATGACTTGATATTTAGAAGACGTGACTGTCATGCGTCTCAACTTTGTAGTCACCTATCATTATTTAAGTGACGATCGCCCCGATGTGTCTTACGAAAACTTCGAATTAGCGAGTCCTCGACAAATTTGGTAAATGACTCTCAAATTCACGTTCGAAATCATTGTTCAACTGTAGGTCCTGTTAAATGAGCCTAAAAATTCATGTAAGCTTACTAAATCTTATAATGGCAATTTGCCAATTATCGCCGCATTCCTTACGATAATTTCCAGATAAAGAAATGTCATGAAATTGAGAAAGTAGGTTTAAAATTGCATTATGAGGCGAATAAATCCTGATTTAAACCATTTTGAATCCATATTAAAATCAGTAAAAATAATTAATCATAAATTTTATTAATTGGGGAAATATGGAAGCAAATTCTACTACAAGAAATGTCATGAAACTGAGAAACTTGTAAGTAGGTTTAAAATTTCATTATGAGGAGAATCAATCCTGATTTAAACTATTTCGAACCCATAAAATCATAAATTTTATTAATTGGAGAAATATGGAAGCAAATTCCACTACAAGAAAAATTGGTCGCCATGTTTTGAAATTTTAAGCCATTCCGAATGCTCATTACCTGCTTGAATTTGTCTTCCCAAATTATGTCAATACGGTAATTAATTATATGCCCATCATGGAATATTATGTATCACAATATTTTTTTAACAATTGACAATTTCAGAAACGTTCTAACGTTTCTATAGCTTAACTATACCATATTTTAAAATCGAGATCTGCGAACCCATGAAGTAATATTAAAAGGCTTTAACACGAAATTTTTTCGAAATCAGGTATATAACTGATTGTTGTAGAACGCCTTCTAATACAGGATGGTGCACCAATTGTGCTACAATACGAAATTCAAATAACTTTTTTAATCAATTTTCATTTATTTATATGTTTTATTTATTGCATAGAAAATTGAATTTTATCTTTTATAGCTAATTGGTTTTGAAAATGATATACCATAAATGACCTCCACGCTCATACAAGCAGATGCGACACCTGATCAGAAAATTATTCATTGGAGCTTGAAGTGTTGAAGTCGGGATTGCCTAAGTTATTTTTTTAATGAACTGCTTCAATTCAGTGAAATTTCTTATTTTCGTTTTGTACACCGTTGGGAGCCAGCGGAAAGTGGAGTTTCTGGATATTATATTGTTAATTAATTTGTTTAGGAATTTTTGAGGGAGCTCCGCAATAAAAGGCCTGGCTTTGTACGCAATTCCTCGATTTTCCTGGAACTAAATGCTGCTGAAACGGATACGTCTTCGGCACAGTACTGGCTAAAAAAACTCATTCAACATCTTTAAATAACGGTCTCCATTGACTGTTGACAGTAACACGATTCGAGCGCCATCCTGTATACCTCGATCAGATTGGAAAGAGATTAATGCAAAAATTTCAGTCAGGTATCTGCATACATATACTATCACTTAGCGTAATTTTGCGTAGCTGCAAAAATGTGCTGAGTGCCAGATAGGGTTGATGGCTCCATTGTTAACAACAAACATCAGACTTTTTTATTACATCTTATGTGCAACTAATTTCTCGCTGTGTCTTTTATAAGAATTAAACTTTATTATGAAAATATGTTTACAAATGATTCATTGAAATTATTGACCATCACTAGCTACTACTTTTTCCCATCATTCCGGTAAAGTTCGAACTCCATCACGGTAAAACTGTTAAAAAAAAACTGTGGGACAAGATTTCCCACTTCAGCGTTTCCAGGTAGGTTTTAACGGAGTTGGCCACGTGAAGTCGAGTGTTGTTTTGCTGAAAAATCACTTTTTCGTATCTCTACGCGTATTGTGGGCATTCCTCACACAGAGCACGGCACAATCGCATTAATAGAAGTCGATACCGATCCCCCGTGATGGTTTCGCTTGGTTTCAACAGCTCGTAATAAATAAAACTGACCAAAAACAAAGTATAACCTTCGACCAAGCCGACGATGTAGAAGCAAGACCAGGCAGACCCCATGACTTTATTATATTTGAATTGCTGTAATGAATCCATTTTTCATAACCCGTTATAAAATGATTAAGAAACCTATTCCTTTTGTTGCTAAAGCAGTTGTCACAAAACGACGAAAAAAACGACGGTCAACGTCTCTTGGTTTCAACTCATAAGGAACCCAAGGTCCTTCCTTTTGCTTTCGCTTGGAAATGGCTTGGCGGGTAACTCCCGCAAGCTCCACCTGCTTTTGACACGGATCCACATCAAGCAATGTCGTTAATTCAGTGTTTTCGTAGGTTTTCCGCTTTCCCTCACGCGAACGGTCATTAACATCAAAATCGCCGTCTTTAAAGCGACAGAACCAATCTTGACACGTTGTATCACTTAAAGCAGCATCTCCGTAAACGTTTGAAGCTCTCGATCAGCTTCACCCGCCGTTTTCTTGGATTGAAAGAAAAAAATCAATAGTTCCCGTATATTACGATTATTTAACACAAAATCGTACATATTCGCATAATTAAAAGAATATGACGTCAAAAGAAAATCACTATTGTGTCGAGGCGGTATGTTCACCATATGGCTAAGCTTGGCTCATGATGATTAGGTTATGGAAGAATCGACCAGCACTTACCGCTGGCGCCATCTATTGACAAACAGCTTGAATTTAGTTATGCACTTAATAATTTTTACCAAATTGGGTAATTTGTATGTGCCATTTTTATGTAGGTAGATAACAGTCTCAGTCTTCCTTTATAGGTAAAGTATTTGTGTTTGTATTAGAAGTGTAATAACATGTGTGTTTATACGACTACAGCAAAATATTAGACTGCGCCAAGTTTTGAGAAGTATCACAAAAAAACTACAATATTTAGTGCGTCTACCCTCAGAGAGCCAGGCAGATGCTCAATCAACTTAAAATGGCATGAAAGATATTTGGTAAAAAGATACAGGGTTCTTTAAACATTTAATTTTGAGTGATATATTTTTGCTGTATCAAAGAAGGTATAAAAGTAAGGAAGTTGTAGCTAAAAGCTCAGAAAACTCTTACTTATCGCTGCAAATTTCAAATGTTATGAATTAAGATCTTTGGGAATAAACAACTATGTAAATTCTTAATTTTCAATCTTTTTTGCTGTCAATGTTAATATTTCGACAATTTCTCGCTAAGAAATTCGTACAACCAAGAACAGAAATGGTTATTTCTATTACGTAATACTTTATTTACTCACAAGAAAAAATATTAGCAATAGTTCCAGAATGTTGCAGAATGCAATACGGATTTCTGCTCTATAGAGAAAATCTTATAGAAGCCATTTAACCTGTCTAATTTGTTTGCAGATTGAAAAAAACGGCTACTCTAACGAATATTTAATTACTCTATAAATGACGATATCATTGGTTAAAACCAAAATGACCGTACTAAGATTGTATTAAGGAGATATTTTATTCTACAATTATATTATTGTATACTTATATGCCAAATACACCCGAATAGTATCCATGTTATGTTACAAACCGTTTCTATTTTCGATCAATTACCCTACTAAAATCGTTGCGATTGAATCAAATTACTGAAATTTGCGTCTTATTACGTCATAAACTGTATTGGTTTTCAGCCAATGATCCTCCTACGGTCTGGTGGATAATGCAAGACGAAAATACCAAAAATTGGAAGAGTCGATTTGAAAATGTTTCGTTTTGTGTATGCTTCCTGGTAACGTTATGCAGAACCCTCTGGCACCTGGCTAAAAGTATTGGCTATACGGAGGTTCCCTGGGGTTCCCACCACCTCCGAACTTCCTTAAAAATTATTAACGGCCCGAATACAAACGAAAATAATTATGATACTAATTCTTTGCTATCGGCCAGGGGTACCGTTACCAATAACCTATTGGCTGAAAGCCGTATAAATCTCCGATCAAGATCAAACAGAGAGGCTCAGATCCACATCCCAAATATTAATTTGAATAATATTGCTGGGTTTCAGCTACCACTAGTAACTCTTTGACCCCTTCAAACACTACATCAATAGATTTGACGGATGGTACAATTACCTTGAACAACGTAGTGTGTTCGATAAATTTTATAAATGATCAATGACCCATCGCCGATTGATTAACTCCTTATAGCGTATAACTTTGCAGGCAACATTTCTTTAAAGTTTATTGTTTATTATTGAAGTACGAGATGTTTACTGCTGTTTCATCTCACATCGTATTTTCGAGAACACTGGTGTCAACATAAATTACATCCCGGTAATTTCAATTTACAGACATAACTAAAAACAGCTATTAATATTTATTACCAACAGCCGTATTGTTGGAATCTCGTTTCATTATTAAATCTTTGCCTTTTTTATTATTAACTAATAGAATTATTAAAAAATGCTTAAAACAACAAAACCCTAAGTAGTGGCTTATTAAAAGTTTTCACAATCAAATGATTTCAAACGCAACCGAAAATTATATTACATTCATAAATGCAGTTGTAGATGATGTAGAAAAAACAACTTTAAATCGAAATGAGAAAAAATATATGAAAATTTGTTCACGCTATAAAAAATTCATTACACAGACAACTTGCCGTATTACTCACTTTGCAGCTAAAATAGAAGCAAAAGTGCATAAACGTTGCCATAGGGTTAGCTTAGGGGAGAGTATAACAATTAGAAGAAATCATAAGCTAAGGCAGCACTATGGCCAGAAGATGCGGCTGTAATAGTACTACTCGTTGCATCCACATTTAACCAATCCACTTAAACTACATCTGACTACTAGATCGTCACTAGGGTAAAGTTTTGAATTAGCATTAAATAAATATATAATTGGCAACTGTAATTACGGTAGCGTTTGCGCCAGTAATAAAAAGTAATTTCTCAACACAAAAGTAATTAAATTCATATAATTGAAATTAAAAATCACAACTAAGCAACAGAAGTCTCAGTGCAAATGTAAGAAGACTACCACAGTGCTCATATTAAAAACGAATGAAAATATTTCTGACTACACAAATACTACGCCAAATATACATACAAGTCTACATTTATATCTTTTGTTTGTACATTACAATATTCGTGTACCCATAAGCTGTAAAGCGTTAGAAGTATAGGAAGCGTGAAGAAAAATTGCATGAATATGCATAACTTCACGAAAAAAAATTGCTAACAAATTGCACGAAATGCGAATATGTAATAATACCTAATACGCTTTGTGTCTGCTAACATCGCAGGAAAGATTTGAAGAGCAGTTAATGTTCAACAATTTTCGATGATATGAAAAATTGCAAAAAAAAAGAAAAAAAAAAAACAAAAGACTTAAGAAACAAACAAGATGTTTGTAAAACAACGAAAATATTTTGCTTCGACGAATGTTAGTTGATAACTATGCGCTAAAACTATAAGAATGTTGTTAATGATGTTGGGCCACATTAATTTTCAACTTCTGTATCATAATCCTAGACAAATTGCACTGAGCTTTATACAAGTTCTCTTCTGAAATGTTTGGTGATTTCCATCTGTCGTTTGTAACCATAATAGCAAAATAATTATTAAATCGTCAAATTCGATTTTACACAACATGTATTTGAAATAGTCATAAATTTTTAAGACGATCCCTATTGAGTCATGTATTTTGGTGTCAACTTATGTATCTGTTTAAAATGCATGAATAATTCTGATTTTTTCGATTAAGACACAAGGTACTAAATGAAACGTAATACTTTTACTTATCCATCGACATCACAAAATTTTATGTAAGGACTATTTCCGTTGCCCAGGAGCTAAAATTTGCACAGAAATATAGTTTTGAGGCACTTGAATGAGGCCCTATAAATCTATGCTAAAGAAGCATGAACTGATTTTCGAATTGCGAATCGCTGCTGAATCGTAATAAATCGATAAATTTTTGAAGCCAATGATGACTGGTGATAAAAACTGAGTCACTTACGAGAACATAAACCAATGACGGTCGTGGTCGAACCGCATTGAGCTGGCGTGAACGGCGGCCAAGCCAGAATTGACACTCAGAAAGGTTTCGCTGGGACTCATCTACAATAAGCTGTACCCTACGACCCTACGACCAAACTCTGTCAGAAGACCCCAATTTACGTTTACAAAAATTCTTACTCAAAAACTAATATTACTTAACACTTTTCGCTAACTTCAACAAAAACAAGAGCAATTCCTTTAAACGGTATAGACGTGGATCTTTGACGCAGTGATCAACTGCATCCATACACTGTTTTAAAGAATAAATTGTACAAATGATGACACATAGAAATTATTGAAATCTCCTGCAAAAGTAATATATCTATTTTATTTATTTTCCTTAGCATATTTTGTGAAGATAATTTTTCTGATTAATTAGAGTGTAAAACACAGACAAACTTTGCAATTTGTTTGGTTCCACAAGATGTTATAGTACGCCGTATATCTCGCGACACAATTAACTTTTTGAGAGAAAGGTTAAAATATGCTGTAATGGAAATAATGTCATATAAATCCTTTAGTTAGTTTTTCATTAATTGTACATAAGGTTGCTGGTTTACTCCAATAAACTACGAGCGCCCACTATCTTTAAAACCAACATTAATCATGCTACTGGTGACGTAAGCAGATTTATGTGGGAAAGTGGCAAAAAATTCGTATTCCGGAATTCAATTTTACAAAAAAAAATCTAAAGGCAAAAGAATCTATGGGCTTGTTTTAAATAGAATATTAGTGTGAAAATGATATATTCCCCTTCCACGATAGTCAAATTCTTGCTTTTAGGGTTAAAAACGGTGTAAAAAGTTAGCTTGAATCATGAAAGTTGGTGTTCACATTCTTCTTCCTTAGACGCTCAGTAAGATGAATTTTTCGGAATACCTGCTTTTAAGGGAAAACAAGGCAAAGACGGTCAAATCTGGTACCACCGCCTAGCCCAAATGTCTAGAGCTAGAGTCAAAGAAATTGGTGCCCATGTTCTTGTCACAGACTAAACAAGCTTTTAGGTGTAAAACCAGAGCAAAGGGAGGTTAAAATGATATAAAAATAAATGTTTTTGATTAGGGCTGCCAATATCCAGACAAAAAAGACACAAAATTAATACCATAGCTCATTAATAATACGTATGCCCTGCTTCTATACCGCAGTTGCGAATAAAAAGGGATTTTTTCTAAATACATATCTTTACGATAAAACTGGTGCCATCGTGAAGCCACAATAGTGAAGCTGTAATCATGAAATTGGGTGTATGTGAATTCACCAAACAGTGAACGCAATAATGAAGAAGGGATTCATAGAAATTTAGCAGAAAAACATGATGAAACGGAGACAAAAATGGTACCATCGAACAAAACAAAAGTCTGATACCGAAATCAGCAACGTTAATGTAAATATTGCTATTACGACCGGCAACTGATTAAAAAATATTTCGACATCCAAACTTTTAAGGAATCAAATCGTTGAAAAAACGGCTCACAAGACTAAACTGGATTATCCTGCAATTTATTTCGCACTGCTGCAAATTTTTTGCGAATGTGACTCTAATAATTTTTAATTTAATTTTAATTTTATTTGATAATTTCGTGTAACACAATTCAATTCGTCATCATTTCACCACTTTCGTCTAGACAATGGCGTCGTTTTGTTCCTCCCCACTACGATTTTTCCCTGGAAAGATGATTGTAGTAAAATCCGTTATCAAAGTTTGGTTACGAATGTGCTTCTTAAATTCACTTTTTATCTGGGAAGTCAATTCTTGTCCCACTTATTTCCTGTTTATAAAAGCGTAAATTTCAAAATATCTCTTAACAATGCGCAATGACCACGTAGGAGTATTTATAATTTCTGCTTCCGATTTTTTTTATGACTTGATCCCATTTTTGGTACCTTTATTCCCCGTTTTTTTTTTGCCAAAAATAAAAATTTCCGAAAATTACTCTTCGTTGGGCGAATATGTTGGCATAAAAATTTACATTTTCAATTTCATGGCTTTAACTTCAGCTGTTCGTCCTAATCTATCACTTTTGTGCTTGCGAGGCCAAAGCAATGCCCACATTAATTTCTTCAGCGTCTCCTCATTTTTTTTCACTTTCCCAATGATTTTTTAGAAATCCTTTCTCTTTCGTTGCTCACACTGATAGGTGAATTTACACACCTAATTTCATGATTTTAGCTTCACGCTTTTGTTCTTGGCAGTGTTATCAGTTTCGTTTCCTTTCTTTATCCTTTATCCTAAAAGTACGAATATTGACAAATTTCCTTTTTGAAGGCTACTACACTATAAAAAAGAGGGAATTCAATAGTGGTATACAAACGCAACTTCACAATTTTAGCTTCAGTCATTTGTTATTAGCGATGGTACTATTTTTGGCCCTTCTCTTCTTCCTATGAGTGATTCCAATTCCTAATTAAAAATTAATTCAGAAGTTGGATTCCTTCTCAAATCATTTAGCACTGCCAGTGAAGTCTGTTTTGCCAATTTCGGCGATTCTGACTTCAACTGGTTAGTCCCATATTGAACTCTTAATAATTTAAACTTCGAACAATGCAATTTACTTTATTGCCACTGCATTTCTTTATCTTAGCCAATGGCGTCGATTTTCGTCAATGGTTTTTCCCTGAGATCTGATTTTCGTAAAAATCGTTACTAAAGTTTGAACACACGGCAAGAAGAATGTGTTGCTTAAGTTTGGTAATTTTAGCTTCAGCCTTTGGATCTGGTCTGGTACAATTTATAACGCTTTTATTCCTATTTCTATTTTCACTATGTTCCAATTTTTCAATTTTACAGCTTCAGCTTCTGCTATTTTTCTCAATTCTTCCTTTTTTTACCCCAAAAAGACAAATTTCAAACCATTTATGAACATTGCGCGACTACAATGTAAGGGGAATGCATTGATGATTTTACTCAGTAATTTTTTATGAGACTATCCCATGTTTGGCCACTTAATTTCAAAAGTAATCCTTTAAGGTACAAATTTTCGAAAATCTTCTTCATCGCACACATATCTAGATAGAAGTATATTGCTAATTTATTGACTTTGACTTTGTTGCAGTCTGGTGTACCAATTATAACTGGTCCCCTTAAAGTTGGATATTCTTTTACTGCGCGCTCCTACCCCATATCGGTAATGTTTATGGTGATTCCTGGGCAACGTTACCATTTTTGTTCTTTTTGCCATTTTTCAGGATTTATTCCCTGGGGGCACGAATTTGTATAAATCGCTTCTCATTCATGGTAAATTTATAAACTCAATTCGATGACTCTTGATTTTTTACCTTTTTTCATGTTCTACCCTTTAAAAGTACGAATTTCGAAAATTATCTTTATGGGCGCAACTATAATATAAAAGCGGAGTATGTGGGTGATACTACATAATTTTATCTTCAGCCATTTGTCATGAGCTATGGTTCTATTTCTATCCCGCTTTATCCCATAACATATTTTTTAGTCGAGCATCATTTTGTACGAATTTTGGAAAAAATCCTTTGAATCGCTTGTCTATTCTGGCAGCATGGACACCAGTTTTCATGATGCTATCTCTAGTTGTTTCAGCTGGTTGGTATTTGACTTCATTTTTATCCATTAAACCTCGAAAAACTGCCTTTCTACTGCTTGTTTTCTATGGAAGGGGAACTCGGGCACCAATTTTCATGATTCTAGCTCTGACCATTTGAGCTGGACACTATTAATCCATTTGTTCCTTTTCACTCAGTTTTCAAATCCAAAAGTTCGAATTTTGGAAAATACCTCCACCTACTCTACAAAAGTAATGCATACCCAAATTTCAGTGATTGTAGCCTTAGTAGTTTGGCCAGGGTTATAATCAGTCAGTCAGTGAGACAGAAACTAACGCAACATACTCGTAGATGTAAACTAATTTTAAATCACCCTTTAGAATGCTCCATCTCGCGCCCATTTTATCTGCAAATAGGTGATATTTCTCGATTGTGCTGCACCTACTAATCACATTCAGGTTAATGATGCCTTCAATCTGCTATTACGTGATTAATTTAACATATTCTGTTTCAATAACTTAACCATCAATTTGCCTTCATTTTAAAATCATGTGCCGCCTCTATCGCGTCGTCTTTATCAGAAAACAATCTGTTGCCGAAGATGTCGCTATTTCAGCTGGCTTTTCTTAATTTTGTGGTAAAAACACTCACCCATTTACCCAAAATGTATCTATTTTTCATGATGCAAAATTAAGCCGATTAAAGATTTAAGTCTGTAATTGTAAACAGTTATTGAAGGTTTATAAACAAAATTTTCATAGCAAAAATGTTCTTCAAACCTTTATTATGAATATACGAGGTGTGATCAAAAAATAACGTTTTTTTTTTAAATTTCGTGAGTTACGTATGTTCGATTTTCGCATTTTTTTCTGTTATGTTTGTACACATGTCTGTTATACATATATATGTTGACAATATCAGCGATTTTCGAGGGTCAGTTTGTTTTTGACAGATAAAAAGGTTAGTCGTGTTTTGGTGTGCTCTTCGATTTTTTACTATTTGAAAAAATGGATCAAAGAAACTTTATTAAGCTTTGTGTAGAAAATTAAATTAAATGTGCAAGGACAAGTCTACTACTACTATGAGCAGAACACAAGTTCAATTGTGGTATAACCGGTTTAAGGAAGGCCGAGAAGATGTAAATGACGATGCTCGTCGTGGTCGCCCGAGCACGTCAACAACCGATGAAAACATTGAAGCAGTGAAGAAAATGATTTTGGATAATCGTCGAATCACTATTAGAGAGTTTGCTGATGATGTTGGCATATCGTTCGACTCATGCCAAGCAATTTTTACGGATGTTTTAGGCACGAAACATGCAGCAGCGAAGATTGTTCCAAATTTACTAAATTTTGAGCAAAAACAACGTAGCATGGACATCGCTCAGGAGCTGTTGAACGTCGTCAAGGACGGTTCAGATTTCCTCAAAAAGGTCATAACTGGTGACGAATCATGGGTGTATGGCTATGATATTTAAACCAAAGCCCAATCTTGCCAATGCAAGCTTCCAGAAGAGCCAAGGTCGAAAAATGCACGTCAAGTTCGGAAAAATGTGAAGGTTTTGCTTACTGTTTTCTTCGATTGCAATGACGTGGTGCATCATGAATTATTGGCACAAGGTCGTACGGTCAATAAGGAATACTGTCTTGAAGTTATGCGCCGTTTGCGCGAAGCAATTCCTCAGAAACGCACAGAATTGTGGAAAAACCAATCATGGATTTTGCACCATGATAACGTACCAGCTCACACATCGATGCTTGTGCGTGAGTTTTTGGCCAAACACAGTCATGTCTCAACCACCGTATTCACCGGACTTGGCACCCGCTGACTTTGTCGTCTTCCCAAAACTGAAGACACCGATGAAAGGAGAGCGTTTTGCTACGGTTGAGGAGATAAAAGAAAAATTGAAACAGGAGCTGTTGGCGATACCAAAAAGCGCGTTTTAGAAGTGTTTCGAGGATTAGAAGAAACGCTGGCACAAGTGTGTTATATCTGAGGAGGACTACTTCAAAGGAAATAAAATAGAAATTGATTAATAAATAAATACTTTTTGAAAAAATTGAAAATAAAGGTTATTTTTTGATCACACCTCGTATCTCATAAACCACAAGACGGTCTGTTTTTACTAACTATGAATCTTTATCCATCCTGCCTGTTGCGTTTATTGCATCTATTGTATGGCAGTAATGTCTGCATTATATTTATGGACAACATATTTTAATCAGGTAGGGGAATTTTACTTGTAATATGGATGGGTTTTAGTATTTTCTCTACTTCACTCTTTACCAGGAAGAATAAAAATATATCTGATATGACAAGATTTTAAAAAGCGGAAGGAAGATTCGGAGATACCTAGTATTTTTTGATTAAATGTGAATGTTTGAATTCGACTAAGCCATGCCCATCTGTCTGGCATTTAGACACAGTAACTACCATAAATTTATCAGATCGTAATCGTTCACTGTAAATGTAACGTGTCCCTATAACTCCTTGTCCATTATTTGGACCGATAATAGTTGTTAAAGTCTGGTTGCACTAAATTAAATCGTATTTGCTACGCGTTAACGATTCTCTGAGGTGATCGCAACGGACTGCATTGTCATGCCCCTTCTGGTACCTCCCATATAGTTGACTGATTCAACAAAATTAAATTTTTGCACTGTAAAAATGCATTGACTGTAGTAATTTAATTTTTTGCCAATATTATGCTTGTGCATTAGTTCAGAGCATAAGAATCTGACAATTTAACACCACGTTTCTGGCATTCCGCATAATTTTTTGCCTATGAAGAACGATGTAGGGTGAAGGTGTTTGTACAACCATTTCACCTAACTAATATTTCTGTACTAGTTTTCCCTAGTATTTGAATTACTTATCTATAGGCGGTTGGAAAGCCCAGTCATTAAACGTTCTCTCCGCTTTTATTAGTCATTGGTAGGAAACTGCACGAAGACATCTATGGGTTGGCTAGGAATTAAAATATTTCGTTGTATCTTCATGATATTAAACTGTGAAAACATTTTAATAACAGCCTGAAGTTGGAAAATTTTATTACTTATATTTTAAGCGGTTTAATTCATAGAATACAACTCCCAATTATTCAGGTCGCTCTCTTCAGGGCATTAACAAAAATTCTGCAACATAGTTAACACTTTAACAATTTTAAATCCTTGCAATCGCTTTTAATACCAAATCCTCATCATGTCCGGCCACACCCATTAACACCTTACAAGCTAAATGTAATTATTTTCAACAATAACTATAATTTTGTCATTCAAATTGCCAGTGTTATTACTAGAGTTTCTATTGAATGCCACAAATAATGTCAGTTAATTAGCTCTCAACTTTTTATGAATGGGACTTGGCATTACATTCAAAATTATGTAGCTGTCATTAATATGTTATTTTACTTTGTTATTCCCAAAGTTGTTAAATGTTGGGAACTTTGACTTTTTATTCTAATTCAAATGTGCAGCCCCAAATTGTTAAGTAGTTTTGTTTCAATTTTCGCCTCTATTGTAAAACGAAATCTGCAAATTCTGAAACTCGCAAACCATTGAGTCGAACACTAATTGCCTGCTTGACACAATCGTTTTGTGACAATTCACTATTATTTTGTAGTGGTTTCTTTCTGTTTGCCACATTTGGCTGCAAGTACTAAACGAAGTTTCTGCTGTGGCTTGATTCGCCTGTATTGTC
Organism: Philornis downsi; assembly: GCA_019455685.1. Taxonomy (NCBI): domain Eukaryota; kingdom Metazoa; phylum Arthropoda; class Insecta; order Diptera; family Muscidae; genus Philornis; species Philornis downsi. The sequence continues at coordinate 1,425,269 of JAHXMU010026239.1, forward strand.
AAGAGATTTCTTGGAAATCGATATGTTTTCGCTTTGTTCAGTGCGGTTAATTAGGCGGATATTGGTTGTGCTGGGGCGAACTGCGGTAACATTAAATGTCATGTCATATTAAATATTTTAATTATAATTAGAGGACTTTATTAAGTAGCTAAGAAGTCGTTTACAAGATAATTGTTATATGAATTGAGCATTAGGTGGAGCGGAAAGAAAATAGTAAAGATTATAAGCTGCGGAACAGGTATGTAGGTCTTTTAATTACAATTAAAAGATTATACGGAATAGATATATATATATATATATTACGTTTGTGTCCACGCCTTTGAAAACGAATTTGACATTCTCGCTAGTCAAAATGATTAAGTGGATTTATTTTCTTTTCGCAATTAGGTTTGGCAGAATTGAGAATTGCTGCTGCGGCTAAATGCAATTAATATGAATATGAAACATTTTAATCCTCATTGAAATATTTTACACCTTTAATTATTCACTTGTTATAAAACAATTCAAATATTATTGATTAATTTTGCCGCAAATGGTCACAGCTCGTAATAGTATTTGATTTACATAAGTGTTGAAATGTGACGAGGCATCATCAATCATGCAATAGTAAATAAACAATTACAGATATGTCAATAAGCTCACAGGTGAAATAATTCTCACTGTGCTTGTACAAACAGGAAAGAATATGCAAATAAAATATAGTGCGATCACAATCCATTTCTGTTCTATTTGTACTGTTTCCGCTGAAATAAATTTGCTCAAAAAAAACTTTTTCAAGGAGTCAATTACGGTCTCAAAAGGCACATTTTTAGCAAATTAGAAATAATAAAGATATAGATTTGTAATTCTGTAGAAATATTTTGGGGATAGTGGGTAAAGCCGTGAATGGGCATTTTAGGATGAGCTGCTGCATCCTATCAATTAGAAACTGCAGACGAAATATTACATTTCGGAATAGCAACCAATTTTTATGAAAGATACCAGAAGGGGAGGAGCACTGCATGTCATTTTCATCGTGAACCTATACTTCAACATGAATTCAACCTGCACAAAATTTCACAAATCTTAATGCAACTAAAAAAGGATACAAACTTAGGAGTTTATAAGTTAAATCGGTCAATTGTGTGGGAGTTGCAAGAAGAAGGAGTGGTTGCTCGGTGAGTTTTTCAATTTCTACAAAAAAATATAAACTAATACAATCAGCATAAATTTAGGTTACTGCAGACTACAAAGAAGGAATTAGAGCGAAAGTGTACAATATGGTACAGTTCTTTGCAGTACCTATATAATACCGCAGTAAATTGCTTTAAATAAATAATAAATTTAATAAATAAATAATAGAAAAATTCTGGAAATTTTTCAAGAGGCGAATTCAATCCTTGTAAAAACAATTTTTTTATATATTTATACTTATATTTACTTCTATATTGCTTTCAACGTTTAAACAGACGAATGGATGGGCGGATATAATCTTGAGTCAATACAGATTTTTACGACAATCACGCTGCAATAGCAATCTAACGTCTAATGAGAACGTCAGATTGTTGTGTTGAACATCCGTAGAGGTGGCCATCACCTTGGCCAAAACAGTTCTAAATGTAAAGGAATTCAAAATAAACCACGACAAAACGCAGTTCAATTTGCAAAAGCTTTCTATGTGCCTGCTCGTAGCATGGGACGCATATTAAAAAATTAACTACTATGGAAGCCCTATAAAATACAGAATTGCAAATTATAACACCTGCACAGAGGTAGTTCGCTTTGCAAGAGCAAAGGTGTTAAAACACTTGTACATTGGTGAACAAATTGAAAATGGTTGTTTTGTCATGAAGAAATTTTTAAGGTTTAGCAATACGTAAACAAACAAAATGATGGTGTATGATTAGAAAGCAAGTCAAAAGAAAATTCATACCAACGAATTGCTCAGTCCACATTCGTGAAGCGTGTGTCTTCCTAGAAGGTGGCTACATCAAACAATAACATATTTTTCTAAAAACATGCAATGTTTTTACGAAATGTTGAAGTTTTTGAATAAAAAAAAATTTGAAACTGACAAAATTACAATATCTTTAGTTGCATAAAACCCCTATGTGTAATTCATGGGGTTTCAGATGAGTATTTCCAGTTATTACAAATAGAATTACAAAATGCTTTTAGGCCGATACTATCGAGAATATAAAAATAAATCAAATAAAAATTTGCTATCAAAATTGGTTTACGTGCGTTTAGAAATATATAGAAAACACCACATAATGACGTTTCAACAAAAAAAAAAACCAAGTTGGCTTATAATATGGACTAAGCTGAAGATTTTATTAAATTTTATGCAATAAATTTAAATCTTTGATTCGAAAAAGTTCTCAGAACAAGTTTTGGAAATACGAGAAACAAAATTAGCAACTTCCTTCCGAACATATGCCTGGAAATTTCCATCTATACGCTGTATTCTTTTGTTTGTTATTAACATACTAGCCGACCCGGCAAACGTTGCTTTGCCTTCAAATTTTATTTTTATTGGAAATGTTTCAATGTTAAACAAAATTCTGTTTACATACCGTTAGCAGGAGCAAAAATAATTGCTTTTTAATTTGTGGTTTGTGTAGGAGGTACCACTCCCCATTGTCCAATCCCGCCCATATTTGCAGCAGCACTTAAGATATG
>JAHXMU010026239.1:1444744-1464260 GCA_019455685.1 Philornis downsi
AGTCGCCTAGTAGCAATATATGAACGAGAGTTCTCGTAAAATGCGCGACGCTTCCCGTCGAAGTGATTCATAGCGACTAAAACTCCATGAGCCCGCCAACCCAACGATGTAGGCGTCCCCCTGCCCGCGCCTTTTCTACCCCTCAAAAAAAGATGATGCAATATGCACGTTCTATTCGGCCAAACCGTGTAAAAGAATTTAGTAAACAAGTGCAAATGAAGGTATAGCGAAAGGCATAAACACATGTAAATATGAATAAAATTAAGTAATTTCTATTTAATATATCAGAAATGGAATGGAATTTTTTCTGGATTTAACCAAATTTTACAATTTAACCTAATAGCCCACGAAACTGTAGTCTGCGGATTAGAGCTTACTGGGGAAAAAGACTAATTTTCGGTAAATTTCTCAATTTATGTGGAAGGTATCTGACTGGTTATGGCGCTGCATTTTATTTTGAATCTCATATATAAGTTTATGAAATGCTTAAAATTTAGATTATATAGATTAAATCAGTCATTCATATTGGATCTTCTGAAAGGAAAATGTTTACATTGTCCGTTTTCTCCAAGTTCTACGAATATAGCCCATTTACAATCCCCGCCTATAGTTTAGTAAAATATTGTGTTGTTAGTTTACCAGATTTCTTGAAGATTCACGACAGTTATCTACCAAAGAGCCAGCTAGATAGACGGACATCGCTTAATCGATTTAAAAACTCCTCAAACACATTTGATAGAAGATACTCGGTACTTTAAACGCTTCCTTCTAGGTGTTAGATTTTTCCAATATTAGGTGATATACGAGTACATTCATTCCTTCGAGTATATAATAAGTATAAACTTCGAGTATAAACTTAGGGTCCATAGACGGATTATGTTCGAAAATGTCCAAGATCCAAGGACTGCAAGGACTAAAACCACTTTTAAAGTAATATAATTGTTTCACAGTTTTTCCATTTATTCTTTAACAGAAATCTACACAGCAGACACGGGAAAGAACTATCGTAGGTCTCATACTTTTTAAAAATCCACCCTTATTGTGGGGTTATTATTGAATTATTGAAAGATAAATACAAATATATTTGTCATTGGAAGAAATGGAGACAAGGGAATTATAAGGGATTAATTAAGGAATTAATGATATCTAAAGAAAACAATGAACCACTTTATGTCACGTAAAGTGACCACTATTTATAAACTATATATAATTAACCCAGGCAGTTAAGGGACATCATTTCAAAGTTTCAACTCAATCAGTTAGACGATATATCAGTCAATAAGTGGATCAGAATAAATTTCCCGCTACACTCATGAATTTTACATTTTATTTTGCCAAACCCATATTTATATATAATCATTTTTTTAGTTTTCCAAACTGGTTAACCGAGACTAAAAACCAGTTATTCGGATGTGGCGATTTTGGAAAAACTAATGTACGATTTCGGTTGAAAAAACTGGTCTATTTGTAAATTTTTCGAGATACTTGGAGTTGCCACGCTCGTGCCTGCGGAGTTTACAGATTTCCAAAAGCCTTATTTGAAATCATATTCATTACATTCCTTTTCCGTACCAATGCAAAAGCATTTTGCCTCAATTTTCTACAATACAAGCTATGCTATCACTGCTAATATAAGAGAAAATCAGTCTCCTTTCTTCAACCATGAACTTGACTTTGTATAATAGTGGCTCAATAAATAAATCAAACTTTTATGTAAAGCCAATCGCTTTATATATGCATTTTTAATCATAACGAGATGTGTTGCCATCAGTGTGGTTCCTCAGCCGCCATCATTTGTCATTTCCATTTCCAACTTCTTCCAAATGACATTTTAAATTTTAACTCTTCGATGTGAATATTCTTTTTTTTCTCATGCATTTGACGATTGCAATTTTTAAATGAAAAAAATATAACACCCAGAAAAAAGAGTTTAAAGTGTCTTTAGAAAAAAAAAAAAAAAAAAAAAATTGGTGGACAGCCCTGTTATGTTGATAAGTCCCGTAAAAATTCGTAAATTTTCCAAAATCCAGTCCTCAGCAGAAAACTAGCACTAGCCTATAATGCTCTACAAATTTTCAAATAATTTTATGGACACAACTCTCTTTCTGGTACCTTCCAAACGAATGACCAATGACCTTATATTCTTCGTAATTCTTTCGAGACCTTATGAACATTTACATAGGCCTGGTACATCATATAAATTAACGATTGATCTGAATTGTATTTTTCCCCTGCAATCACGACTTAGTAGACTGCTGTAACTTAATTTTACATCAATTCTATTGTATTATGAGACAAAATATGGAACAACTACGGATGGGACTTTGAAAAAGGGCTTATTTTGCTATTTTTTTATTTTTAAGTCAATCAAATATTTTACCAATCTTCTTCAATTTTGGCCATAAATATTCTGAGGCGCATTATTGTGAAAAATATGTTTCTTGAGTTCCAATTTAAACATTTTTGTTGTCGTGATTTCTTACCAATTACCAATCCTTTGTGTGTAATCCTAATGCATTCAAACAATTGGTTCCCACAAAAATGCTTATCAGGAGCTGCCCTCCTCATAAACTTATTATTGCAATTTATTGCGGCGGCAGTGGTTTTAAAGGTGCGGACATTAATATTTTTGACACTTAACTTATTTACGGCGACACATTGTCTGTTTCTGCACATTTAGTGGGACAAATATTAATATAAATTGTATGTTATTGAATATAATGCATGCTTTTGAAACAAGTAGTGTATGCTAGTACAGAGTAACAAAGAAACATTTCGGTAACAAAAGTGAGCACTTAAATGAAACATGTTTGCCATTTGGTACAAAAAAATTTCTACGACAAAATAGTACTGTAATATGATTGATTAAGGAGCAAATGAGGCTGTGAGTCAAGTTTGTCAATTGGAATATAGTAAATTATATAAAATTACTAAGACAAAGATATATCAATATTTACGTAAGAAACCAACAATGAAAAGCGCGACTAGGAAGTGCTTTTAGCAGGCATTCATAAGATGGCGTAAGGCCTCCTTGCACAGTGTTTGTATTTTCAAATAACCAAGGATGAGATTGAAAGATTATGAAAACACTCGACAAAAGACCTTAAATGTTCTCGTAAGGATTTAAAATTGGATGTTTTTTTTTTTGGTCTCCGCAGATGATTTTCTGTAATTCTAAAATGTTGTCATTCAATTAAATACGAAATATGTCATCTTCTTGGTCTCTATAAGATTTTCCAGTTGCTCACTAGCAAAAACTTTACTCATTCTTTCAAATTTGTTTCAGACTTCTTTGATTCGGCTCTCGACATATATAACATGAAATAAAATAAACATAATTTCTACCAGAAAGGTCGTGGCTTTCCCTCCATGGTTTCAAAATTTTGTTAATCGTTACAATACAATGCATTGAGCATTACGCACAAAAAAGGAAGCACTGAATTTGGTAAATCATCTGTTTTTATGAGAGGTAGCAGAATGGGTGACGGAAAACCGTCAACACTCAATATCAGATATAAGTTTGGCAAACGCATGACACCAGTCAAAATCGACTGAATTAAGTACAGTTGATTGAAATATATGAGCTTAAAAATATTTTGGTAAAATCGGCCGTTTGTACAGGATGGACTTTACTCATGATTTCTTTTTCCGGGTTTTACAAATTAATATAATGAACGAAATCCTAGGTCGCAGCATACTGCCAACTAAAAATGGAAGGAGACAGATAAATAGAATTTCGGAAAGTCTATCATTTTACTCGGGAGGTATCAGAAGGCGCTGATCGATGCGGCCAGTTTAGAAGGTGACATAGTTGCGATTTACCGAGACATTGTTCCGACCACTTTTATGATTAAATTTCTCTTCATCTAAGTCATATTTGACTCTGTCTGATATTTATACTCAGTCAAGACCGACTACAATTTAAGGTACCTTTGCTCATCTATTATTCGCACTAGAAGCAATTATGCCATCGAGAACTCATTCAGATATAACCATTAGGGTAATTATTATATCTGCTGGGAAAATTTTTTATTAGAAGGTTAAACTTAAAAAGTTTTACATAAAAGTTTATACAAAAACTAATATTTAGTGATTATAAAGGGTGTCAGAGTATTAGCTTTTACTGGGTTAATCGTTTACTCGAATAATCGGCGCTCAAGGAAAGAAAATATGGTCTCGTCAATGTTAAAAAACACGATCACATGTGCGATAGCCTTGAGTACTACGCTGGATCTAAATTTACTTACTTACTAACTGACTTAACTGTTCGTCATACCAAGACTTCTCAGCCAGTCTTGGTCGTTCCAATAAAACTTTGGCCACCCTATTCTGCACCGCCAATTGGTTCAACAGCAGCCAGCCGACCCCTGTGGTCATAAAGTCCATATACGAGTATGTAGTTCACAATGTATTAAACAGCGGTGTTATTAGCTAACGATGATAAGTCCGCACATTTGATGAATAATGTTTCACTTGAAACCCTCTATCTGATCAAAAAGTACTCCTCTCTAAATTTTCAGATTGAAATCATTGATTTTATTGACGGCAGATTAGAGGTGGACGAATTCATACACCACTTTAAAGTTGTAGTTGACGGTATTCTCGCAGATTTTCAAAAGAGTTGGGATTGCCTTCATTTACGACAAGACTTAATTTTCCCAAGCCTTCGTCAATGTTTGAGAAGGCTGTAGTAACATTTCGGAGTTTCATTAGACAATGCAAGTAGCTTCCTCATAATCACCTTTAACAATATGTTGAAAAGGTCACAGAACCAGCTGTTACCCAATTTAAATCGTCGTATAGAAAAACGGTTGCGTTTGTGTATGGATTTTATTTAAGCCTTCAAATTTATTTGCTGTTGAGGGGTGCCAAGAGGTCTGTCTGGTTGATACAAATTCCAAAAATCTAATAAATCCAAAGAATAGCGTCTGAAGCAGTGACGCCATGCACAAGGTGTCTAAAAGCAAAGTTTATTTTTGTTTAGCTTACTGTGTGAACGCAACGAATCCGAGGGGCCTCAAGAATATATTAATCGGTAGTCTGGCTATTGGGAATTCAGTCGCTATATAGTGTCTCTCGAGTGCGCAGTTTGGAAAAAGCATTGATGCGGCAACTAAAAGAAGCGTGTAGAATGTTTTGTAATATCCGGCATTTGCACGTTATGCGTCAAGCATCCCAATCATTCAAAAACGAAGCAACCCATTTGAAAAGACCACTACAACATGGGACCGACCTAAGTCATCAAGAACAGTAGAAAAAGTGGAAAGGGTTAACCAGACTGACGAACTGCACCTTTCAATTCGGAGGCGTATTTTAAATGTCTATAGATCATCACTACACAATATTTTGCATAAAGACCTAAAGCTACACCCATATAAAATTCAATTGGTGCAAGAACAGGATACCAGTTAGGAGCTTAACTTCATAAATCAGACAATTGAGTGTTTTTCAACGTTTACCAACGTCTTGTTTTCAGATGAAGCTCACATTCATATCAATGGACAAGTAAATAAGTGGGACTGCTAATGTAGTTTTCCGCAATTTTTCAGCACCATTTTCCGCCGTATTCGTGTGCGGGCTTTTCGCTTTTGTTTCCAATTTTAATTGCTAAGCTGATTTATGCCAATCAATTGCACATATTTGCTTCTGTCACATGTGTCTGATTAGAGTTGTCCTATAATTTTTCCGCAAACCACATGGCTTTCAATATTTCATGAATACGTAAGTGCATTGCCGTCACCATACTAAATGGAAAATTGTTATAAATATAATCTTCTGATAAAGCATAAAATGTTGTTTTCATGCTAAACACTTTAAAATGTTGCAAATTTTGTGCTTTTATTTAGCTATTTTTGAAAGAGAAACAACAAGAAAATCGTTTGGCCACACCTTTTTTGCTAAAACAGTATCGATAAGCATAACTGTAGTAACAATTTAATAACAAATTTTAGCCGCTTGGTTGCAGATACTTTGTAATGGACTGGCCACGGAATTTAATGTTACTAACGAGTTGCATTATTATTGTTATTATTTCGTATTTGATTTTATTTCGCAGTTTACAAAAATTGTCGTTCGTTTGTTTTGTATGACATTTTTATGAGATTGTGTCGAACAATGACATTTATCGAGATAATTAAATGAAACTTAATTTTAGTTTCAGTCTTCTGTAGTTTCATTCTTATAACGATCAGCATGGACAGCGAGATTCTGTTAGGGGGTCCTCCGGTGTCAATAATGTTTGTAAATGTTTAATCGCTGATTTGTTGAGTAAAGACAATAATCAAATTGGTGTCAATTATGTTTGTAACGTGTTTAGCCAGTGATTTGTTCAATAACCTTGCTAATAACTCCAGTTTTGTTAATTTTAATGACACGCTAAAGAAAATATCTAATTTATATACGGTTGATAATGTTAAACAAAATTCTCAGAACCTTATATGGGTGGATATTTTTTTGCATTGTCTAAGAGTTTGAGGCCTTTTAATGCAATTGATGTTAATGGTACTCGTTTCCATTTCCTGTAATGCTGTAGATTTTTCTTAAACTAAGCCTTGTCAAATTTGAGCAATTTTAAAGGAAAAAACAAAACTGGCGATACTGAAGCAAAGTTAAAGCGATATCTTCAAAATCAATATTGAAACGCGTATACAACGTATTTCAAATTACGAATTAAGTTTAAACCAATATGCAAATTCTATTCAGATAAACTGATCAGACGATATGTGAAAGAGCATCTTACATTTAGTGCGTTTGCGGGCATTCTATAACAGAGCTATCCATTTAGTGGTTTTAAACCGCCGGTCTGGCAAGGCTGTTAGCTGTTAAATATATGCCAATCTTTATTTAGTGAATGGTGAGCCATTTACGATTACAAATACAAAACTGGTGATTCAAACGATAAAGCTCATTTCTCACTCGGTGGTTGTGTCAACAAGAAAAATTGTCGCATATGGGGCTCGGAGAACCCAGAAGTGATTGTGGAAAAGCCATTGCTCCGGAGAAAGTGCCTATTCGGTGCGCATTATGATTTAGATGCTAGAAGAACCATTCGAAAACGATGCCGGTAGAACTGTAAAAGGATCCACTGCTGCAACCGATCTAGAGGCTGCCATTTAAATGACATTGTATTTCGTATATAATGGCAAGGTCCAAGCATTAGAATGAAATAAAGGTTTCATCGAAATCATAGCTTTATGTTTGCCTTATTTAACTTTACTTCAAATCGAAAAATAGATAACACTATATTTTTAGACTTTCTCAATATTTCCTGCAGTTTAACGATGATTCCATACGTCGACAGAAAGTCGAATAGTGACAGAGTGGACAGGCGTTCTAATTCGCGATCAGCGCATGATTGGCACGTGCTCTAATGAAAGAAGTGATTTTAAAACTCTATATAGCCTTGCGTTTAGCATCGTGAAATTAAATTATATTGATTGTTGCTAATCTATTCATTTGTATAGAGTTATTTAAAAAAGGTGGCAATGCAGTTCATTTTAATCGCCAGACACATGCTAAATCATATCTAATTCACCAGCTGAATTACTGATGTGGGCACACGAATGCATGGGCAAAAGTAGTTAATTTATATTAGAAATTCCAGAAAAGGCCTAGTAATTAGGATCATATATAGCATTATAATGTATCGAATAAGATGAAAACATAAGTCACTGGTTAGGGCCAGGGTGGGGGGAAACTACATTTTCCTAAGACGATCTTTTATTTCCGTTGTCAAAAAAAAAAAAAAAAAAAAAAAAAAAGCGTTCATCAAACACATACCATTCGCTCAATTTAATTGAGTTCACTACAACGGCTTGACAAATATGAAGCTAAGAATATGGGGGTCAAATATGCCACTTGTGTAAACCCTATTGATGATTGTGTAGTCGATGTTTATCCACTTTTCCAATTTCCCATTTCCAATTTGTATGCGACACAGCAGAAGTGGCGTAACGATTTTGTCCCTTTTCAGAACTAAGGTTAATAAATACATGACGTGCTCCCTTTTGACTAAATTCTAAAGATGAATCTAAGAATGTACGTGCTAAATTCATAATATATGTGGTAGATTCCAGAAGAGGCGTGTAGCGAAATAACTTTATGTAATGAATGATGCTAAGTGTATATGCTAAATTTTAAGAAATTCCATAAATTTAGTATTTACCAATCAGATCGTTAGACAGACGGATATGAAACACGTCATGAAATATGTTTGTTCAATCTATGCTTGATACTTTAAGTATCTCCTTCTGAGGGTTACGTTTTTACCGTACCAAATGACGTATGAAATTTGGAATTATTTTTTATTATTTATTTTGTAATTACTTATTTAACTTTCATGCTTCAACCCATATAGGAAAATTTATAGCACACCTTTCATTAGAGTAATTACTTATCATCTTTTTTTATTTTCAATTACAATAATTCTGATTGTACCCTTTCTTAGCAATAAAAAAAATTTGCGCTTTTTAAATAATATAAAATAAAATATAAAATAAAATGTAATATTAAATATAAATTACTTTTAATTTTTGTATCAAAAAGTTATCAGTTTTTTAAACAAAGCAGTAATTTCAGTCACATATCGTATACAGTTTTTAAAATCGGTGTTGATCTTACACGTTTCATTGATGGAATTTTTGTTTTGCTTGTCTTGTTTCCTTGTTTTGCTCCACCTAGAAAACTGACATCGGCTTGAGTATCTATAATTATTATTATAACTTTAAGAGCCGTTGTAGTGCCATAATTTAGGATATGTTTCTGTAGTTAACTCTAAGGTTCTCCTAGCATACATTGCGAAGTTGTTGGCGTCGAGCGAGCGCCGGCTAAGAGCGTTTAGCAAAATCGACATTTCCTTCACACAATCGGAGGCAAGTCTAGATATACAAACCATCCCGTCTACATTTTCGGAAAATCTTGTTGCCGTGCCATTGTTGATACTTCCGATATCCTATTTGATCTAATAGCAGCAAAAGCAATTTCCTTGCGAAATTCTTACTGAATTTTCCTTTTGAAGTCTGTCGTTTTAAGACAGAGTGAACGAAAATTTTAAGAAAAATCCCATGAAGCAATATTCTATACTCGCAACTATGTTAATTTAAATTGCGGAATTTCTTCTAAAATCGCACAAGTTCGTAGTGATGATCATTGTTGAAAAAAACTCGTATTGAATACGGAACAATTTGTTTTTGCTGTAAACATTTCTGTCGGATGTAACCCATTACGTTGGACATCATGCTCATCATGCTTGTCTAAAGCTATCAACTGTATTGGTTATTGGTACAGGAGGTTCTTTCGCGCATTGAAACATTATTGCTTTACAGAAGTGAGGTGTTGATGATGGATAATTTTTCCGTAGTTCAGCCAAATTAAACTGTAACCCCAATAGAATGATTGAAAACATAAACAAAGTTTCGGCCATTAGGTGTCGTAATTGTTTACGACACTTCAAGAAAAGTCGCGTAGATATTGTGTTACTATGGTTTTCTTTACTTTACATAGTATGGTTTTTATCTCACAAGAAATTAGCTGTGTTTCCTTATTGTCTGATATTTAACTAAAATAGTTTGTTTTTAAGGAGTTACCTAATATTATGCATTTTGCCAACAGCCACAAGGCTGTTATGAGTTTGAGCTTTGGTAACAGATGCTAGTTACTTGCTCAAGACGCACCGTTGTTAGCAAGCCATCCAGTATATTCAAGCTGGTGACTTTCTTAGTTGGTGATAGCCTAGCTAATACTATATGGATGTCCGATGGCATTATTATACTCGTAGAATACATGCCCGAAAGTCGAAAACAGTGAGCTGCTTGCAAAATCGGTAAACTCATTCGGTAAAACTCATTCTTCTAAAATTTAGTCAATCATATTTGACTTAAGGATAATTTTCTCCGCCATTACAAGTAGTCTCTATTCAAATAGTTTGCAACCCCAAAATACTCCTTTTGCCATGACTGTTGGGGTAATAACATTTTCTTGATATGTAGTCTTAAATGCACCCGTTTTTTCTTTACTGATTCTCAAATTGGATGTTAATATGACTAAAGGTTACGTATCCTCTCATCTCCTTAAGTCAGTATATTCCCGACGCCTGTGCTCAGGATTGTTTGTAGTCATGATAACCGACATTTTTCGTTTACAGTCTCTGTGATACTTTAGCCTCTCCGTGTGAAATTAGATTTAGGTACTGAGTCCTTTCTACGCTAAAGAGGGTTATGACACCGTCGACGTATTATCCCCTACAGTGAATAGCACATGTGCAATATAGAAACACAAAAACGCACATTAAAATAAATGCAACAAAACTCTTAACTAACGACAATACTGGCACAATCACTAAGCTGATGAAATAATTTTTAACGAAATGCCGAGGCCCCAGAGTGAAAAGGCGCAGGATATGCACAAAGTTGTAGTTGAAACGGAAGACATGTCTGAGACTTTTTATGCTGTTACAGATGCTGCTTATTTGACCAAGACGCACCAATGCTAGCACACAATTTATTTTACTAAGGCTGATTACTTGAACTTACAACGTTCTGATATTCTGTTCACCAGGAAAGAATAGACGAACTAACCAAATGAACACTATAAGCAGGAAGGGGTATGATTTGAACACACTATCTGAAACAATGTTTCTGACTTAACCCAAAATTGAAAAACAAACAATCATCAATTCTCTTTACGGACAAAACTTCAAACAAAATGTTACCAAAAAAAACTCAAATGTAGTGCAATTTGAACGCGTGACTTCAGATCCGAAAAACAAATTTCTTCTCAATTTTCTTTGTTTTTGCTTAAGGCATTCAATTAGGAGGGTCCAACTTGCCATATCTTTTACTATAATTCCATTTGCAAAGTTCTCAACCTAACAGTCTTAATTCTGACCGTGTCCGTGGTATGATGATTAAAACAAGCGACTATCACATAATCATGGGTTCGAACCCCGGTACAACAATCTACCATTATTTGAGCGACATTTAACTTAATGTGTCTGACAAATAATTCAAGTAGTACAATAATCGAAAATTCAAGTAAATGTTTCTTAAATATTTCACATTGAGGCCGATTAAAAATAAAATGTGTGTAAGCCTACTGAATGTGAGAAGGTCTCCCATACCTCATTCATGGAAAGTAAGGGCATTTCGTTTTATTAACGGACACAGTTCAATAGTTTTAGATGTCATCTGTTAACTTTTGTATGTCACATTTTCACTATATCAAATGTTATTTATCATAAGCAATACGATTATAGGTTAATATATAAAAATACTTTCACAACATATGCGATTCCAAGTACTGAAAACAAACAAACTAAAATGAACTAGATTTTCAATGAAAATTTTTTCCAGAGCAGCACAAAATCCTGTCTGTATTTACCCTGACAATATAATCTTAATCATTTGAGATATTTGGTTTGCATTCAACTTGAACTTAAAACAACGGAGATCATATTTTCCAGTTTACTGGCCATAGCATTGTGTCAAATATTGTACGAGTATTTGTCAATCCTCAATCTTTCAATATCGTCTTAAACCATGGACCATGAGACATTTGCAGCTTGGCTTTGGCCACTGATAAACTTTTGTTAAGACTCTACTATGTAACTAATGAAAATCCGCCGAAATGTGGACATAATAAGGTCAATACTACAGTGGTGTGCTATTGCAAATCATTGGCGCAGCAAGCCGTTTTGTTTACAAAGGAACACGTATAGGAAAAACAGCACACCTGGTTGCAAAATCAACAGCCAAATGTTGCATGCACTTTGTCTTCGTTTTTGGCTTAGTATTTTGACTCATGTTAAAGGCATTATTTGCCAAACTGGTCTGCGGTTGCGGTTGCAGATATTTAATGCAAAATTCATTCACAAATAATTTATATGAGCAACATGCCTTAAATAAAGAAATTTATGACTACTAATGATCCATAATGCTCAAAATAGCATATTTAATTAATATTTCGTTATGGCTATTGCCAACAGCCTTTATATGTTTTGGCCAACTACGGTGACTGTACTTCTTTGGAGCCATAAAGATGTACATTTAAATTCATTAATTAAAATTCCACAGTGTTAGTTGGAGTGGCTCTTAAGCGAGTTATGCCTATCAATCAAAAAAGAAGAAACTGTTTTAATTAGGTGGCCAGAAGAGCTCATCTTCGAAACCATGAAATGCATCAAAAGATTCCCAACAGAAACTTTGTTTTGACATCGTTATAAGCGAATTCGGCCATGTAGCATGTATTGCTGTGAATTGTCAATAAACATATTCATATTTCCTTATATGATGTTGAGGAATGTCTGATGTCAAGCATGAAATGACATATGAAATTATAAACTATAATGACAAGTTACAAAATAGATATTTCACTATAAATGGGGATTGCTATGAATTAACGCATAGAAATGAAGGACAGCCAAAATGAAATTACACATGAAGAAATGTTATTCGTATACACATATAATAACATGACAGAAGATACTGTGTATTTGTGAAAATAAATGACAATGTAGTGGGTGATTTAAATATAGGTATATTTTTGAATCGTATGAGATCTTGATAATAAAAGCATTCTCCTGTTCAACATTTTGGCTGCCAATTAGTACCATACGCGGAACAAAGTGGTACGCTTGATGTTTCAATAATACTATTAAGAACAAAACCAATGCAGAAATTTCAGTCGGACAGGCTGACTTTTCAAATACCTTTATCTAATTTCTCTTTGCATTGGTGGCAGAAGAAGCGCGAGAAATCTGTCGGATTTTATCAGAAATTAATCTGAATTAACGTACAATAAAAAAGCCAATATAGCAATCCACTGAAGTCTTCCGCTTGATTTTTACTAGAGCGATCAATTTGTATGTATGGTACCCTAAGAAGCACGACAAAGCAGTCTAACAAAGCAGTTTAATGAAAGATATGAATTTGGGAATATGTAATCTATACAAAGGGTGGCGCACGAATTGTACTACAATAAGAAATTAAAAAAAATGATTTTTTTATCAATGTATTTCATTTATTTATTGTTCTTTTTATTGTATAAAAAAAATTAATTTTATCTTAATCTTATCTATTTTATCTTTATCTATCTATCTATCTTATCTTTATCTTATCTAATTGATTTTGAAAATTATAGCCCGTAAATGATCTACATGCTTATACACGAATATACGACAGCTGATCAGAAAATTATTCTTTGCGGCCTAAAGGGTTGAAGTCGGGATCGCCTCAATTATTCTTTTAGTGAAACGCTTCAATTCAGTGAAATTCCTTAGTTTCATTTTGTACACCTTTTGTTAGAAAATAGTCTGGTGCAGTCAGATCAGGTGACCTTGGGAGCCGGAGGAAAGTCGAGTTTCTGGATATTAATTTGCTTGGGAATTTTCGTTGGATCTCCGCCATAACCGGTCTGGATATGTCTGCAGTTGATTCTTCTGGCTGGAATCGTATGCTGTTAAAACGGATACGTCTTCGGAGCAGTTCTTTCAAAATCTTTAAGATCCCTATTGACAGTTATTGTTACAACATTTGCTCCAAAGAAGTATGGCCCCACAATGCACCTTTACCTGCACCAGTTTCAGAATCTATTTCTGGATTAGGCTTACTTTATATAAGGAAATTTTGCTTGTTTACATTGCCATTTAGATCGAAATGGGCAAGCAGTTTATCAAGTTGTTGTCTTCTTCGGCCATTTCATTAATTTGTTTTTTTTTTTTTTTTGGCAAAATTCCAGGCGAATAGGCAACTCTAGAGAGGGTTTAACGCGCTTATATTTTGGACTATCTAACAATAACAGTCTGCTAAGTCAACTTTGCGCCAATTGGTTTCGAGACGAAAAGCTTGGATTTGCCCGAATTGACGATGCGACAGCCGCGATTGTGTCTTGAACCCGAACATAGGGATCTCGATGGCACGGTCTTCGTGCGATGCTTCCAGATTCGGCAAACATGTTTACCCACCTCATAATGATCCATCTACTCTGTGGAGTGCCGCCAAATTTCGGCCTAAATTCCCTTTGAACGGAAATGAAGGACTGCAAAGCATGATATTGGTGCACTATTCAAATCCTCTTTTCGGTATCCCAAGCATTTATTTTAATAATTCTAAATAGTAACCTGCAAATAAAAAAAAACGATAAACCGATTACTCACACAAAATTATTTCGTTTTCTGTTCGTAGCACTTTACTTAAATCGATGTATTAATGAGTGCAGACGAAAAATTAAATTTCGATAATTCAGTCAATTTATATGTGAGTTATCAGAAAGTGTATGATAGTGCCTCCAATTTTCAGCATTAGGACTGTATTTATGTGTCAAATTTGACTGAATTCAGTACAACTTCTTGAAACAAGTGAAGCTATAAACGGATAAATGGGTTAAATTGGTCATTCGTATGACAGGCTCCAGAGGTGGTTTGATTATTCGGTAGATTTTTTTCCACATTTAGTCAAGCAGTAAGTATAAATCAGTATAGTGGATAGGAATTAAAGTTACTCTATTCTACTTATTTATAATCGTATGGGAAAATTCGAATTTTGGAAAATTCAATTTATTTAGATTATATATCAGAAGGGATACGACAATGCTGTCCTGCTTTTGCTTGGATTTTCTGTGTACCAAATTTGTCAGAATATAGTGCGACTAAATGAAAATTGTGACGCTAAGAATATATGAGCTAAACTGGTTTGCATAGGGGAAAGGGCGTTGGCAATACGCTATCAACGAGCTAAGTGGGCAGATATCTCTTAAACGATTCATAAAGTGATGAAGTATATTTCCTCAAAAGATACTTGATATGTTAAACGCTTATTTATAGGTATTATAATCCAGAAAATTTTTGTAGCGGAGATTAATATATAACGACTATCTGCAGCACTATGCGAAGAATTAGGCGGAATTTTACATTATTCTATAAAACTTTTTATTCTTGCTTAATTCTTGCTTAATTTCGATAAAACCCTGCTGATTTGTCCGCAATAATTCCAACTTCAACCGAAGGATTACATTTTTCAATACAACAACTAGGGGAGGGATTTCAGTCAGGTGAACGTATTCAAATATACCTTCATCCAGCATTGTTTTCGTGTCAGTGCAAAAGTGAGGAAGGTGCCAAACGGAGCATGATAAATTGCTTAGCTCTTATCGATAAAGCCCCCAATTTAAGTACCATAAACGGAAGGAAAACTATAGGTTTCTGCAGACATCTGCTCTGAAATTAAACGGGGAACGGTAACTTTTATTAAATCGACCGAATTATATCTTTGGCTGCGTATAAATCCATTCTATTTTCATTCGTAGAACTAAGTTTACTAAACGTCTTGTGTGCTGTAAATTATACTGAATTTAATGCAATTTAATGAAATATATGAAGGGATAAATTAGGCAATTTTTAATTAGCCAATTTTTATAGTAGGTACCAGAAAGTGGGTCGATATGCTTTCGGCATTTTTAACTTTTGCAGAAAATGCTGGATACACGGTATTAGGGAGGGAGCGGGAATGCCATCCTACTTAATTCTCAGAAATTGCCTCATCAAACACACGATGTGTGGCGAATTAGCCTGAATGCAGGACAATTCCTGAAGATATATGAACCCAAGAATATATGGATTGAATCTGTTTAAACATATAAAAATAAATACATATCAGTTAAATCGGTCATATATTACCGAAGTACCGGAAGTAGTGAGCGGCTATGCGATCCTCTTCTTTGATTGAATTTAGTGCAACTAAAAGAATATACGAGTATACGAGTATGCGTTATGTCTGGGAAATGCCCAAAGTTACAGACTAAATCTGTAGTTATTTTAACCAGCATTACGAGACAATACAATAAACGAAAATGTAGGTTACTGCCACCAACGATTTAAAATTTATAGGGGAAAAAAATAAATTTTGGAAAATCATCAATTTGTAAGAGAGGTATCACAAAATATGGGTAAATACAGCCCATTTAGAACTCGGCTGTGATCTAGTAAAACAGGCCAAGTTTTAGGAAATTGTGCAAAGACTTACCACATTTATTACCCAAAGGAACGTCGCTCAACCAAACTAAACACATTTATTCAAATGTGTGAAATGCTTGGTATTTAACACTCTTCCTTCTGTGTCTCAGGGTTTTTTCCAGTACCTCCCATGCAAATTATCCGATTTATAGAAATTGTATTTTTCCCCTGCAATACCGAATTTATAGATTGGAGCGTCTTAAGTTTTTATCAAATGTATTGCACTTTAATGATTGTAAACATGGTCTAGCGAACGAAAATGATTTGCAATGTCAAACTCCTTTGCGTACCAACTACACAAACGGTCCACTTTAGCTTAAATTAATAACTTCTTTGGGGTAAACTTCAGTAAGCTATAATATTGCTACCTTTTTTGTAGGTTAATTTGCAACATTTAATAAGAGGTAAGTGTGGGTATTGGTTAAAAGTATGTGGAAGTGTGATTCTGATGCGTCTTTTAATACAGTTCACAAAATGCACATACACATTATTGTAATTGAAACTAAAAAACCAAAGGAGAACCCTCGGAAATTTATGTAGTGTGAGCTACTTTTCCAGACCTTCACTTTTGTGCAGGTTATAACCAAATTCCTCTGAACACACTGGTGCTTTGTTTCATTAATACTAACTGCTATTTGACTAATGAATAACTTCAAACATGAGATACTCGTATGTGATGTTGGATATTCTTGATCGAAAGGCCAATAAAATTATGTCATCGAAAATTTGTCGACATTTCGTCAATAAAATAAAAACGATTTTGTGACTGTAAAAATGCTTCGTGGCAGTACGTAGTATTAAATATGATGTTTTTCTGATGTTTGCTCTTCCCTTTCATTTTTTTTTTTTTTGTTAATGCAACAAAATACTTGTCGATAGCGATTTTTCATGACCATTGTTCGAAAGATATTGTTCTGCAGAAGAGTCACAATGCCACAATGCATAAACTTCAGGAATCACTTAAATTTTATTGCTTAACAATGTCTGAAACCGGCCATCATTTACTTAAACCCTTTTGTTATCATTCATTGGGAACGTTGTGGGTGATAAATTTTTAAAATTGTATTACTTGAACGTTTCGTGAGCTGGATATCAGAGTTCCAAGATGATCGAGGATTTGCGGCTGCGGTGTGTCAAATATTTTCCGGTCGGTGGATGTCAACACAAATTTTAGTCGGCGTTGGCTGAATTTCGGAGTAAATTCATTTATCTACATATATTTAGGCAGAAGCATTTTTGATACCGGGTTATCCATTTTTTGGTTCCAAAAGCAAAGTTAAATAAAACACACATAAAGCTATGATTTCGATTAAACTTTCATTTCATTATAATGCCTGGGCCCTGGGATTATGTATGACATACGATGTCATTTAAATGACCGCCTCTGGATTAGTTGTAGCGGTGGATCCTTTTAAGGTGGTTTTGGACCATTTTTTCTTTGCACATTTCTAGCGGTATTTTTCCGCGTAAACACAGTCTTTGACGTAGACCCACAAAAAAGTGTAATGGCGTTAAATTGCATGACCTTGGTGGCCAATTGATGTCGCCAAAAAATGAAATTACGCTTTCCGGAAACTTCTCATGCAATAAAGCTATAATCGGTCGTGTTGTGCAGGTCATGGCACCGTCTTGTTGAAACTACACATCATCCAGTTCATAATCTGCAATTGCATACCCAAAAAAGTCGGTTATAATATCATATCGGGTTATCCAAAGAGCTTTTACTAACAGAAGCGATATTTTCGGCAGTGCGTACATTGCGATGATGCGCAGGCCTGGTCACATCGTTAAAGCCTCCAGTTTCTTCAAATTTATTTATAATCTTGCCAATTCCTAGCACAATAGGTCGATTATGACGACCGTATTCACCCCGTAATGCACGAATAGTGCCCACGTTTTAGTAAATTTTAGCTATTTTTACGCGTTCTTCCAATTAATTAATTAATTAATGGTTGTTAAGTGACCCATATCCGTAAATGGCATACCTTTTACTAAATAAATAACACGTCAGATGGCTGGTATGTAACAGCTCACAGTCTTGCCAGACCGGCATTTTTGAAATCACTAAATGGATATCCTTGGATTACTACTGAAAATCGAAGTAAAACAAAGCACTCAATTAAACCGAATGTAAATTTTAACCATTGGAACTATTAGACGATAATGCGCAACAAAATATTAGTTGTTTTCCAAATAATAAATTAAAAGCTATTAAAAGGTTGAAAGTGGGTTAAGCTATTTTTCGAAGCTACCTCACGTCATACTTTTATCAAACATGTGTGTCTATGTTTGACTTTCTGTAAAATCTTGGACAATGTAGTTTTAACTCAACAAAGTACCAAACGAAATTAAAAAGAAAAACAATTTTTGCAAACCAATGTTAGAACGTTATTATGTATATGTTTTAATATGATATTTTAATATGGTCTGATTTCTCTTTTTATTTTACGGCTAGAAAATATACATCCTTATTTGTTATACCCTCTCGTAGAAAATAATTCCAAGCGCTTCGGCCTGCAGTTAGTCACACCAAGTTTCGTTAGTACTTCAACAGCCTGGTCCTTTCAATGGAGTTTTGGTCGTTCTTTTCTGAGCCGTCCATCGAGTTCGTTGTCAAAAACTTTTCATGCTGGAGCATTTGGGTTTATCTGCACAACATGACCCAACCAATGCACTCACTGTATATTGACGCGCTAGACTACGTCAATGTCGGCATATAGCTCATACCCTTCATTGTTCATGTGACGCCTATGCCATCCGTTAACGATAATATTCCTGCCAAAGGCGCCTAGTACAGATTCATTCGCCATACAAAAAGACAGGTAAAACTAACGTTTGGTACAGTCGGATTTTTGTTAGTCGAGAGAGGACTTTATCATAGAACTGATTACTTAGCCCAAAGTAACAGTTGTTGGCAAGCAAAATATCAAATTATTTCTGAAGTTCTTGAAGTTGAATGTTTACGTATTTTTAAAAGTTTTTACAGTTTACATTTTTCATAATTCTGTTAATATTTACCGCTGCATTTAAAAAATAGCAATTATAATGCAATGTTCCCATAAGAGAAGTTTGTATGGAAACACTTTTCTACAGGGTGGCGCAATAGAACGTGTACATTGCATCATCTTTTTTGCGGGGTAGAAAAGGCGCGGGCGGGAGGGCGCATTTTGCGTGCGCGCATTTTACGAGAACTCTCGTTCATATATTGCTACTAGGCGACTATATTGTGCTGAATATGGACTACGGCGAATTAGTGAAGCTCCGAGTGCTAATTTAATTAATATATGGGTAAAGCGTTTTGAAGAGACCGATTCAACATTTAAACCACAAGCAAATGGTCGTCCAAGAACATCTAGGACCGAAGACAATGTTGAGAGTGTTATGGAGTCAGTACGAGGAAATCCACAAATGTCGACTCGCAAGAAATCGTTTGTCTTACAATTATCGCGACGAAGTTTGCAACGAATTTTAACATTGGATCTTAAACTGCATCCATATAAGCTGCAATTAACA
>JAHXMU010026239.1:1464360-1607354 GCA_019455685.1 Philornis downsi
CGTTACTGGAACAGTGAAAATCCCAAAATCAAACATCAGAAACCATTGCATAGTCCTAAAGTGACAGCATGGGCAGCAATCTCTGGCAGAGGAATAATTGGTCCTTTTTTCTTTGAAAATGCGCGGGGCCAAAACGTCACGGTTAATACGGAACGCTATGTTGAGATAGATGTTGGACGGATTTTTGGCTCCAGAAACTGAAAGTTCAAGAATAGTGAATTCCAGAACTTGGTTCCAACAAGATGGAGTTACCTGTCACACATCAAATGACTCCATGGCGGTGGTGAAGCAGATGTTCCCTGGCAGACTGATTTCGAAAAGAGGTGATATCCCATGGCCCCCACGTAGTCCAGACTTGACGCCTCTTAACTTTTTATTTGTGGGGATACCTCAAACACAAAGTCTACAGTAATAATCCAGGAAACATCGTTCAGCTCAAGGAGAATATCTGTGGTGAAATGGCAGCCATTACTGAAGAAAGTTTTCAATGATTTTCGTTTGCGGTTAGAGGAGTGCCGTCGTAGAGAGGGCCACCCTGAATACGAAAATGCTTATAAAGACTCGTTATTCATAGAAAGATCTAATGAAGGTACTATTCTGTATAAAGTTTATGTGGGTACATCTACGAAGACCCTTTTTAAATTTATGTTTGACAATACTAATGTCTGAAATAAGTGTTTTTAGGTAACTTTCCAAGTGAGCAAATAAAAATTTACAGTCTTCCATATAGTCGGCTTTTTTTAGTTCGACTTCAGTCGATAAACGCGCTGTTATTTCTTGCCAATTTCAGCCGATAAAATTGGTGCCGTTAATCTAGGCGAGTAGCCGGGTTTTTCATGGTCGGTATGGAACTCTACTGCACTCTACTTACGGTGATACGAGTTATTTTTTTAAACGAAATTCATCTGATTGCATTAGTAATAAAAAAAATAAGAAATCGGCTAAATGATTATTCTATTTCAAACAATACGACATCATATAAAATAAACTTTGCTGAATAAACAAAGTTTAAGTATGTTTGTGCGCCTGGTTCTTCACATTTTAATAGCTTTTATTATGCTATTTCAGGGAAATATTCAATTGGAACTACCAAAATATATCGATTACGGTGTTCGAACAATATTTTCAACGATCCACTACCAATCATAACTGGTACCGTTATTAACAAAACGATACTCCTTCTGCCAACCGGTAGTATGTTTCCCCAATTTCTGGTATTTTATGCGATCAATAAAATTTTATTATCCATTTATAGCTGTATTTATTTGTAACCAATCGCGATTGCTCATAAGTAACGCAAAGTAACGAAAACTCTGCAAGCAACATCAACGGTCATATCTTTCAGAGAAAGTTTATCCTTCTTCCTGAAAAACAAAAAAACTTTGTAGGTCAGGAATTTTATGCTTTGCTTACGCATTATCTGTATCAGTATATTTCACATTCTCATTCGACCAAAATATATGACCTTCATACATTTGGTGTTTACCACTACCACGATGTTCTCAAAAGAAACTGAACCATAATCTTTAAACGTATAAACAAAAGATTCCTTTTTTTTAACATATTGATTTTAAAGCCATTTCATTTCACTGCCGACATACACGTTTGATACTCGCACGCCAGACTCACGATTTACTCCACCGCTTGGGTGAAAAAGAAAAAAAATCACGTTTCACAGTATTTATTTTTGAAATTTCAAAGCATATTTGTAACTTTATTTTTTTCGCTTGTTTTCGGTTAATTCATAAATCGCGCTTTTTTTGGTGGGGGCAGGAGGACTTGGCGACCCTAAAGTTCGTGATACTAATCGCAATTTTATGATGTGTTTTTCTAAGTTGCACCTCGCTCTCCCAGAGCGCACAGTGGGAAAATTAGCAAAAAATTCAAGCAATTCAGGTGAACCCTAATCTTTTGATTTAATAGCATTTCCGGAAGAAAATTCTGCTATACCCTATACTAACAAACTGTCCAGAAAAATGGCAAAATGGTTTGACTTTCATTTTAAATTACAGGTAAACTGGAAGTTGGGAGTTATTAATATATTTTTTATTGGGGGAAATTATATTTTAAAGAAAAACATTTTATACATTCATAATTTCTTGTGGTTTTCGAAAAGTATATACAAAAGTTTCTGTAAATGGATATTTATATTTACATTTATTAATATATTTCCTACTGAAGGAAATGGTCGTTGAAAGGAAGAGATTTTATACATTCAAAATTTTTTTTGTTTTTGAAAAGGTGTATATGAAACGTACCTTCAATACCATCCCCGGTAAAAATATTGCATGAGAACAGCTCAAAGCCATTATCTTTGGGTTGTCAAAAGGGTAGTTTTAAACTATTTTATTGATTTATTACCCAGACCAAATTTGAAAAATCGGAACGATTACTCTTTCCCCTTCAGTTATGTAACTCAGTTATTTTTTTTTATTTAGCTACACAGAATTCAGCTCAAATTTTGTACACCCTAAGCTTTTGCAAAGGTCAGTTTCGAGAATGAAAACAGAGCTCATTGTCATAATCCTTTCGGTACCTCCCATACAAATTTACCAAATTTCCGAAATTCGATTCAAATTATATGGACAAAAATGGAACATCCAGAAGGAAGCGTCGAAATTATCAAGTATCTTTCGACCAAATGTATTTCATGACTTTCACAAATGATTGGGTTACATCCGCCTGTATGGCTGGCTGGCTGACAGACACGATAGCAGTCGCAAATTTTTACTAAACTTGTTAAAGCTTGTCCGTCTATCCTCTGTAATTTCTAATCGGTAGTCTTGTTCAGTATATTGACTTGTAATTCCCTGTAAGCACTCAGAAAAATTGTCCAAGTGCCTGCGCCTCTTATGGCTGATCCCGTAGAAGTTGCATATTTAACCCATATATTCTTGGCGTTATTTCTTTCTATTAGCTGTACTGAATTCAGATTTGTTTGGTGAAGTAAGTTCTAAGAATGAAAGAGGAGAGCTTTGTCATAACCCTTCTGATACCTCTTATATAAATCGACCGATTTATTCAAATTTAATTTTTTCGCTGTAATCCTTAATTCGTATACTGCCAGTACTTAAATATATTCCATTATAATGCCACACCTATTTTCGTAACTCTCATCCAAATTACATCATTTTTCATACGTGTTCCTTGGTTTATACCTTTCATTCAATTGCATTAAATTAATTTTAGGAAGTTAATCATCAATTAAATTCCTTAATTAAAACAAATTCAGTATAATTTAGCGAGTTTTGTTCTGCGAATGAAAATTACACATTATTTTTTACAGAATTTAGCGAATTTGACATCTTTGACATCCCTCACACTTCCAAATTTATACGGAAGTTTTCGAAGCAAATATAGAAACTTCATTGCACAAAATTTAAAGAAATGGGGCAAAGCTAACCAACAAGAACTGAGTCTGATGCAGTGATGTGATGTAGTAGTCTTCTTTTCACTGCGGAGATGATTTTAGATGAAATATATTTATAAATTAAAATGAAAAAATTATTAAAAATTGGAAGTATCAGGTTTTGCTTCCAATCCATCGGTGTAACCCACCGTATATCAAATAATGTTTTATTTCTACCCCACTAGCATCATTATAATGATCATGACCGTCATCCGTATGTGGCTGCCTGCGAATATAGTAAAGAAATCGATGTCTATTTCTCTCTCCATTTATCATTTACTGTAAGTTTACAGATGAAGTGGAGTTCATATGAAGTTCTTCCCATAAGAGGTCATTACAGTTCAGTTGTTGATTTATTGTTATAAAAATTTGTCAACAAATCGTGGCTTCATAAATTTTCCTCCAAAAGATCACAACAAATACAAAAGAGTACCAAGGAAAAAACGGCAAAATTAAATTGTGTCATGATCATGGTTAACTTTGTTTATATTAGTTTAAAGAGAAAATATGTATATTAATATTGCTGTGCACTCTATTATATATTGGCCATTTTCTTAATGTATTTTACTACATTATCATCGTACCTGTTAGATGTTGTCAGCTTACTAGGAACACCAAACATTGCTAACTAAAATTGAGGTCAATGAATTTTGAGCTATAGCGAACGATTTACCTTTAAGTGAATGGGATGAACTAGATTAATCTGCAACACAGAGCGATAAAAAGAGCATATAAAAATGTATTTAGAAATTCTTTTCAATACATTTTTGCGGACTAGTGGACAGGATAAGTCACATGAAACAAATCAGAAGTATAATAACAGACCAGAGTTTGATGAAAATTTGTTAACTTTATTACTCCTACTAGTGTAAAAATGAACGAGAATCTAATGGCATTTTTGGTGCTATAAAAATCAATCATCGTAGGGATGGAAAGGTACCACCAGTAATGAACCCCGCGCTGAAATCTGCTAATTTGTTTAATTTTTTACACTCATTTTATGCACTTATTGTTACGCACTTATTTTTTCCAATTATCGAAACTTATCAAGCAGTCACTTTCCGGTACGGCCTTCAGAGTGCGCTGCGATTTTCTTTTTTGAATTTCTTAAATCGATTCAAACACCTGTTTTAGAAGCGGCCTTTTGATCTTACCCAGAAGTCCGAAGATGCTAAGTCAGGATAATACGGTGGCTGTGGACCGATCTTAGTTGAATATTATGCGAATAACTCAAGAAAAATCAATGCAGTGTGAAAAGCCGCGTTGTCGTGTTACCTGCCTCGTTATGCAAATAGCTGCGTGCAAAAGATGCATAACGCTTGAGTAATATTCCTCGTTGACAATCGGTGAAAGAAGCTCATAAATTACAATATTACGACAATCAGAGAAAACTGAGCGATTTTGGCGCATTATTTTTGGTCTTGTTTCAACTATCACACGATATTCACTTGCTGGTTGGTTGTTCTTCTTCTGGATAGTAAGTATAGATTCAGATCTCTCATCTCGAAATTATGCGTTTTATAATATGCTAAGAGTCAGCAATATGCAGATTTTAATTCGATAGTATTATTCAAAAAAAACTTTTTTTCCTTTTTTGGATATCAATGGCGAGTAGACTCGTTTTTTTTTTTGGCATGCAGTGTCTTTGCTAATAAATGGATTTTGAGCACCAAATCTCTGATTGGTTGAATGTGACTTTCATCAGAAGGTGCTGTTGATAATTCAGGGCGCTTTTCGTCTTCAACTTATTCTTGGCCTTATATGAACGATTTATCTCACCGGAGACACTCCGCATCATTCCAAATATTTTAACATTAAAAATTCCATATCGTAAACAAAATTTTAAGCAAGTTTTTATTCGATAAAATTACTCGATTTAAACATCACCGAATCGGCGTAGATGGCTGGCACAATGCCACTGATTTAGAAAAATTTTACTTCTTGTGTTCGTTACACACACGCATTATAAAATCAAATCACGTCTTATTTTTTGAGGACAGCGGCTTATGAAGCCTCTTCAAACTGAGCATCAGTGTCGTCAAGACAGCGCAAACTTTGACAATTTTCTGAATTGCATCGTTCCGCTTTTCCTTCGCTTTTGAAAAAAGAAACAATTGAACGCGTGCAAAGTTGACCAGATGCCAAAAGGATGGGAGGCTTACATATCAACCTCCTTTACTTGTGGTTGACAGTGTTTCGGACGACATATCGGTTCGTTAAAAGTTAGGTCGGGATGGCGGAAATATCCTCATTCAGGCACACAAATATACGTGATTCGTCTGTCCAATAAAATATGCATTGAAATAATTTTCGGTAACAACGTCCCAAAATGTTCCCTCTTTCCGGGTGAAAATGTGAATTTTTATTAACGAATAAATTATGAAATAATTATCGTTATCGTTGTGCTTTATTAGCTTCTTCCACCAATTCAAACTATCAACGTGGAATATTATTTGAGTGTTATGCAGCTTCCTCACGAAGCTATTGCCATAAAGAGGTCAGATTTATAGTTTAGCATCAAAATAGTTCGCATCTTCACGTTGTATTGGTGCCTAGGACCTCATGACTTCTGGCTAAACTCTAAAGATCGTTTCGGAAATAGGGTTTCGAACCGGTTAGAGGGATTCAAGGTAAATCGCAATGTAATCTGAAGGCCGTATCAGAAGGTGACTGCTTAATATGCTTTGAGAATTAAAAAAAAAAAAATAGGAGTATTTTGTCCGAGGTATAGTGTTCAAATATCCGTTTTTTCTGACTTATGCGAATACTGTCCCAGAAAATCAGTGTTAAAGTTTTCGGCCAATAAAAAATCTAGAAATCCGTTTTTTCAGATTTTTTCTATGGAGAAAATTTGAATGGAAAAACGCCCGCTCTTCTTAAGAAAATGCGCTTTAAGCCCAGTTGCAGTATTTTTTCAAGATATCTGTATAATGGATAAGCGTATGCTTAAATACACACATTGATTGTGATTTATGTGAACGAGTGTTGGCTGTATTGGGCGTTACCAGAACAGCAGTTTTTTTAATATCGAGGTATGGAAGTTAAAGCTAACTTATTTATTTATGTTAACTGTACATCAAGCATGTGAACTTTCGATATAAAAGTGGTTTTGGAGGCAGCTCATGGTTTCAAGATGTCGTGTATGTACGAGGTATGTTAAAAAAAGGTGAGTTTTCAAATTTCGCAGGCTACATACATTCGATTTTCGATTATTATTATTTTTTATTATTTTTTTATGTTGGTACGCTCGTTTCGAAGACATGTTGACGGTTTTATCCATATAGCATATTTAGTTTGTTTGTGAGAGGCATAAATAAGACAAGTGTTTTGAGTGTTCAGCTTTTTTGTAAAAATCACCTTTTTTAACACATCTCGCACTTATGCTTTTTGTATTTAAACTTTTCGGAAAAAGTTTGAACTAGCACAGAAATATAAGTCAGGTGAGCTGTCTTACATATACCTTCACCCAAAATCCTTTTGCGTTCGTGTAAAAATATGAAAGATACCAGCAGCGAGTGCGCAAAGCTAAATTTACTAAATATTTGATGTTTGCAAAACCACGCTGTACTTAGTGTTACCGAAGGTAAAGTAGGGGTCTAGTAATATAGGGTTGTCCATTTCTCGGTTTCAAAAGAAACGTTAACTAAAACACACATAAAGCTATGATTTCGAGGAAATTTTTGTTTTGTTATAATGCTTCGACTTTGCTATTACGGCGGATGTGAAACCATTAAATGGGTAACCTGGGTATATATGGGATACATTTATATAATTTCTGAGGAAGTTACCAAAGAGGGCGAAGGTATCAGGTGAAGTTTTTTAAATTGAAGCATGTATTGTAATAAAATAAACCTAACAATAATTTAAATAAAAAAGTTAAATTTCGTTAAATCGGCTAATTTGTATGTTACGTTGGCCTAAATTTTCATTTTCCGAGGTCAGTTTACCATAAGGTTGATGGATGTAAAATTTGGTTAAATTGGGACCAGCTGCTTGAAAAATATGAACATAAGAATATGTGGGAAAAATAGGTCATTTGTATTCAAAATACAAATAATTATAGGTCAATATATTGACAAAAGTTCCAAACAACTGGGGCTTGCTAATTAGAAATTACAGAGGAAAAATTGGATTTCGGAAAGTCGGTCAATTTTTTTGGGTAGGTACCAAAGCTGTCTACTTCCATTTTAAAAATATATCTTGGCACATGCTTAAAATGATTCGAGTTTGATTAAATTAAGAGTAATTTTAAAAATGTAGAACCTAAGAATATAACCCATGTGTTCGGGAGGCCCCAGAAACGATGTGTCTGGTCAGTTGATTTATAAACTAACACTAGTTTAGGTCAGAGTGGCAGTCTAAATAGACAGACTCATTTAGACTGTATAGATCATTGTGATACCACGGAAACTAGAGATAAGGATGTCCCTAGTTTCCTCCGTTGAACCATCCTGAGCAGCTCAAAAAGCTCCTAAGTCGGACAATATTTATATCATCCAGATCTCCTAGGTCCTTAGAGAAGTAGGGGCCCAGTGTTGATCCCCGACTGTTCGCTAGGGCGGGGCAATTGCAGAGAAGATGTTCTATTGACTCCTCCTCCTCTTCATCACTACAGCTCCTGCAGAAGTCACTAGTCGCAACCCTCAATGTTACTGCATGTCTTCTAATCAGCCAGTCTCCCGTCATGACGGATACAAGCAATGAGACGTCGGGTTTTCACAGAGACAGCAATGTGTGTGAACGCTTCAGATCTAGGCGAGGCCCCATCTGTCTGGATTGATTACAGCCTCTGACAGACTCCCACTTACCATTTGCAACTAAAAATGTTCTATCTCGCAGTAGGAACTTGCAAGTGGCCAGAGGCATGCCCACGGACTCCAACTGCCTGGAGTCTGTAAGGTTGTCCCTAGTCTTTCTAGTTCGTCTGCTCTGCAGTTCCCTAGTATGTCCCTGTAACCCAAAACTAACACTATAAACCAATACAATATACAACAAATTGAGTTGCTGCAGTCTACGAATGTGAAGTTAAAGGACAAAAAGTGAATTTCTGAAATTTTGTCAATTCTTATGGTAAGTATCAGAGGAGTAAGTCGACATAGCCCCGGCTACGATCTGATAAAATGTTAGGCTATGAAAAGTTTTGCAATTTGCTCAACAGCCACGCAGCCAAATAGGCGGACATAGCTAAACCTACTTAAAAACTCATGAAACGAATTTTGTCAAAAGATACCCCGTGCCTTCAATGCTTTCCTCCGGAAGTTATATTTTTGCGGTATCACACCTTCATTCCTCTGGGTGGTGGTGTAAAAATAGAATCCCTATAATAATGCCCACATCAACCAATGAAATCATGGTCTTAACGCCAAATTTCCCTCAACGGTCAATTTTGTATTTACGGAGACAATATTGGTTTAAAACAATGAAATTTTGTATACTGAGTGGATCAAAATCAATTTCCGATTATTTGTATAAATTGTAAGTATTAGCTTATTCAACACAAAAACTTTTTTTTAAAACTTTTTAGTAATTTGTAAAAACACATAATACATAATAATTAATCCGAGAAAAAACGATAAAATTAAAAATTATTTGAGATTCGCGGGATATTTGTCAACATTTAGGCAAGTTCATAAGCCAAATACACAACAAATTTGCAATATCGTATTTTATGAAATTTTCAGAAAAACCAAATGGAATTATTTACCTTTCAAATCTTTCTAACAGAATTGGCACATACCTACTTCCGATAACTTCTGAATGAATAAAGATATCATACAATGTTTTGATTGGGAAAAGATTGTATACTGAAGGTTCCAAATGGTCGAATAAAAAAAAATTGACAAATTACATATAGCTTAAATAACTAAGCGATAATTCATAATTTACGATTATTATGTAGAATTAGAAAAATATTTTGTTCGTGCCAATGTTGTGCTGAAAAAAAAAAAAAAAATATCTGCTATTGCTGCCATTAGCAAATTTTGTCTTATTTTAGAGGGCGACCACATCTTTCATTCTGACAATTTACTGAGATGAGTGATTGTATTTGGCACGACGATAGAACCAATCAATATGTCAATATGTCGATATGTCTGGTGAACTCTTTTAGC
The DNA here is from genome assembly GCA_019455685.1 of Philornis downsi. Classification (NCBI taxonomy): domain Eukaryota; kingdom Metazoa; phylum Arthropoda; class Insecta; order Diptera; family Muscidae; genus Philornis; species Philornis downsi. The sequence continues at coordinate 1,473,880 of JAHXMU010026239.1, forward strand.
AATCTGGTGAACTCTTTAGTAATCGACAAGTAATGTCGTTAAGCTATAGGTGCCATTCAGTTAGTCTAAAAATTTAATGCGTGTCAGCTGGCTGAATGTGAAAAACTCAAAATAATCCCATTCTTGAGATGCTAAGGAATTTCTGTTTTTAGTGAAAGGTTCTGAAGTCTGTTTGTAAGTAGAAGATGATCATTAATGCATTCACCTGATATCCAAGTTTACCATTGAACAAATTCTCAATTCTCTCTTTGAGCGGCAGTCACTTCTGTATGACTACTGAATTCTTCAAGCAGTCGGGTAATCGGCAAGCTTAGTAAAAGAATTGTTCTTCAACAGTATGTCCCGTCCAGTGAGTTTAAAAATGCAATGCTTGTCAGCTCACTTAATGTGAAAGAATCCCACAAGTCCCATTCTTAAAACGCTATGGAAATTGTTTTTTTTTAGTGAAAGGTTCTCAATTCGGTTGGTACATCAAGGGAGAAAGGAGATGGTCATTAATCCATTCATCTGATTTGCAAATTTAGCATTCTCGAACAAATATGATTTATTTCTGATCCTTGTTTTCAGACAAAAGCGAAATTTGTTGATAACAAGAAACCATTCGCGAATTAATGTTGCACATCACAAAATGTATGCATTAATATTTCACATATTTGTCTACCTGAATTCTTCTCCATAACATTTCCTTGCGGCTGCCGCAAAATTTAGTTTCAAAACAAGTTTTAGTCTGATAGTCGTGTAATATTGTTGCTGTTACAGTTTTCTCTTTTTATTGTCTTTCCCCCGAAGCAGGAATTTGTAAAGCATTTCCATGTGGGTGTCTTTTGCAACGTTATGGATCGCTTTGTCTTAGTTTGATTTTCGTGGAATAGAAATTTCATCTGGAAGCATTTCTTTGACTTGTGTGACATCATTAAAGATATATGACCATTTGACGTGTAGTCATAAAAATGTTCAGCTACAACTGTAAGTCTGCATAAACTGAAATGTTGTGCTTATTCAATGGATCGTAAATGCTTGAAACCGAAAAAGAGCATTATTTTCCAATCGACCACGAAGAATCATTTCACTGCTTTGTATACACACAAGAGTAGTTGTGCAGCTAAACTTTGCAATGAACTTGACAAGGCTGTCAATGAGCCAGAGTTTATGTTGGTGCAATAAACTTGAATGTTCTCAGAAAAAAATTCTTGATACGTCGTTAGCCCAGTGCTCTTAATAATAAAAAAAAATATTATGCTCTACTATGCAAATTGTTAAGACGGCATTCGCGTACTCTGTCCTAAGTTATTAACAAAAATTTGAAATATAGGGATAGCGATAAGTTCGAGGATGATAATTATGTATTTCAAGCTATTGTCGGAAAATCATCTTGGAGATGTAATATGGAAGTTATACTTTAAGGGAGCCCAGACTCATCCAACCTAGTAGCAGCAAGGCAATAGGGTGCAGTAGAGATGGTATCTTAAACGAAATATGTTGAAAATTTGGTTATGGGAGTGTCGAACTTACGTCCTGCAGCAGTAAAGAGTAGTTTGGCAAAAGAAAACCTGTTTCTTGAGAGCAGAAGTGTATTTGTCAGCAGAAATCGTGAAAAATTTAAATTCATATTTGCAATTGAGACGTCATATTCTATATAATTGCACGGCAATGTTTGAAGATTCAGCAACGTGTGTTATATACCAAATCTTCTACAACGCCTCGCAATTGTTCAATTTCTTTATTTGTATGGCCTCCACCTTAGAGCAAGGGTTTATTATTTTTATCGCTTCAGTTACAACTGGAAATGTATGTCTCAGACCTCATGTAGCAAATATACTTGTATGATAATAGCAAAAATGTATTGACATGCCTGACAAAAGCACGATAGAATCCGAACCACTTAACCGAGGTAAAATTTGTAATGAATTTTGCCAATAATGATCATATTACATCCGAACGAGGACTTAACCTACCTCAGGGAAAACGGGTCACTTACAACGTCTAACTATTTTGTGTCGACGTAATCCATGTGTATCAATATTTATGATAATAGACCGCGACACATAAATTTGAACTAGACTGAAATATTGGTTCCAGTCCACCTTTTTTACCATACGAAAGCGGGGTATTCTAATTTTATTACCTTGTTTGGAACAACTACAAACACGCATCTGCGATTTTTTTATTGTATAGAAAATTCAATTTTATTTCATACTAGCTGACCCGGCAAACGTTGGTTTGCCTTCAAAATGTTAATGTGGTAAAAAAAAATTAATTGCAAAAATCTCATCTCCAACGCCATCTATCACTTCAAATAAAACCTTTAAACTTTCCGGAATACTCTACCAATAATTTAAGATCAAAATGAGCCAAATCGGTCCAACCGTTCTCGAGCTTTAGCGAGACTAACGCACAGCAATTGATTTTTATATATAGAGATAATTCATTTTAAAAATTATAGGCCGTATATAATCTTTATACTCAATCACGCATATGCGACACTTGATCAATTATTGCTTTAATGGACTACTTTAATTCAGTCAAATCTCTTGGTTTATTTTTGCATGGCATTGAAGACCTTATTCAGCGTAGCTAGAATGATCGTATTTATGACAAATATGCACTGCTTTGTTTAATAAATTGTTGCCATTCCGAAGATAGTTGGATTATGCCTCTCTTATAGAATCCCTTCTCTCCATTGGCAAAAAAGTGGCGGAGCTTATGTTCAAAAGCTTCTCTTGAAACGAATTTTTCAAAATGATGGGAACGTTAAACTGCAGTACAGTAAATATAATTTATATTTCTGCTTGACTTAATTTTCCGCCTTTGTTGAATAAAAACTGTAAAATATGTCGAATTTGTTCTGTGTTATTTTCCAACTTTTTCACGCAGTCGCAAATACTGAGTCAGGCAATCACAAAATTATTTAAAAAAATCTTATATTTTATACAGATTACTAATTCATCTACAGGAAAAATTATGAATTTATCTTTACTATACCTTATATGTTATGTTGTTACATGTTGGCTCTAATATTCCACACTTTATGTTTAGAACTTCGCAAAAGAATATCTTTTATTTGTTATAACTATTAAAGGGTTGGCTTTGGCCTCTGAGGTAAGAAATACCGAGATTTGAAGAAAAAAGAAAACAATTAAATTTTAATTCAGCCTCAACTAAATTGCATTCTTCCAATGACTTCATTCAATTTTTTTATATTATTTGGTCGTCTTCAAACTGATTATAAAAATTATTACGTAAAATTAAAATGTTGATAAATATGTTTCTACAGTTCGGCTTCTGGTATCAAGAGACAATATGTTTCTTAAAATTTTTAGTTTCATTATCCATATTTCGGCTAAATTCTTCATCATCTTTAGGCATTCCAGATTGAAATACATATCTGTGAACTTTTGACAAAACAACCTCTTTCAAAAACAGCTATTTTTCAGGGGATCGAAAAAACTCTTAAAAGACTTCACAACTTTTTTTTAAAAATAATTGGTAATAATGTAATAGTGTAGTATAAAATTTGAATATTAAATTGACGTGGTGATATTAATAATTCTGTTCTAATACCAATAGATTTGCAAAAAACCTTAAAATAAAAGCATTGGATGTTTTGTCAAAATTCTTTTCAACAAAAAAATAAACTTACGTTATACAAGTTGTTATGTCAAAATGGGTTTAAAAAAATCTGAGGTTGATATTGTGCTCTTATGTGAAGGCAAGTTTTTCTGTGAAAATGAAACTAATAAAAAAATTCGAAATAGGTTGATTTTAAAAATGAATAGTACATTCGTTATAACATAAATTCCTGAATTTAAATTTAAACAAATGGTTTTATTGAGTATCTTCATCTTCGATAAGGTCTGGGTAAACTTCAACGGATCGATCACCTTCAGCTTTAATGTTTTGATAAAACAAGTGGTAGTTTGTACTAATTAATGGCAGCATATCCAATAAATCTTTCTTTTTATTTTGTGATACAGCCAAAGGAGAATTATAGCTTCTGACTAATTGGGGAGTACGTTTTTTTAGACCGCGGGAGGTTATGTTTAGCTGCTGAAAAGGGTCATCTTGGTGTAATGAATATTTGTACTGTAAAACTCCAGGCTTGCTTTTTTTCGTACCTCATCCAACGGACGTGTTTCCACTCAAACTTCTCACCTAAATAAGAGAAGATAAAGAAAATAATGCTGTTGAATCCCCGGTATTTGAAAATCTACCTGAAATGCTATGTGATCTCCATGTATATTTGTCTTTTAATAGTGCATGAAAGTCGAAAAAATCCTCTTGCCCTAATTCATAAACAATATAGTTTTTATTGGTCGCTGATATCAAGTTAGCCCAATCGTGTGAGTGTTGAATAGATCCGAAAAAATTTTGTCTTTTCTTTTCTATTTGCGCGTGTACTGTATCACATTCAAGATGCGTATGACCCACAACAAGAAATTTATGATCAATTATATCAATACTTGTGTGATCTTCCAAAACTTTCTCAAACATTGCGCATATATATGAGTTGCGGTTCTAACCAGGACAGGAATCACTATATAAAATAACTTGTCGATCTGAATTTGGTAAATCCAATAGACATTTAAATATGCAAGACTCCATATCGCTTGCACCGCGCTTTGCAATAGTTTCGTTCCAAACATAGCATCAGGCATTTTTCTTTGCCCCATCATGCACGGTTAAATTAAAAGTCTCTTGTAAAAAAAAATAGTTGCTCGTAAATACGGAGTTGGGAGACATTGCTGCAAATCAGATGTGAACATTTTTATATTTTGATTACTACTTTTTGCGAGGTCCTTGTCTTCTTTCTTCGATTCATACGAGAAGTCTGCATCTTCGTGGTGATTTTTTTGTTGTAACTTCAGTAAATTTGTTTCGCCTTCGTCATCAGAGTTTTTTATTTTGGACTTAAAGAGCTCGTACGTTTGGAGTTACAGTTTTATATTATGTAGTCTCGACCTGATTAGAGTTGATTCGTAGCTACAGTGGTGTCAACTTCAACTTTTCAAGTCCACAAAAACACTTGTTTGCAAATAATATTTTACTTTTTTCAATTTTAGTTTTCACATAACAACTACTTTCCACACAAGTCGTTTAGTCAAAATGAAATTTTTCTATTAACCATTGAAAAAATTATCTTGTTCCAAACAAAATAAAATTTTTCGAACACAAGTTTTGATAAATAAACTTGTTTAAAGAGAAGTTGTTTTGTTAAAACGAAACATGTGCATGTTAGAAACAATTAAATGGAAATAAACTGTTTTGTCAAAACGATACAGGAATTTAATTATTTGCATTTCAAATTATTTTTAAACTGTTTGAGACAAGCTATTTTGTAAAATATTTTTTCTAAATAAACGGAAAAAAGTTGATGACGTAGAAATGCAACGGTTACACCAAAATAACCGTGATAAAATTTTATACACAACATAAAAATCTTGGGAAAATGCGTTCTTTCGAGAGAAGTTGTTTTGTCAAAAGTCCACAGATATAAATCATTACATACTAAAAATTATAAATTTATTATGTAATGATAAATGTATTTATTTACAATATAATATATGATATGATATATGAAGAAAAAAATTATCATTTTCGCCTTTTGAGGGTATTTTTTCCTAAAAAAATTTCCAAAATTCTTGTATTCATTTCCAATTTTTCTATTTCCAATTTTTCGTTTTCAAGTAAAATTAAATAAAATATACATAATGCTTTGATTTTGATGAAACTTTCACTTCATTATGATGCTTGGACGTTACCATTATGTACCTATACGAAATACAATGTCATCGAGATAACCACCTCTGGATTGGTTGCAGCAGTCATAACGGTCACTTTTTCAGGATGTGATGGCTTTTCCACTATTGTTGACGTAATCGCTGAGTGTGGAATGAACTTCATCGCTGAAGAAAATTTTCTTCGATTGAAAGCCCATTTTTGAATCCACACTTTTGTGGTATGTTGTAACAATTTTTACGAGTTCTTTGGTTGTTAAACGGTACATATTGAGAAATATCAAACCTTTCACCAAATAATTAACATTTCAGACGAAAAGTATTTATATAGGCTCTAAATTTGACATACGGAAAATGCCTTAAATTCGCATTCGAATTATATTTACCACACAACTTGCGCAACAAAGTTTCAAACTTTTTGCATAGAATTAATAAACAACCGATTAGTAATTGCCGACAATATTCCTATTGCAAAGTCCTGTGACCCATCAATCCGAATACATTGTCTTATAGCGATCGTAAAATATCTTGCTAACAACCTCACTTGTGTTTCCGTTTTGCTGTTATCTTTCACGTACGTAGCTACACTTTGTGTTTTGTATCAGGGTGAAACGCAGCATTAGACAGTTTAACTAACGCTGGTCTATGTTGCCTATTTTCAGGCGCGTCTTAATACATAAATTAAATTTATGTTAAGATATAACAAATAATATATATAACTAGTCGACCCGGCATGCGTTGCAACGCCGCCATTAAATTGCGATTATAAAACATTTATTTTGCCAAGTAGCTTATTTATTAAAAAAAAATAATAATAATAATAATAATAATATACGTCAAACTTTTGCAGAATAATCATACTTATTGAGCAATTAATTTCTCTCCTATGTAATGAATATACAGGGTGGGCCATAAGGGTGTTGGCGGTTTAAATATTCAATTAAAAAACAACTACGAAACATAAAAAAAATATATTTGTATTTTTAAAAAGTAGAAGCATTGGAATTTTTAAGACTTAAAAATAATGTTGTCCAAATGGCTTCCCTCGGCTGCTTGATGCTCTTGGAACCGAAGTCGCAAATTTTTTAAAACTCGTTGAAAAGTTGTTCTCGGTATTTTGTTACTTTCCTGAATAATTTCTAATAATATATAATAATAATTCCTGCTCGAAATTGGTCGGATTATTCTCGTAGACTACCGATTTGAGGTAGTCCCATAGAAAATAATCGCATGGAGAGAGATCGGGGCTACGTGGGGGCCATTCAATATCCCCCCTTTTCGAAATGAGTTTTCCAGGAAAAACATTTTTCAGCAGCTCTATGGATACCCTAGCCGTATGACATGTGGCCTCATCCTGTTGAAACCACATCCTCAAGGTATTGCCTTGAAGTTCTTGCAAAGCTGGCACCAAAAAGTCAGCTAGCATGTTGCAATAATTGTTCGCTCTAACCGTCATCGCATACCCTCTTTCGTCCTCAAAAAAGTATGGTCCAATAATACCGGTTGACGTTATCCCAGCCCACACGACAAGCTTAGGGCTGTGAAGTGGATGTTCATGCAAGCGTCGGGGATTAGTCTCGGACCAGAACCGACAATTTTGCATGTTCACATGGCCATTAAGGTGAAAATTGGCCTCATCACTAAAAATCACGTTATTGAAATTTTTGAACCGCTCTAGCATCAAATTGACAAAGTTAAGTCGGTTATTGGCATCATCGGGTTTTAATTCTTGGACTATCTGAATCTTATAAGCCTTCAAATGCAAATCACGTTTCAAAATTCGTCGTAAAGTTGTTCTTTTGACATCCAAAGACTGACTTCTCTTACGTGTTGACTGTTGCGGATTTCGCTGAACTGAAACACGAACACGCTCCATAATTTCATCTGATCTTGCAGAAACTGGGCGACCACGAACCGTAATTGGTACTGTTGAGCCGGTTATTTCGAACATTTTGATCCATTTTCGTATCACATTGGCGCTTGCAACTTCACTTAAATCGTGTAAACCGCGTTCATGCCGATACAAACGTCGTGCAGTAATCACTACTTTATTGTTTTCGTAATACGCTCGGACACAAAATGCACGCTGCACTCCCGTGTACGGCTCCATGGCGACTAAATTTCCAGGAAGCGGCGCAGCGAACAACATATCCCCCCGCCACCCCGTGCCGCGCGTTACCGAGAAATTGGAGGATTAAATCGCCAACACTCATATGGCCCACCCTGTATTTCAGCTATATACCTTCTACTAAAATAAGTGTACTAAACAAAAATATAATAAATTGGCGCCACATTTCCTGAGTATTATTTTAATGAAAAAGCAGAAGTTTATTTCTTTTTTTATTTCGTTTCATTTGAAAATAATAATATAATAAATAATGAATAATAAATAAATAATAAATAATATTTTTGCTTTTGTTATTTGGGGCGTAAATGAATAGATTTTTTTTGTGTCCCCACTTCCGAGCAAGCTTTGTATGGCTGATCGTGGTAGATCGTGGTTAATTTAGCCCTGCAAAAATTAACGGTTGCTTCTGCGCTTTATTGTGATTGCGAAAGTTAAACGCTTAAATTCGATCATTGTTCCGAAATTAATCAATAGAATACGCGTAATAACAACACCGTTTTCTTTGCATTTTCCGTTAATAATTGTTGCTTCAATCACATTCCGCATTAGTTTCTTTACACAAAGTTGTGTTCCGTTACATAGTTTTATTGGGTCTAAATTGCGGATAAGCATTATCGGTGGACCAAAGAAAGTGAATGAGATGGCATTTCTGGTGATTCTAATGAATTCAGGAACCCCACGGAACCACTGATTACCTGATCGACGTCGCTGACGGTATCGATTTACTTGTAGCTGGTTGCGTTACCTGGAAGTTCTTTCAATGATTGGTGAAATCAGGGTTCTTTGAAGTCATTTAATAACATGTTGGCACAGATAATCTTTATTCTTGTAGTTGCTCAAAATAGTCGAAAAACATTTTATTATAAAATTTTTTACATCTTGAATCGTTCCCTGCCTTTGACAAAAATTCGGCAAAAATATTATTTCTTGTGTTGATAAATCTGACATTTTCCCTTCCCAATTTCCAAACATTGTTTGGAGAAAAAAAGATTTAAGCAAGGTTTAAATTTAGCAGGTGGTGTTGACCAGGGAATGACTTGCAATGTTTGTCAAAAAGCTCCAGCTAATAACAAAAGCGCATCTCCCATTGGTTACTCACTTCCACAGGGTACATTGAAGCGCCTCAAGAGACTTTTTATCTGCCTTATCCCGTGTGATGATTAAGTACATTTTAAACGTAGAGCTAATTCCTGAAGACTTACTATTTTTGCAAGTAGGAGATTCAGCTTAAGGCCATTATTATTAGGTACACCTAAGGTTTACACCATTTCCTGTTGAATCTTTAATTGCATTTTTATGTACTGAAAGACTTTGTCTTCGTCTTTAGTTCGTCATTTGCAATTTCTTTGTCTTTTGACATACAGGGTTGCCCATATTCGACGGACCCATGTTTTTAAAAAAAAAATCAAAGAAAAAATAAAAATTTGGCGGTTGGAAATCTTATTCATTTAATTTGTTCCAAGTAGATTTGTTTACATCAATTTTTGAATATGATATCTCTCAAATGGCCGCCTTTGGCGTTGATGGCGTATTGTGCACTTTTTGCAGCATTTTCCATCGTTTTTGCCAACATTTCGGCCGGAATAGCGGCTATTTCTTCACGAATGTTGTCCTTGAGCTCTTCTACGGTCCTTGGCTTGTTAACGTAAACCTTTGACCCACAAGAAGAAGTCAGCGGGCGTCAAATCGGGCGAACGCGGTGGCCAGTCCAAATCACCACTTTTCGACATCAAACGGCCCGGAAACAAATTCTTCAGAAAATCGATTGTTATGCGACTTGTGTGCGGTGGAGCGCCGTCTTGTTGAAACCAGAACTGCCTCATACGCTTTCGACGAATAATTGGCATCACAAAATTGGTCATCATGTCGCGATAACGCTCCTGGTTGATGGTAACAGCATGGCCATTTTCAATTTGGAAGAAAAACGGCCCAATGACCGTTTTCGCACTAACGCCGCACCAAACTGTGACTTTTTCGTCTTGAAGAGGCAATTCTTGAATCTCCTGAGGATTTTCAGCGGCGTAAATACGGCAATTTTGCTTATTTACGGTCCCATTCAAAGTGAAATGGGCTTCATCGGACATGATAATTTTGTTCCAAAATTGCTCGTCATCATCGGCCATTTCGATGACTCGTTGGGCCCATTCCAATCGACGAGGCTTGTCCGCAGGCAACAATCTTTGCGTCAATTGAATTTTGTACGGGAACAAATGCAAATCAACGCGAATAATCCGTTGTAAAGTGGACCGAGCCATGCCCAACTGCTGAGAACGGCGTTTTTGGGATGTTCTTGGGGACCTCTCAACACTGGCTCGTACGGCAGCGATATTCTCGGCCGATTACGCTTAATGGTGTTCTTAGAAGGCGCACTTTTCACATTTTTTAATATTTTAAAAGCACGTTGAGTTTTTACAATTGACTTCTTCTGTTGAATGTAAATTTCAACTATTTCAGAGCGCTCGCGTGGCGTGTATTGTTCCATGTTAAAAATCTGCTTGGACTGACGCTTCAAACGCGGTATGTCATTAAGCGATCTGACATCTCTGTCAAAAGTTATGGCGTTGCCAGATGGGTCCGTCGAATATGGGCAACCCTGTATACTTAACTTCAAACACCATTTCAATTTCTTTGTACAGAATTAAATTTACTTCAATACTCAGTACTGACTGTATTGCAAATTTGAAAAATTTACCAAATTTACAGAAAACAAATTTTGACAAATTGAAATACCCTCCAAATAAAATGAAAAAACTTCCAAAAACAAACATAAAATGAAATAACACCACAAAAAAGGTAAAACTATCCCTAACGAATTTTTCGCAGATTTTTTTTTTTTGTTTGGGTGTAATTTTTTTATCTGGGAGTTGTTTCATTAGGAGATAATTTCGTGGCGCCGGTTGAATCACTTTCAGAGAAATCAGTGCAGTCATTTCAGTCACATAAACTGGCTTGAACACACTTTCATCCGGTTTCCTTTTATGTTGGAACGAAAACGTGGTATTCTGGTATTTCCCATATAAATTGACTTATTTGCCGAAGTTTAACTTTTCCTCTATTTTCAAAACAATCTGGCGAACAGTCCAGTCTGTTCAGTCTGTTCGCCAGATTGTTTTGAAAATAGAGGAAAAGTTAAACTTCGGCAAATAGGTCAATCTATATGGCAAATACCAGAAGAATATGGCAAGATTGTCAGTTTTCATTTTCAGGTTTACCAAAGACATAACGTAGAACTAAATTCAGAACTACTTATTGAAATATATGAAGCTGAGAATAAATGGATGATACGTGTGGCGGCTTGGTTATTTAGACGACATTTCACAATTTTTTCTAAGCACTACAATCTGTTACTCACATTATGGCACAATCTTAGTCATATACAGTGTAGCAGCACTGTGTGCTGTAAGTTGACTTGGTATGCTCCACGCTTTACCATAATAGCAGCCGGCATTCTTAAAGTGGGCCGAAGTGGTCACAAGTTTCTTTATGTAAGAGTGGAACATGGTTATTGTTTTCAACTTTCTACAATTTTAAATCTTTGATCTACCGATCCATTTTCATGCTAAATTTTATGAGACGTGCTCTACAAGCCTTAATTGAGGCCCGAAACAAAGCTCTAAAGCTCACAAAATTTAATTGTTAACAATATTGATAATCTCAATGATTTATACATAATTCAGAAATCATTTCAATGATTATATTCAGCTATGCTTTATATATCAGCTATTAAAATAAATCCACAATCAGTCGTAATAAAAAATAGAAATTGTAACTGAAGCCATAATGAATGATGCTTTTGTAGGCTATATAAAAAAAATAAAGGTGTTTATGAACCAAAATAACTTCTTACATTCAAGGAATACAGTCGTAGAATCATAAATTTATTGGTCAGTCTACTTGTTTTAATATCATAAATATGAAAGGGAATCCATTAAAAATTATACGTGTATATTGCTAATGAATTCTTTATTTGCATAAAATGTTATCAACAGATATACAAAGTAAATAAATAATTCAAAACTATCATTATTTATTGGCTGTTAGTGCCATTCAATGGTATTTAGAAAAGCATAATATGAAAATTGTGTACCAAATGATTATTTCACAAAACCACACAAATCTTTGTTTTGACTTGAATTAACGCAAACTATAAAACATGGCATTCACAATTTTTAACAGCTCCCATATATTTTTAATCAAATTTGATTGTTGTTCTCATTAATATGGTCTAATATAAATTTTTTTGTACAATTTTATACGTAGCGCCGATAATGGTAATACCACATAAAACTTTTTGAAAGACACCGATCAATTAACAACAATAGAGCTAATTTCAGCATTAGTATTTTTATTTGACAGTCTTAAGAGAAAATTTGATTATATTGAACACAAAGTGATATAAATTATAAGTTTATGCTTGGGAAAAGAGAAATATTTATTGTACAGGTCTGTTCTCTATTTTATGTCAAACATGTTTGCTACAAGAAGAGATTATTTTATATTCAATTTTGCCACTAATTAATAACAATTTTATTGGGAAAACGCATTTTACAAAGGAAATGCACATCAATATTTAGTAAACGACGCTGTGGAGATTTTGTGAGTACGGATTGTTACAGGAATAACACAAATTTGTGGCACAGAAGCCAAATTAGTACATAATCAAAACAGAAAATTCAGCCAGGTGAACTTACTTATAAAGGGTGTCCCAACAAGAATGCAAGATTTAAATTTGGTGCCATTCGAAGTGTCATTGCTTGACATTTGAACAATTGTTATTGTTTGCTAGTAGAAGTTACGAGGTTAGTAAAAATGTAGCGCTACACGAATGAACAACGCATTCTCATTGTGAAATTGTTTTACCAAAGTGGTGAAAGTTTTGCGGCTACAGTTCGCAAATCGCGATCAATTTGGGGTCACAATAATGCTCCAAAAGAGTCAACTGTAAAGAGATTAATGGATAAATTTGCCAAAAACTGGGTCTGTTAGTAATGTAAAGACAACAACGCTCCTTCGACCAGGTCGATCGACCGAAAATGTCGTAGCTGTACGTGATGATGTCACTCAAACTCCATCCACCTCAATTCGACACCGAGCTCAGCGAATTGGTATCTCCAAATTCATTATGCAGCGAATTTTGACGAAAGATTTGCATCTTCATGCATACAAAATTCAATTGACTCAGGAACTGAAGCCAGCTGACCATGGACAGCGAAGGGAGTTCGTTAATTGGGTATTGGAGAGACAACATGAAAATGCCGATTTTGCCGATAAAATCATCTTCAGTGACGAGGCCCATTTCCATCTTAATGGCTTCATCAATAGGCAGAATTGACGCATTTGGGGTAAGGAAAATCCTCGTGCGATTCAAGAGAAGCAAATGCATCCTCAACGTGTCACTGTGTGGTGTGGATTTTGGGCTGGAGGAATCATTGGACCTTTTTTTATGAAAACGAGGCATGTCAAGCGCAAACAGTCAATGGTGTTCGGCATCGTGAAATGATAACCAGTTTTATCGTGCCTAGAATTGAGGAAATGAATGTGGAGAGCATGTGGTTTCAATAAGACGGCGCCACATATCATACAGCCAGAGAAACAATTTCATTGCTGCATCATTCATTTAAATCTTGCGTTCTTGTTGGGACACATTGCCCTCCTGTGTTGCTGCTAAAATGTGTGGAGTGCCAGAAGGGGCGTGGTAAATCGCTAAGCTCTTATCGGCAAATGTTCTGAATTAATAAACAGAACTGCATTTAAGACGACTCAACGAAATATTTAGAACCAGAAATATATGGACTAAGTTAGGTAATCTAGGTTGAAGATACCAAAAATAGCGGAAATATCAAAATCGTATTCAAATTTGTTACTGTTTCATATATTCAAAACGAAATTTAAAAGATAGAAGAAACAGTTATGATTCGGTTAATGAAAAGTTTTGCTTGTCTTGCGTTTGAAATTTTTTTAATTGAAATAATAGCCAACATTTTGAATAGCTATGAAATTTTCTGACCGATCGGTAATAAATATCGGAACACTGTTTTTCTCTGCCAAGAAACGAAACTGCATTCGTTTTCAGGTCTGATTCAGATTAAGAAACGAAACTGCATAGGTTATTGAATCGAAATATCTGTTAGAAAAACAGAATCAATGTAGTTTTCTAATTCCGTTTCAGGTATGAGCATGTTAATTGTAAAGTAAAACAGTGGACAAAAATTTAGGTTACTGTAGTCAACGTGTTAAGGGTAACAGGTATAAAATAGAATTTTGGAAAATCAACCAATTCGTATGGGTAGCGTCAGATGTGGCGCAAACTTCCCATCTATTTCCATCCTTGGACAACTTAACCACCAAGACAACCACCAAGATCTTTAACAGCCAAATTTGACTGAATTTAATGCAAAGGGGTAGAAGATATGAACATACGAAAATATGGTTCGAATAGGTCATTTACATGGACTAACTAATGCAAAAAGTTGTGAACCTAAGAAAATACGGTCTAAATAGGTCACTTATATGAGAGATACCAGAAGGGTACAGGAAAAAACTAAATTTAGGAGAATCGGTCAGTTTGTATGAGAGGTACTGGAAGAGGGCGGCCGACATAGTTCATTTATAATCCGTGTTTTGTGTCAATTTTTAAAGTAAGGCTCTAAAGTTTTCAACTTGCGACATTACATCCATATCTAGCAATAGTGCCTTTTGTATAAAATACGTATCGAATTCGGAAAAATATTCCATATATCGCTGAGTTAACATAAATTTGTATGAGGTAGTGCAAATTACATGCACAATTTTTTGTACCAAAGAATCATATTTCTAAACACTCCATTTAAACCATATAGAAATATTCAGTTGTTCAGTTTCACAGTCTTAGTAGTTGACATTTCTTAAAGTCTTCATATATTTCTAGTAGCCGGCACTTAATGTAGGAGACTTCACGAGCAATCTCACATAATGCTGAAACAAAAAATGTAATAAATCAATCGTATGTGTTCTCAATCCACTTAAAATTAATGCAAGATAATTTTCCCATTTTCAAGACAATACACATCGACAATGCTGTCGTTTTCAATCCAATACAATTCGTAATGTTGTATGGTTTGTTGTTTATGCTTGGCTAAAATACCACAAACAACAGGAGTAACAACTTTATGAGCGTCATCCAAATATCCTGCTGTGATGTTGGGTTTCTTGCGCACAACGCTTTGCTGTGGCATTCCATTATCAGATAATTATAACTTTCATAACTTAATAAATACGACAATATTAACGTTATTGGGGTAAAAACAACATTGTCTGAAATGTTTTCGTTTTTATTTTATCCTCATAAAGTTATGAAACATATCAGATTACCGACAGTTAACAGTCGGACAGCTTACATAAAGATAAGTGAAACCATATATTATGTGGGTTAAGGATATTAATATTTGGTCAGTGACTACTCGCAACCACTTAGATGGGAGGAGGTGGATACCGCAGTGTACTTTTCGATATTATGTGTACTCGCAATCGGACAGCAATGAGTGCTGGTAATTCAATTATTGTGTTTGGAGTCCAACACCCACAATCTATAAACTAAATCATTTGCCACATAATAACAATTCGTATTATTAATGTGATATAAAGAATCAGATTTCATTTCATTGCAAAGTCATATTTCAATGCACAAAATTATGAACTGCGTTTGTTGACGTTAAAAACAATGGGAGATTGTTTAAGGTGTAAGTGGGACAACTGGTGTAAAGTAATGGTACGATAGACTGCTGCAACAACTAAAAGATAATTCGCCATACATGTGGTAGAAGTATTATTCTTAGTATGTAGCGGAGATTATTGGAATTCATAGCAATCCCCCTAACAGACATCTACGCAGTGGCTGGATTACTAAAAACCAAATCCGAATGGCAGAATTTTCCATAATGCTTCATTGATTTAATTGGTTTTTGATAAATTAAGCTGAATAATATTATAATGAATTATAAAACTACTACTAAATAAATTGCAAAACTCGGGAAAGTATTTGACATTTATTAGAACTAAAATTTATCACAACCTCTGTAACGAATTCGCTTCTCTTGGAATATAACAATATCTTTGGGAAACACAGAGTTACCATACACGATATTTGGAAATATAAATATAAACTTTGATAAATATCAAAGCGCAATCTTCAACAGAGTTTTCAAAAATTTCTCATTGACTGCCTATTGTGAAATATTTACTGAGCAATATTCGTATTATTGAAAAATATTGAGCTATCGCTGTCGTTTTTCCTTTTCAAACATATTTTAGATTAAAATCATGTTGCTAAATACAATTTAAGCTTTGATGTGGAATCAATAAAAATGGCATTACAGTAAAAGCCAAAGATATGCTGAAGAAGTTCAGTCCTCAATGATAGCTGTTAACAAACTAAAAAGCTTGCACAGAACAATCACTGTACCCCCGACCAAAGAATTGAATGATGTAATAAATGTGTTTCATAATTTTCTAATGCTCTTGGACTATAGCCAGTTGTCTGTCTGTCTAACCGAGTAATAGTAACGACAACTGTCGAATAACTTTATCAAAACTTCTAAGAATTTCTCACACCTTACTAGTTTTCCAGATACCAGCCGAGGATTGTAAATCAGTTATATTGTCCAAGTCAATCTGGTATTTCTCATATAAAAAAACCGAGTTTTCAAAATTGACCTCTTCTCCTGAGATTTGTAAATTATAGTAACTTAGTTGTTTGTCCACCATACTGTCATTATGAATGGTAAAATTTAGAAAAGTTGCTGGTTAATCAAAACCTTTTTTGGTAGCGATTATCAACATCACACCCTTTTCCCTCTCCTTGGTTTACTGAAATCTTTCTACTGGTTTGTATCAAATTTAATTATTCCAAAGAATGACATGGCTGATAATAGACGGGAATTTGACATTGCATCTATTCGTTGCAGTTCGTGAACGCTCAAAGTGTGAAATTGCGGTTTGATGATGCGCATTTTTGGACTATTGATGATTTCATATTATACATATACATAAATATGGCTGTGTCTGACAGGCAGCCCTTATAGTAATACAGATAGTGTAGGTGATACAAAAGATACATTCTGCTAACTAAAGAACTATGTGGTACTCTTTGAGAAGCACGTTTGTATGAAAGTTATAGAACCAGTACTATGCATGTTAAATAAAATAGATTGTGTGGGGAACCTGCCGACTTTTCCATATGTTGTAAGCATTTTAGGAAGGATTACAATTAATGATATTTATACGGTCTGTGAGTTAGAAGCTGCTTTAAAAAATGTGAATTTCAGGAAATCTGTCAATTTGTGTGTGTGTGTGTGTGTGTGTATGAGGTACCTGAAGAGGCGGCGATGTACCCGATTTGCAAGTGCCGACTTCACAAAAATATACAGCAGTTATCGTGCCTACCAGCCAGTCAGCCAGCAGGATTGCTCAATTGACTTAGAGCAGAAATGCATTTGATACTTTCTACCTTAAACGCTCCAGTATGGCTGTTATATTTTTGTTGTATTAAATGATATTGTGTTTATAAAGAAGTTAAGCTAGTCACCCATTACGATTAATGATTAGTCAAAGATTATTCCAAAAATGTAGGTTAAGTTAGGCTAAGTCAATGTGGCAGTCTGAATAGACAGGTTCACTTAGACTGTATTGTGATATTACGGAAACTGGGGATATGGATGTCCCTAGTTTCGCCCGTTGAACCATCCTATGAACCTTAAGAATCTCTTAAGTCGGATTCTACATATATCGTCCAGATCTTCTAGATCCCTAAAGAAATAATAATAGCCCAGTGTTGATCCCCGCCTGTTCGCTAGGGCGGGGTAATTGCAGAGAAGGAGTTCTATGGGCTCCTCCTCCTCTTCATCCTTACAGCTAATGCAGAAGTCACTAGTTGCAACCTTCACTCTCATTGCATGTCTTCCAATCAGACAGTGTCTCGTTATGACGAACACAAGTAATGAGACGTTCGGTCTAGCTACAGCTGTATGTGTGAACGCTTCAGATATAGGCAAGGCCACATCGGCCTGGATTGATTACAGCGTCGGACAACCGACCATCTAGCATTTGCTGCTAAATATGCCACATCTCGCAGTAAGAGCATGCAAGTGGCTAGAGGCATGCTCACGGACTCCAACTCGGCTAGAGTCTGTAAGGTTGTCCCTAGTCTTGCCACCCCGTCTGAGCTGCTGTTCCCCGGTATGTCATTTTGGCCCGGCACCTACATAAGATGAATGTTGAAATGCTGAACCATCTCGTTAAGAGATCTGTGGCAATTCAGGGCTGATGTTGACATAACGTCTACGCGTGGTGAGGACGTTACACGTTACATCTCACCCATTTTACCTTCCAAAAATGTAGCAATTATTTGTTTGCAATATCTCCTATACTTCCGATCTACTTGCAGTCCGATCGTAATATTTTGCACATATTCGTTCATGGTTTGATAGGAGCTACATTCCGTTGTCTAATTATATTTGACTCCGACGTCAAATTTCAATAGTGACCTACGGAATCTTGATCCCTACCCACCCTAATGCCCAATTGTTCTTCGAAGTATATAAATATATCAAAATACTAACAGGGTCGCTAAAATCATTTCCACTTAATGTACAAACTGCAACGCTAATTAATTATATTTAACAAAAATTACATAAGATGTCATAAGAAAGACCTAAGGTACTTGAAGGTTGTATCCCTACCCACCCTAATGCCCAATTGCTCTTCGAAGTATATAAATATATCAAAATATTAACAGGGTCACTAAAATCATTTCCTCTTAATGTATAAACTGCAATGAAAATCAATTCTATTTCACAGAAATTACATAAGATGTCATAAGAAAGACCTCAAGGTACTTGAAGTTTGTATCAGCGATGATTTCATACACTTTAAAATTGTTTATTACTGTTGATGCTTTTGCCATTCAGTGGGGTTAAATACTTTCCATTATATAATATTATATTATAGAACAATGATTTCAAACGCCAGCTTGGAAAACTTATCCATTACTCGATAAGGATTAGAACCCACGACCATGTGCATGGTAGACGCATGTATTAATCATCGGCCAGTATATTAATTGTTAGTTCATCTAAATTAAATGACTATGGGTAACTAATTGTGGATTCAACGAAGATGTTTCTTTAACGGTTGCAAAAAATGTAGAAAGTTTGTTGTAATCTCAGTTACTTTTTGACTCGATCCAAGCGAACATCATATACATGAATTAATTAACGAGTCAAAATATTTATGTAAATTTATTACATGAAGAATCATTGATTGGCTTCAGGAGCAAAAAAAATACATGTCATAAACAGTTCTTCGGCGCAATGTTGTTTTTTAAATTTTTAATTAAAACTGAGCTTATTAAATTAAAACATTACATTAAATATTCATAATAAATTTTGTACCTCTGCCCGTCTCAAAATAAGCCATATATCAACTTTAATTTGTTAATGACTCATTATATTACACCCTTTGTGACAGTTAACTAAACGAGTATCACGCAGTCCAGCTCATAATTAAAAATACACATTTTAAATTTACTGTTTACAACGTACAAGAACCGTACGCGTTATTGTTTGTAAGTTGTTGCATGAACATTTCGTTTTTATGAAGACATCAAGAAGACCAATATCGACCATAGTGCATCACGTATTACGATTTAATGGCAGTGACGATAAGAAATTGCCGATGCGTAAAAATGTTAACAGATCAAAAGGGGCGTCAGTAATTTAGTAGTCTACAAACTGAATGTCCACATAAATTGCGTTTTAAGGAGAAAAACCATATAGCCTTTTAGTAGGCGAAGACGAGACACACTTCTTACCAGCTTTAGCGCAGTAAACGTACAGTTTCTATTTCCCAATTGCAGTTGAACTGGCAGGTATTATTCCAGCAAATATTAGTCTAGTGTATACATGTAATAGTAAAGTAATATTTATAATTGAACGATATCATCCTATTTTTGGCAACCTACACATTTTGATTTTATCTGTTGTTTTCCTACCAATACAATATCGTTCTCCTGACGCTTTAAGATATTTCACATACTAAAATTAGGTTAAATGTATATCAACGCAAAATAAGGACACACATCTTGTCAGTTCATTTACTGCAACGAAGCCATAAATACCAAATGATTACCGGCACATTATTTCTTAGTGCATATGAGTGTAATGACTGACATTACTTCGTCCCTTTTACAACTCTCTGCTTCTGTGGTCTGCCAGCTTTTTACAGTCATGTCCAAAACATTAAGTGTTGTAATTTCCTTGGGGTATTTTGCATAAAATATGTGAGCTACTTGTTGAAATATATTAAAATTAATCGCACACGCCAAGCGACTAAAAAATAAAGTAATTTTCTTGTTATACCGTAAATAAATTATGATGATGGCGGTCGAGCAAGTTCGTTGCTTGAGTCTTTTGTTGCCATTTAGAAGTAGGTGAAAAACTTTTAGAGGGCAACAGTTTGCCGAGTAGAAGGACCGGTTGTATATTTTATTCTACTCTTGCTTGCGCTTAAGTGCACAGTACATGCATACAAACTTTAGGCTTTTATTCTCTTTATAATTGTATTTTTTGAGACAATGTGTTCTTTTAAGAAATGCTTATGACTAAGCAATCAAAAATATTTACATAAAGGTTTCTCTTAGCTTATGGCTGCATTATATTTTTTGTGGGAAATAACAAATATTAAGCTAAATTACTTACTACGAAATTGGCAATAAAAAACTATGGGCTATGTACATAGTAAAACATGTCTAAAACTTGAAAAAATACGTACGGTATTGTTTTGTGCGAGAAATTTAAGATCAAATTTACATTAATGCATTGTTTTTGTAAGTCAAAATTTTTTTAGCCGATACCAAAATAGATTACATTTAGAATTACGAATAAATTTCGTCTTGTTGTATATTCGTCAGTTTTTGAATTACACTACATTGAAGGTTGGAATATAATAATACACGTAGGTAAACTCAAAATGTTTATGTTAGCTTGCAATATGTACACAAAGATTTATCTACATATCCATAGTGTCTTTAATTCCTAGTCCTAACGAAATCTCCACAAGTTATGGCAGAAATTTTATATACGAGGTGTGATACGTATTTTCGATTTTCGCATTTTTTTTTTGTTGGTACACATATCTGTTATATATGTTGACAATATCAGCCATTTTGGACTGCCCGTTTGTTTTTGACAGACAAAAAGTCGTCTTTTGGTGTGCTCTTTGATTTTTCACTATTCGAAAAAAGGATCGATCAAAGAAACTGTATTAAGTTTTGTGTAAAAAATAAAATTAAATGTGCAAGGACATCTGAAATGTTGACTGTGGCGTTTGGCGAGTCTACTATGAGCAGAACACAGGTTCAATTGTGGTATAACCGATTTAAGGAAGGCCGAGAAGATGTCAATGACAATGCTCGTCCTGGTCCCCTGAGCTCGTCAAGTTCGGTCAAATGTGAAGGTTTTGCTCACTGTTTTCTTCGATTGGAATGGCGCGGTGCATTATGAATTCTTGCCACAAAGTCGTACTGTCAGTAAGGAATACTACTACTAGGAATACTACTACGAAGCAATTCGTCAGAAAAGCACAGAATTGTGGAAAAACCAATCATGGATTTCGCACTATGATAACGCACCAGCTCACACATCAATGCTTGTGCGTGAGTTTTTGGTCAAAAAAAAAAAAAACGCAAACATGTCTCAACCACCGTATTCACCGGACTTAGCCATCGCCGACTTTTTCCTCATCTCAGAACTGAAGACACCGATGAAAGGAAAGCGTTTTGCTACGATTGAGGAGATAAAATAGAAATCAAAACAGGAGCTGTTGGCGATACCAAAAAGCGCGTTTTTGAAGTGTTTCGGGGATTAGAAGAAACGTTGCCACAAGTGTATTGTATCTGAGGGGGACTACTTTAAAGGAAATAAAACAGAAATTGATAAATAAATAAATACTTTTTGGAAACAATTGAAAATAACGGTTATTTTTAGATCACACCTCGTATTTGCCGTATTTGATGGCTCATAACATTTTGGTTTAGTAAAATTTCTAAAGGGTTTTACTGACTATCTTTTATGCTAAAACAGGTAAGAAAAATTTAAGTTTATTTTATTCAGTCTTTATTTCATTCAGCCTTCTAAATATAATCGAGAAATTAATGTGACTCGCAAAGAGAATTAAAAGTTACCCAATTTCTGGATTTTCAATATTTCACTGGAAGATATCTCTACATATCTAAGCACTAGATGTACAAATGCAATATATTGGCTTCATCATGAAAGTTGTAAAATATAGTTTGGTAAATATGCAGAACTTTTGAGAGCGAATATCTCAACGCAGGGAGGCGATTTAACTTTTATGAGAATAGTGGCAGAATCCGAAAACTCAGAACTGTCAAAGTATGCATACTACCATTACTCAAAACTGATATGTCTGGGTATAAAAATGGAAGTGCTTATAAAGTCGTTAAAAGTGTAAAGCTTTTCGATACGATATTCGTGGGATACCAAGCAGCAAAGCTAAAGTGCCAAAAATGGCCTACTTGGCCAGGAATAATTTATCCAAACTTGCGGTTTCCACAAGTGTCAAGTAATTTTGATTTTCTATACAGAATAAGATAATGAAAATTAACCGCAATACTCCAACGGCATCTAGATTCAAAATCTTACATTTTTCCAAGAACGTATTTTTGATCGATACTCTCATTAATGTAAAGAACAAAACATCGCTCTATCGATGCAGATATTTCAGAACTGAAATGTCTTATACACATCTTCCTTAAAAGTATTTTTATGTTGGCGCAAAAATATGACCGGTGCTACATGAGACGTTGAAAAGCTCTTGATTCTCAAATACCTTTAAAAAGAGCACAATAAAAGAAGCATAATCATAACTTTCGGACCCCTACTGTCATGGAGGAACTACTGATTTTTCCTAATCTATAACCTAAAGGTACCCATCTTTAATTGCTGAAGCAAGCCTACTAAATGCTTGTTTACTAATATACAGAATTTAGTGTAATTGAATTTTCGATTTCTTTTACGTGAATTATAATTCAACCAGCAAGTGTCCAATACATCGAAGGCATAAGTGTACTTTTTAAATATAAATGAAATCATAAGTTGAATTCTTCTTTAAATAATTTAGCAGAGATAGTAGGAGACTTCATGCTAATTCTTAGCATTATGCCTTCAATGGTTTGATCGATGAAGTGCTAATCTTTTATCTTAAAGCAAATATGGTCCTTAAGTTTGGTCCGTTTAGCTTCACCACTCAGGCCTAGTCTATACTTCAATTTTTGTCCGAAGTTTTCTTATTCATATTTTCATGATGTTTCATGATATAACACATACTTTTAATTCCATGATATTAGCTTCTGTCGTTTGTCTTCAGTCGGCCATGTCATTTCTTCCTTATTTACATTCTTAAATCATGTATTTCAAAGTACTCTTTAACTTTGCAAGATTCCAAATTTTCTAAACCTTTTTAATCCTCGTTTTTCTCCAAAAAGTGGAAAATTGGAACAATTAATTTTTATCATATGCATACCTTGACAGAAGAATCCACATTCTCAATTTCATTGGTTTAACTGCAGATGCTTGTTCACGTCCATTTTACTATTTTTGTGCCCTTTTTAAATATTTGATTCCCTGAAACTGGGTATCTTGGAAAACAGATTTTAATTTCACGCTTACGCCGTGGTACTAATATTCACATTCTATGGCACTGTTTTTGTCCCATTCTTGCAGGCTTTGCTTCCTAAGGGTACGACGTTTTGTAAACTCTTCTTCTCTTCTTCTCTACAATCAAGCAGTTAGTAACGCAACAGTTTTCTGTGTATAGATATACCTATATATAATGAACAGATATCTAGGTTACTACAGCTTGCAAGTTAGAAATTTTATACGGAAGATTGAATTTTGGAAAATTTTTCAATTTCTATGAGAAGTTTCAGATGAGATGTGTTAATGTCCTCCATATCCTCTAAGGGAGATGAGTCAATCTTATATTTAATCCCCTCAACAACAAATTATTTCCTGATATAATCCTAATATGCTGCCGACAAAGGCATAACGTTTAGGAAACGCGACCAGCGTGCATATGATCGTTAGTTTGAACTCCGATATAGCCAACTTATTTTAGCGACTGTTGTTTCCATGTGTAGACGATCTTTGGATGGGGCTGAGTAACCGACTCGACTAAGTTAAAAAATGTAAGCTCATTAAATGTAGGTCGCTCGTCGATTTGTGTTTTGCTTCGTTTTTCCTGGCGACGAAATTCTTGATCCTGGAGATAGTTCTTCTGAAAATTTTGACCTTTTCTCCACAATCCGGCCTCCACAAAGTAAATTGATTTGATGTTAGATGTTACAACTTATGACAGCAAGTTGCCTGTCAGATATAAACGAATGTTTAGTTTTATTTGAAAGGCCTTTCAAAGATTTTATGTGTGGAATATGGCATCATTTAAATGGAATCCACGACTTTGCCGTCTACCTCACATCCGTGATGTTCAATTGTCGATGGCTCTGGCTCATACATTAAGCTGAATTTAAGGAATGAAGACAGCAGACAAGAAGATTTGGCTGCTCTCGAAAGGAAGTACGAGGAAGAAGGCATGGACTCTGGTGACGCTGAAGATAAAGGTGCTGAAGAATACTAAGAAGGTTCCGATTGAAGATTCAATCCCCCATAAGCCGAAACTGAAATAAGAAAACGCTATAGATCCATTTGTAATTTTGTTTTGCCAGAGAGTAACAAAACAACTGATACGAAGAATTCCTTCTTTTTTCAGACGACAGCCATTTATTAGCCTATACCGACTTAAGGAAACCCAAATCAAACGTTCTTGGTGGAAAGTTCACGTCGTCTCCGCGTGAGATAATGGTGCAGAATTCCACTGAGCGCGAAGTAGCTTCCTTTTAGAACCGCATATCGTTAACATCCATATAATCAAACATTGGCGAAAGTAAATTAGTTATCGTAATTCTTTTTTTCTAAAAAGTGCAGGCCTATGATACCGCCGGCCCACAATCCACAGCAAACATTAACTTTCTGCAGATGCTTTACCACTAGGTGTATTGACATCATACCAGATCACGCAATTTTGCTTTTGACGCATCCGTTTATCCTCAAATGTGTAGTATACTAAAAAGTAATTTGTCATTATTGACTGAAAAAGGAAAAAAAGACAGAAATGTTAGCAAAAGATGTAGCCGCCATAAACTTTAGTATCTATTCGAACTTATTGGGAAAATATTTTAAAAGTGGACCCGGATTTTAATAGACATAACGCCAAAGAAATTTTTAACTAAACTTTAATAAATACATTTACGTTATTCTTAAAGGATTATCTTCCATTTGATATAGGCAAAAGAACGTACAATTTAGAAACCTCGTCTACTGGTTTTATTTTTTAAATGAGCTAAGAATGGTTTTCGATAGTTTGACCATATATTTATCATTTCGCACAAAAAATATTGTAATATTTCCACAATCTGGGGGCACGATTGGTCGGAATATATTTTTCAATATTTTTCAATAATGTGGTTATGCTTTTATAAGTTTATTAAAATGGCTTTGATATCAATTTGTTTCATGCATACAAAAGTGGCAACAAATGCATTGGTCGAGTACAATTATTTGGAATCAACCTAATTTATATACAAATTTTACTACAAGTTAAAACCCCACCATTCAAGACGCCAACTCATATTAAATGTCACAAGTATTTGCCACCATTCAAATATAGCTTAAGGGATTTCTATATAGCGCACAAATGTTGAAAACTTCCTGAAGTCGTAAATTAAACTGATAAGTCCCAGTAGCAACAAATTCAGGTGTTCTCAAGCTTTATTTGTTCTTTCTTTGTGTTCGCTTGAAAACACTTACATTTTCGTGGTGACGCAAAGAATGAAGTGAACGAAAACGCTTTTAACTGAAATTGGAACCTCGAGGGTATTGTTGTGAAACCACTGCACGCAATTTTGTGCTGACAAAGGAATTATAATGCCCGAAAAAATGACCTTAAGTTAAATTGTTTATGTGATGTAAATGTAACAGCTTTTGATATTTCATTTTTTAGCTCAAACTCACACGCAAATTTACCTGCGAGGAAAGTTAAACGGTAGCACTTTGCTTAAGTTTATGGTTTTTCACGTTTGTCGCTTAAGTCTTTTGATTTAGGCGATGCGTGCTTGGATAATGTGTGGGACTGGTGCGTTTTTTCGACGTTTCTTTGAGGTTTATTGCATATCACATTTTTTTTTTTTTTTTTTTTTTTTAAGTCAAGATAATTTTCTCACTTTTGTGCTGCATTGAGCATATAAAAGACTTGATTAACAAAACAGGCAATTTAAAACAAATAATAATACGAAACACCTACCCATAAATGTTTGAAAATTAAAAGTTCTGTACAAAAGCAAGCGTATAACATATTGCCACATAAAATTCCTACGGTTTAAATACCTTTGCGTGCGAAATTTAGTATAAATTTTATAAGCTGCAACATTGTTTGGTAAAAAATAAGCACTTCTAATCCTTCTAGTGCCTCTGTTTAGCGGCTTTGAAACAATTAGTTTTTAGAGAAGACTTTTTAGAGTTCCACGAATAAAAAACTAACTAAAGATACTCAAAACATTTGTTCATCTAAACAAAATAAACGCCATTTTGTATTATTATTTAACATGAAATCATTTATTGGGAAAATGTCATCAAATGTATTAGAGTTAGCTACATTCCTTAACAACATTTAAATTCCGAATTTGTTATGGTAAATAAGGTAGGCAAATTTCTCCGGGTTTTACATTGATATGTGCTTTCACTGGAAAGCAGAAAGACATTGCGGAAATCAGTTTAAATTTGACCTCCAATCGAGATTAAGGCCAATGACAATTTTACGAAGACAGCAGCCCAGAAGTTATATATATAATATATTAGTCGCGATGGTAAGCACAGACGACTGTAAGACCGTGGTTCGAGCCATATATAACCACCAAATCTTTACTTGAAAGGCAATCTAAAGTAAACTTCCAGTAGTCGAGTAATTGACTAACCTAGTAAATGCTTCTAAAGCTGACTGTAAGAATCATCAACAAGGAGTAAATCCCAATCAGTTGATCGGAAAATAGTCCCTGTAAGTCCTCCAATATAAAAAGCTCTTCCATATTCCACTCATCTGATGCAAGTAAGTCGTTCTCAAAAATGTGTTTGCAATATACACGAAGGACATTATAAAGAAAAAGAATCCCGCAAACATCAATTGCTCTGGGAAGTATTTCAAAGGTCATCATTGAGATTATGCATCTAAAATACGTAAATAGTTTATAGAGAAAGTTCATTTGCATAATAGTCTCATATCCTCAGTAAATACAAAATGACATCGGCAGGATTCAGGCGACGGATATAAGATTAATGGATACGTCATAAAAACCTCGGCGTCTAACAAAGCTACCATATGGTCATAAACTCAAATGGAGGAAGGACTTAAAAACTTTGCACCTTAGGCAGTTACAGCCACTACACGCCTTAAGAAGGAATATATAGACAGTAAGACAAAATATAGATCAAAGCAAAGCTTTCTATTGCCCATGACAGATTGTGGAACAGCTTATTCCGTCTCAAAACATGTTCCGTTTTTGATTATATCATAGATTATTTCTATTGGAATTTGTTATTCATCAAACGGATTGTATTCCGTAAATATTGAATATAAAGTGATTCTGGGTTAGCGTATTTCACAATATAACTTGGACCACTTCGTCTGAGATATTATTTTATTGCATTAATACCATAAAATTATTAAATTTGTACATAACAAAAAAAATTCCCCTTTCATACCATGAGTGAGATATGGCAAAGCTTCCCACATTCAGTGCGTTCACACGCATTCTATTTCTAGATTCATTTAACGGAACGTACAATTTAACGACGCTTCCGAATGTTACATTTCGAGAAACATTTACAAGACCAAAGGCTAGATGTTACGTTATTTTTATATACTGTAACATAAATTCCTAAAAAAAACTGGTGGGTATGAAAGAGTTTTGCAACTGATCTTATAAGAACGCCATTGGCAGTTGGCATATTAGCTATTCTTTTATTGGGGTCTAAATAACCTTTCTTACTACGTGTGTCTTTTATTCATTAGGTTGAAAGATATGCCTTCGACAATAAATACTTCTTGCCAGCTTTTGACGAAGTGGTAGTATAGAATTTTGAGCTTATATCTTATGGCACCACATCTGGGATAACTCGATCGAGATATTGGGGCTAGGGGCCAAACTGTTCGGACTTCAACTCATTGGACTTGAGGGTCAAGAATTTATTCCGGCACCAATTCTGGTAAGCGCTGTAGTAAATTCTTCAAAAGCGAATATTTGGAAGTCAGAGATCTTTTCGAAGTACATCTTAAAATTTCTGGCTCCGGCTTCCCATAGCTCATCAATGTGCTAGTCTCTTGGGGGTATACAGTTTATAGGAACACATCTTTAGACATTACAGGAAGAAAGCTGAATATCATTTTTTGGCCACCCTCTTCGTGGAGAAACATATTTCCCCACCCTTTTTCCTGAACAGATGTGAATTTCGCCGACTCCTTCAAAATAAAATAGAACATAGATGGAACTTGTTGACAAAAAGGATATATTCTCATCTTTGCTTGCTTTACGGCAAGAGCAATACGTGTTGAAGCAACCAACGATATATAATCGATTATAGGCTTCTCTCGTTTTTTCCATGAAGTTGTTGCCTTGCAAAGATGTTTTCTTGTAATGGAAAAACATTGGTTAAGCTGCCAATTTTCTCAGTCAATGACGTGAAATTAATTAATTTATAAAAATGCATTCCAACGGATGTAATGACGCTTTAAACCCCCCTATGTAAAACTATTGTCATCAATGGCTATAAGTTCTTCCACGACCAGAGATTCACTTTTGAGGATTTTGCGATAATGCTTGACAGATATAAAGCCAGTTTAAATTTTTTGTCTCTAAGCCCACACCCGGATGATGAATATTGGAAGAATATTAGCTGAACGTCATTTTGAAGTATTTATATCAATTACCCACTGTTCAAAGAGAAAACACAATCAACAGGTGGAAGACGCAACATCGATATTAATATAAGGAAAATTGTGTGCTCTGCATTTAATACAAAAATTTATAAAATATTTAAGAAATCCTGCAAATTTTATTAACGCACTTTTAAATCATTACATTGAACATTTATTAACTTGTTTATATTTGTAATGTATGACCACGATGGCTGTATTTTCTTCTACAGCGAAAGTAAGTTTCCAAAAAGTGGGTTTCATTACTAATGCAGAGCGTATTAATAATAATTTTTATACGCTTCATGTTTGTAACATGAAAAACCCATTTCACAAAATATGATCGACATACTTATATAACAAAACACCAGAGACTTAGTGCACTCAGTGCACAATAACTATTCGGATTATTGCCTCAGCAAATAAAATGCATTTGGATTTCTTTTATTGACAAATATTGTTAGAGTGTTATTGTAGTGTCAATAATTTTTGCATACATTACGTTAATTCAGATTATAATTTTAATCGAACAGATCACAAAGTTATTAATAAATACTTGAGTGTGCTAATTTTGCATCAAATTTAAATCAAGCAGAACGGCAATGTGATAATTTATCGATGGAAGGACTGCTCTGCAATATTTGTAAGAGCTTACGTATGGTGTATTACTAGCTTGTCTTTAGAAATAACGGTGAAAGCGATGAAACAAATTTGCAATTTAATGTTATGGAAATCGTTAGTACATTTGCTACTGGTCAGCTATATTGACGCCACAAAAACTGAGTTTTTTTATCTTATAAATTAAAAAAAAAAAAAAAAAAAAAACAATGTAAGTCTATGTTACTAAAAAATTTGTGTTAAAAAATTCAATATTAATTATGGATATAATACATTTCATGTATTACAATATTTAAAGCATCACTTAATCATTTCCATGGAAATAAATCTATGAAATGAACTCTATAATTTTGCGAGTATCTTCCTAAATCATATGTGATTTTAACACTGGCAAATTTTTCACTCAACATATTGATTATTAGACAGTACCCCAAAAAATGAAATGGGTCGCTTCTCGCTTAACCGCTGCTGGGAAATATTGCAAACTTTTTTTCAATTGTGTGCTGTATTGCCAAAATTATATAAATGAAGCACCCACCATGTTTCCAGAACAGAAGTTATCGAAAATAGTTCGGACCTAACACTAGCATTATAAGCTCATTTTTTCAAAAACCCATTTCTTTCAACAGTCAATGCTAAAGAGACAATATTGTTGGCTTCTTGAAATTGAAGATATCAACTTGGCGATATTTTGTTGCGGCGATATCCTAAAAAAATACGTACGTATTTTTTTTATCCCCATTACATTACAAAACCTGTCCTCCCTATTATTCCTTGTAATGTAAACCTTTTATATTTTGTTAAGCGATCAAACAACAGGCTATAACCACGTATATTCCTTAGTCTATCAAATGGCAGCCTAAAACATTTTTACACACGTTTTTGACTAAGTTGCAGCCTTTTCAAAAAGACGCAGAGATCTCCATATCAGTCTACCAAGTATGTGTTCAGACGTCTCTGTGGGTCATTTCGTGTTATCACTACGAGTACTTTGAATTACAACAAAATCTTGAAATGACAGATTTTCAGTCGATCAAAAGTGGTAAATAATAGAGTCTTTCAAACAATTTTAGGTCAATATGTAGCCACAGATCTTCCGAAAGGTATATTTTGCCTTTCTCAAATGGAAATAGGTATCGATGTACTGTGCCTATAGCTTTTAGGTAGAAGGAAGCTGATATTTTCAAAGACTTAACCTACTCGGTAAATTCTAAAGCCTAGAAAATAATGCAATTTTGAAACTTGGAAATCATTGTTTATTCGATGGTAGCATTAAAAATTTCGTTTCAGAATTACAGACACGCAGAATGAATCCAAAATATGAAGTCTTTCAGAATATATTAAAGTTAATTTCTGTAGTTGTTAAACAATGAAAAAGATTTAACAAAATATTTGTTAACATTTTCATGAATAACTTGCTGAAATCCAGCCACAGTTGGTTCATAAAATAGTAGTATTGAGTCCCGATACAGTCCGATGCAAATGAAGTACAAATTCTTTTAGCGAAGAGTAGCACTTTGTTCATGTATTAAAAAATAGCGTGTGAGGGAATTTAATATGAGATATTCTCCCATTCATGGCGTGCAACGGAATTTATTATTACTCTATTTGCCTACTAAGACTCATGTGGCTGCCTAGTGTGACGCAGCAAAATTCCATTCTCTCAGTTCAATTTCGACTAAAATTGTACATTGAAAGGGTGTCTGTCTAACCAATAGTTCGGCCGACATTACAGTTTAGAGTCTAGTCGATTTCTGGATTATTCGAATATTATTGGTAATTTATTGCATCCCGCAAAGGAATGAATTAACGGCGTCAAATCACCGCTCCGTTAGTGACAATTAAGATCACTAAAACTTGTAACCACTACCAAATTTTGTAAAAAATACATCTATTGATTGCTTGACTGTATGGCTCACCGTTTCATCTTGCTGAAATCGATTGTCATTTAGTTTTAAATGCCGAATCCCTGAATGTATGTAACACAGGGCTCGTCAAACATATCTTTTGGCACTAAATTTATTAATCGACTAATCTGCCTCTTGGAGATGAGAAGCGGCTGGCTCGAGACTACGATTTGATATAATCCTGCAAATATACGCGAAGCAAATATAGTCCAGGAAATTCGTAAAATAGAGGAGGAAACCGCCAACAAGACAACAAGACTTATATTCACAAAACACGAAGCAAGACGAGGCTTAAATAAGTAAATAATGATTTTTTTCTAGCAAAGCCGTAACACATTAAAAATTGTTTTAATTCTATGGAATGAAATGCGCTGCTTCACATTCCAGTTAAATTTGTCACACTTCATACGCCTAATATGTTCAGTTCTGAGAATGAAAATGAACGGTATTGTCCTTACCCTTTTTGTTTCTATCATATAAACCGGTGTGACGTGATGGTTAAAAAGCGCGACTGTTATGCCAATGAGCGTCAGTAAGAGCCTCTATACAACCTCATCTCTATGGGAAATTTTATTTTTGTCCTGGTGTTCCTAATTCGTAAACTAAAAATCTTTTGTCGTTCGTATTGTTTTATAACGGTGAAAACATTTAAAATATTCACCCGGTTAATCAGGCCATTTCTAGGTAGGATGTAATGCGTCTGACGTTAGTAAACTTGATTCTATAGATGAAAATCGTCTGCGTTGTCATGCTTTTAGGATACCAATCATAAAAATGGACCGATTTTTAAAAAACCAATGGTTTCAAGGCAACTTCCAAGCGCAAGATTTCAGTAAGGTATAATTTTGTTTTTTTTTTTTTTATTGTGAGTTAATGCTAGTTGTATTTCTAAGAAACTACCTGTTTGCCACGAATTTTCTGTCACATTTTACACTTTTGCATTAAAGCTAAGGGAATTTGGATTAAAGTATGTGTAAGTCTAAAATTTCTGTATTAGCTTTTTTATAGAGTCAACCGGAGGAATGAACTAAGTATCTTTTGATCATATGTGTTTCATGACTTTTCCGAAATTAAATGTTTACTCTGTAATATTACAGTGCCTACTACAGTGACCTGCCCATTATACTAATATACAGTTTTTAAGGAAATTTAAGCGAATCGATCAGCTGAAAGAATTGAACCCAAATACTCTTATGTTCATGTCTTCTATCTGGTTACCCCGAATTATAGAAATTAAAATTTTCCAAATTTTCCGAAATTCAATTTTGTTTCCGTAAAACCTAACTTGAAAGCTACAGTGAACCAAATTTTTGTTCATTGTTTTGTTCTATAATTTTTGTTAAAAACAAAAATCGGCCGATAGCCATAACCCTTTTATTATGTTATGATATTATATTATATTATATTATATTATACTAATCGTATATTGAAAACGTCATATTTTACAACATATTATT
This sequence comes from Philornis downsi, assembly GCA_019455685.1. Taxonomy (NCBI): domain Eukaryota; kingdom Metazoa; phylum Arthropoda; class Insecta; order Diptera; family Muscidae; genus Philornis; species Philornis downsi. The sequence goes on from JAHXMU010026239.1 coordinate 1,506,800, forward strand.
AGGTTCACATCTTGTATGCACTTACACTAAATACCGCTAAGTTCAGTAGACATTGATGGGTTAGTTAAATAATGTCTCAAAGTGGAAATGAATCCGGTATCTCCTATACAAATTAGTCTATTTTCCAAAATTAATTCTTTTTCCTGTAACTCCAAATTCGTAAACTGCAAGGCCTTGAATTCTTATTCTTTGCATTGCTTTATGGTATCTGCCAACATTTGAGAAAATGCAACTAAATAACAACCATATCTTTCAAATAGTTTTATTAAAATTAACAAAATGTGAAATATGTCATGCATGCGTCATGAAAAGCTTAGCTCTGGGAATAGACACCGTACCACTCCCATTCGCGTATCTCTCACACAACTTTATCTACTTTAACTATCTCCTTGTAAACAATGATGCGTAGATTGCAGTGACTTAAATTTAATAGCATTTAATGGATGTTAGATAAAATGTGAAAAAATCGGCCGGATAACCTCACCGTTTCTGGTGCTTCCCATACAAATTATCTAATTTAATCCATATATTTCGGGATTCATACTTTCCATTGAATTGTGCTAAATGCAATATTGTGCATTAGTTCAGAGGATTTGCTGATAAGGACCCTTCTGGGAATCCACACACTTTTGAACCATTGCGAAATGACACTAGGTGAATTTATATGTAATTCACTTCACTTGACTGTACCCTTTTTATGTTTAGACGACTACTTGTATTTGGAGTACCCTTAACCATAACAAACTCGTTGCAATTTTCAACTACAGAAGTTTAAGGCTGCAAACTGCAGACATGTAATTTAGACGTCTTTGTGTTTTGTACATGGTCGGCAAATTGCGAATGGAAGCATCACGTTTTTATAAGCCTCACATTGTCAAAGACCGCATATCCAAATTCAATATTTCATTCTCGAAGGATGTTTGAAAACAAAGTTTACTATTTCTTTCTGGAAAATGCACTGTGAATTGTTTTTCCTTAAACCAATTTGCGAAGTGCTGCCAATATTACTTTGGGTAACAGCAAACCAGCGATAAATCTCCAACTAAGACTTGCGTGGGTGTAACATTAACGAACAACAAATACGACGATAAAGTGAAAACCTTTGAACACGTAACAGGTCACAACAATAAAAAAAGCTCAGTTTTTCCATTTTCATCGAACATGAATAAATCGGTATGTCACTAAAAGAGTTTAAATAAAACAAAAGCAACTAAAACCAAATTTTTGCACGCGAATTTTCCTCTCGCGCGTGTAAACGCAAGACAGATTACAAAGAAATGCATTCGTTTATTGTGGGTGGTCAAACTTTGTCACCGCAGACACTCACAAGCGAAGAAAGCAAAAACTCTGCGGCCTTGCTGGAGACAACTCTCATTGCATTTGGAAGAAATCGTTAGGAAACGCGTGGCATTTGCGATTGATTTATTGTGATTTTACATTTCAGCGCAGTGTAGTTTCGTTAATGATTTAGTTTTCCCGTTGCTTTGATGAAACCGTGTACATGCAACCCACACACGAAGGAAAGAGTCTAAATAGCCTAGTACATTATTTGGGCAGTGGCCCAAATACGGAATTTCGTTCAAAGCAAAACAAAAGATTTGTATCTCGTAGACCAACTTATACGAATACATATCATGGCCGCAACTATTGTCATTGGTCAAAAGTAACAAATTTCACCAGAGGTTATATAAAGGGTGTAATACCGTTTGTGTTACGTGGAATAAAGCACGCGAATTTTGGTCATAAATTCGGTGAATGAATTTATTCATCCAATATCCATTTTGCCATCTAACTTCCTCTGGGCGGCTGTCATCTCAAGTTGCTCACAACATTTTATAACAAGAATTGAAAAACTTTATCCTTCAGTGTTATCGCAGAAGGTCGCTATAACAAAAATAAAAAACTGATACAAACGATTTACATGAAAGAAGCCAAGCGACTTCCTTTGAGTATGGTAGTAAAATTGTAGACAAAGAAATAAGCGCTTTTAACTCTTTACGTTTTTATTTTAAAATATTATTATCTAAAAAAAAACCAGGTAAAGTTTGTTATCGAAATTTTAAATCGAAATTATCGAGAACAGTGTGGAAAGCTTAGCTAATTTTCTCAGCTTTCTACGTTCATTTCGTAAATATGTTTTCGTAAGATCCAGGAATCAATTACAATATATTTTGAACAAGTCGAATATAAATCGACAGTATTGTGGTTTGACTCAATTGACGTCGTGGCGCCGTCTTGTTGAAACCACATATCGTCCAGTTCACAATCTTCAATTGCGGGCAAACTGGTCGATATTCATGCGTCCTTATTGCTCTGAATTGACGGTAACTCTTCTTCCAGCACCATTTTCGAAAAAATACTTTCAATGACACTGCCAAGCCATAATGCGCACAAAACAGTCATTTTTTTTCTGTATGCAATGGCTTCTGCACAATCACTTCTGGGTTTTCCGAGCCCCATATTAGATAATTTTGCTTATTAACGTAACCGCCGAGTGAGAAATGAGCTTAATCGCTGTAGAAAATTTTGTTCGAAAAATCAGCTTTGAACTCAATCAGCATATCTATAGCGTCGTAAACTGTAGCCGGCTTTAATTTCAAAGTAAAGATCCAAATGCAAAATACGCCATAATGTGGCTTAAAATAGATAGGCTCATTTGCTGAGAATGCCGTGGAGTTGACAAATTCGAATTATACACCGAGCTTTCACTAACAGAAGCGATATTTTTGGCAGAGCCTACATTACGATGATGCACAGTCCAGACCACATCTGTAACGCTTCCAGTTTCTTCAAATATCCTTATAATCTTGCCAATTCTCGGCACAGTAGGTCAATTATGACGACCATAATCACCTCGTAATGCACGAAAAGTGTCCACGTTTGAATCACCGCATTTGTAGTACCTTTTATATATTTTTGTGCGTTCTTCGGTTCTTAAACGATCCATATTTGTAAATGGCAAATCTTTTTCATAATAAATAACACTTCAGATGACAGGTATTTTATAATTAACAGCCTTGCCATACCGGCGGGTTTAAAACCACTACATAAACCACTTTCAATATAACTACTAAATCTTATGTGCGGCACCTTTTTCCCAAACATGGTGCACTTTGCAGTGCCAGTACTATATCTGAGAGATGTTTCTTAGATACATCGAATGTGCAATAAGTTGCCCTATGTGACTGGAATGACAGCGCCGTTGTGCCGTTGTAATAGAGGCACTTGTTGAAGCAGACTATGTCTGTTTCGAAGGTACACAACTCAGCGATGACCAGCTCGCCTTGTGCTCGCTTAGGTGACCACTTTTTGTCTATGGGGATAATCCGAGTTTACGGTATGCAATGCGTCATCCGTACGTTCATTACACTAGAACCATAACTTCCATATATTACCAGATAATTCATCTACTGTCTGCTATATGGTGGTGTAATCAGAGGATAGCCAATTTGTTTTGTAAATGTATTTGTGTTAGAATCAGGCTATACTTACTACCATGTTTCTTACTGCAATGAGATTAACGGCGATTTCGAATGTCACAATTTTGGATTTAACAAGAGATCATGTAAACGATAATCACGTGTACTAATAACCGCATCACGGTGTGTTTTATAAAATTCACAGAATATATTTCTAGCTTCACCGACCTGTTCTCCATCGGAGAAATATGCACAAATCAGCCTTATTAAGAAATAGTTCTCCATGATGCGGATAGTGTGAATTTCGAACGCTTGTGTGTCTAAACCGCTAGAAAATAGTACATAACTGTCGTGCCCATCTTTGAAAGCACATCATCCATATGAAGTGCTGGTATTCCAAGTGCACATACTTACCATAGTCTATTGTTATCATTATCATTATCGCTAATTGTTAATTGATGGATTTTGGGCTGGAAATATAGGATTCGATGAACGTGAATTTCACCAGTAGAATTGTGCATATCAAACATCTATTTCTAAGTCACATAGCCATAATTGTCGAAATCACTTTTTGTGTCGTACAAAACCAAGCGCAACTCAAACACTAGTGACATTTATGATGTAAAATGTGCTACAAACATCTGTCACAGCGCTGCTAAATTAGAAAAATATATTTCTACATATATAACTCGATATGCTTACGAAATTTACATTGAGAACTGGCCTTACCGCAGAGCCCTCGAAAGTTTTACATGAGTATCATCATGAAGGCCGCAGCAACGATGTAACACACGCTCTGAGCATATTGTAATAAGATTGTCAGCGCCCACATAGTCTAGTCAACTAAATTTTAACGATCCTATAATATTAGACGATAATTTTGGGTCTTTATAAGCTCCCGAAGATACCAAATTACATACGTCAGTATGGGACAAAATTAGGTGAGAAGATATCTGTCGTAATGCTTTTGTCATTCCATCTCGAGTCAGAATTCTTCCAGCAATTCCCGTTTCAACCAAAGTCATCTTGATTCTTGCAAGAATCCTACAGCAAACGATCGTCCTTAAATTTTATTTGCGGTGCCTCTGGTCGGTACATTAGAGGCCAAATTCACCGGTGAGAACTGTTCATCGAAGCTGCTACTATTATGAGCTTCACTCTTCACGGGATTGGACTCCCTGTAGCAGAATAGAGCATTCAACAATTTCATGTAATTGCAGATTGCGAGCAGGTAGATTGGTGTGTAGAAGAAACAAGCTTCTGGTCGGATATAGTACAAGATCTACTTACAGTTTTAACTCCTTGCACTTCAGTAATTGGTGCCGCTGCAATGAGCGAAAGCTAAAAGCAACAGCAACTACGCAGAGCAAATGTCCTAGGAGCAAATACGTCTACCACGCATATAGTAGAGAGCAGTTGCCTACTATTCAGTCACCTTCCGATGTGATCTTGATCGCTAATCCATAGAGATTCCATATGTCTGTAGATAGGGAACATTCACATCACATACTCCGCAAGTTTTCTATTGAGGACGCAATCTATGCCCCGTCAGAAAGAAACACAGACAGAGGTTAAAATCTATATTTTGCAAAAAAGTAACTTCTGCCAAAACAACGAAGGTCATACGTTCATTTCAAATCTCTTCCCAACCTAATTGTAACCTGGTCCAAGGAACTTTAAGCTTACGGCTACTTAAGCTATATATTCTATCAACGGGACGGTCCGTACAGACTGTAACATCAAGCGGGCCAGAACGCATCAATAACTGAAGAGTCACTGCCGACACCGCACACCATTTTGGAATACAGGCGAATAACACTCATCTTTTGCAAGAAAGGATCTTATGATGTCCGAATATACAGGGTGGGCTAATTAAAAAAAAACTACGAAACATAAAAAAAAAATATATTTGTATTTTAAAAAAGTAGAAGCATGGAATTTTTAAGACTTGAAAATAATGTTGTCCAAATGGATTCCCTCGGCTGCTTGACACTCTTGGAACCGAAGTCGCAAATTTTGGAAAACTCGTTGAAAAGTTGTTCTCGGTATTTTGTTACTTTCCTGAATAATGTTCCTCTTCAACTGCTCTAAATTGGTCGGATTATTCTCGTAGACCACCGATTTGAGGTAGCCCCATAGAAAATAATCGCATGGAGAGAAATCGGGCTACGTGGGGGCCATTCAATATCCCCCCTTTTCGAAATGAGTTTTCCAGGAAAAACATTTTTCAGCATGGCGACTAAATTTCCAGGAAGCGGCGCAGCGAACAACATATCCCCCCGCCACCCCGCGCCAGGCGTTACCGAGAAATTGAAGATTTAAATCGCCAACACTCATATGGCCCACCCTGTATATTCATCGACTGTTGCCACACACTGTTGCCATGACAAAGAACAATTCCTGATATACGATATCAACAGCTCGTCTGCTCAGCCATACTTTGCACCGAAGAATACCTCTAAGCAGGCCAACTTAGATGTTAGCCTACACAGAAGAAACAAATAGTTCATTTGTTCCTCCACCGCGGTACGCGTAATCTTTACCTCAATGCAATAGCTGAGTTTAGAACCATCCGTTAAACAAAGTTGCGGCCAGGGGACAACCTACTCGCAAAACCAATGTTTTGACATATACCTCACTATAGTCAACATAGGCTGCTGCTCCTACACAGAACGAGATTGACCCTCAACCATACGGATTAGGGCATTAGCAAACTCGCAAATTTTGCACAGATCATTCATTATCGCAGTAGCAGGCCAATCATGAGACTCTAAATAAGTGGGCCACGTGTGCAACTCTGCGAGATAAGATTGAACTCATCCCAACTGAATTGGTTGTTCTGTCAGAGGCGCAATTACTGGCAACCAACTTCTTGTAGTTTTTCCAACATTCTCTCCCATTTCAAGTAATCGAAAGCCTTTTAAATTCTTTTAAAAATTAGGTGTACAGGACAGATCAATCTACCCTCGTCACCAAACACCAAATATGACCATAAAATACAGTAGATGATATATTTAATTCTCCTTAAGATGACCGTATCCAGATTGAAGGACCAATGTTAATGTGCTTCGGTATTAAGGCCTTGCTGTAAGGAGATGGACTTAGCTGGGCCACACAATTACCGCCGAAACATGCACATGAATAGGAAAGATTCTAAAGGAATTTGGAATATGTGAGTATAGTAGACGATAGAATCTTCTCTTTAGGAAAGGATATATAGTAATACATATAAATACTCGTATGTATATAGGTATGTATGTTTATTGCAAAAGGAAACGCAGTCAAAATTTTAAAACTTTATAAATTCAAGTGTGTGCTGTTGCTGCAAAGGAAAAGGAAAAGATCACATCAACAAGACTTAACAAAACCGACAAAGCTAATGTCTTTCAGCTAATACGATTTCCACCATACAAACTACAACGCCGTCTGTATGCGCTGTTTTGTGACGAGGATAGATTGATCTGGCCTGAACATTAGGTATTTTGTTCCTTTCAGTTAATCTGGCATTTTATATGATATTTTATACTATTGGAAATTTCTTTGATCTCTTTTAGAATTATCCACTTAACTGCAATATTACAAAATATCTCGTAACGTCATTTAGGGACTATTGAATCGAAATTGTCGTGTGTCACCACAAAACCATAGAAATCACCAAAAATAATGCACGTACTAATCCACATGCCCTTGTCGCACCTCAATGTTCGATGCTTTTGTTATTGTTACACTTAAAATATATCATGAAATGTGAGCGAGCTCCCACAAACGAGACATTTGGCGCTGCTTCATAGTCAAAGATTTGAGTTAACATGGCTTTTAGGCCAGAGAAAAATGTCTCGTGTTCATGTTGTCTGTCCCTCGGTTGATGGATCACGTACTGTTCCGCTGCCTTGCATATGGACATTTTCCGTCATCGTCTACTTGTAGGCAACGTTGTTTGTTTTGAAACTCGCGTGTGGGCGTCAAACGATTTGCATCTTGCTCTTTTTGGGTCAGTTTCTGACGGGACTAGTGGGACCTGCCCTCCTGCTCCAGTGAGTTGTGCTGTCGTCTGGTCATAATCTCAACTTTCTTTGGCCGCTGGCATTCGGTATCTTTGGTTTAAATTGATCATTACCACTTTGGGGATTTCTTTGCATTTTCGTGTGTCGGCGATTTACATAGTTATCTTCCGTTTGGATTTTACATATTTTTTTTTTTTTTTTGCTTTTTTATGCAAATTTTTTTGTGCAAACTATAAACCAGTGGAATGATTTGAGTTTTAAATGCCATTACGCTACCTACTAACACGCATTCGATAGAGGTGGCTTGAACATGTCTCGCTGGAAGATATGACAGATAACAAACTCTTTTAGTAGTGAAAAACGTTAGTCATTATGTGTGTAAACGTAATGTTTGCAATCTTTCGTTATGTAATAAAAAAAAGACTTCCAGTCTAAACAGTTTAAACATAAATGAGACGTTAGAACAGTAATGACAATGCTCTAACTTGACCAAAGTTCTATTGAATACAAATATTTACACAAAGTCGAATATTATAAGGAAGAAATAAGTGAACAGTAATGTGCCGGGTAGGTCACAATTCTACAGTTGTGCAGATTGCCAGTATCGACATTGGACACCAAATATCAACCATCTAGTTCAAACATTTGAATTTGACCAAACCCAAGTGTTATTTCTTTAGTGAAAGGTTCAATATTTACGAATATGGATGGTTTTACAACCGAAGAATGCACAAAAATAGATAAAACTTACTACAAAAGCGTTGGTAAAAACGTGGGCACTTTTCGTGCATTACAGGGTGATTATAATGGTCATAATCGACCTACTGTGCAAGAAATTGTCAAGATTATACAGAAATTTGAAGCGGAAGATGTGAAGCGTTGCAGATGTGGTCATGACTGAGCATCATCGCACTGTACACACTGCCGAAAATATCACTTCTGTTAGTAAAAGTACGGCGGATAATCCGAATTTCAATTCAGAGCGCTATAGCCGTATGATAACCGAACTTTATTGATCTACCATTGAAGGTCATGAACTGGACGATATGTGGTTTCGACAAGACGATGCCATAAGTCACACAACACGACCGATTTTGGCTTTATTGCATGAGAAGTTTCCAGAAAGCGTAATTTCGTAGTTTGGCGACATCAATTAGTCACCAAGATCATGCGATTTGACGCCGTTAAATTTGTTTTGTGGGGCTATGTGAAAGAGCGTGTTTACGCGGGTAATCCCCAAACTTTGGTACTGCTCGAAATGTGGGAAAAAGTGGTCGAAAGCTATTTCAAAAGGATTCATTGCTGAAATCAATCCAGAGGCGGTCATTTAAATAATAATGTATTTCGCACATAACGGCAAGATCGAAGCATTATAGTGAAATAAAAGTTTCATCGAAAATTGTTATGGTGGAACATCTCTATACATTAGAAATAACTTGCAATATGTTGTTGAATATTGCGATAGCGAAAATTTTGTTGAATCTTTACGAATTTCTATAGAAAATTTGAAAATAAGCGAGAGGCCACTGAAAGTCACATCATTTTATAGATCACAAAAGTGTATCATGACCAATTTTTGTCTTTAATTGAGAACTTATTGCGCAGTACCTCTCGTTATCCCTGCATTATATCAGGTGATTCAAACGTAGATTTTTTAAATAAAACAATTTCATTTCATATTGTCTTGCGCCAATATGATCTTCGTAATTCCTTAATTACACGGGAACTGCAATTGACAACGTATACAGCAACTTAACAGATTTGCTGTTAGTTGACTCTATTCAATGTGAAATAACAGATCATAATATGATATCATGTAAACTTCGTTCGAATTTCATAAGTCAGGTATACAAGTTGAAAATCTATCAACAATGTAATTTTGACCTGCTTCGTGATAAACTTCAGCAATGCTTGAGTTCTTTTAATATAACAAATGATCCTTTGAAAAATATGTTTGTTTTAATATCTCATTTTTCTAACTGTATTAAAATATCGACAGTCTCTAAGCAAAAAGTGGAACTTGTGAATAATCTTATAACACCTTGGATTAATGATAATCTACGTACTCTTATCCAATTTAAGGAAAAGCTACTGAAAAAGAGATGGAAACGAAACAAACCAGATGTGGAGAAAATGTTAAAAAGAATAAGTAAAATCATTAGAACGGAGAACAGAATTTACATGAATGAATACATTCAATCAAATCTTAAATCTGCGTGTGAAAATTTGAAGAAGAGTTGGGTCATTTTAAATAATACGCTTAGCAGAAATGTAGTAACAAATATACATTTGAAAAATGATCACGACAGTTGGATTTTAGATGACAGGAACAAGTGCAATACATTTACAAATCCTCAAAGATTTAAAAAATAAGATTGCCCGATTGCCGGATGATGAATACAATAAATTAAATACTTTGTCACAATTTCAGAATACATTTTTGTTTAAACGTACCAGTATAGAAGTAGTCAGAGAAGTAATTTTACATCTTCAGTTAAACATTAGTCCTGGCCATGATGGTATAAATGGTAAGGTTTTGAAAAAATTTGTAGATATAGTGTCGCCGTACCTAGTACAAATATTTGATGAATTAATATCTATGGCAAAGTATCCTGATGTTTTAAAAATTTCTAAAATCACACCGATTCCAAAAGATACTAATGTACATAGTCCCGACAAGTTTCGACCAATGGCATTGTTACCTTTAATTGAAAAAATATTTGAGAAAATATTATATAAACGGCTATTTATATTTTTCGATCAAAGCAATCAGCTAAATAAAATGCAGTTTGGGTTCAGGAAGGAAAGTTCCACTGAAGAAGCCGTAGTGAATGTTGTAAACACGATTTGCGATGGATTAGAAAATGGCTTTGGTGGCGGGTATTTTTTACGATTTTTCAAAAGCCTTCGATTTGGTAGATCATGTGATTGTGTTCAATAAGCTTCAATTTTATGGCATAAGAGGAACTGCGCTTGTGCTTATCAAAAGTTATCTGTCAAAAAGAAAACAGTATGTCTAAATAAAGACATCGAAAAGTGAGATGGGACGTGTGGAACATGGAGTACCTCAGGGAAGTGTATTGGTCCCCTTTTATTCATGATTTACCTCAACGATTTATGTAATCTAAATCTATACGGAAATCTTATAATGTATGCAGATGACATAAGTTTATTTTACCCATATAAACATGATATCATATTAAGAGGTCAAATTGAACATGATTCAGAGCTCATATTAGTACATGCAAGGTTAAAGAAATTGGTTATAAATGCTGATAAGACAAAGCTGTTACTATTCCGACCTTATCCTACTGGTAATATTTTGAGTGTAAATGTCGGAAATAGGGTGGTTAAAGAGTGCACTACTTTAAAATACCTGGGAACTAACTTTCAAAATAATCTTTCGTAGAATGTATATATATGTCAATATATCAAAGACAAAGTAGCGGCAGCAATCGGTATTCTTGATAAATTTAAAAATAAATTTGATGTGAACACAAAACTATTAATTTGTAATGCACTTATACATAGTATTTCAGTTACCTTCCGTTGATTTATGCATATAAATGGTCTGCAGATTTTCAAGCTCTTCAAAGAGCGCAAAATAAGGCACTTAAAACGTAGTTCAATCTTCCGCTTTTATAACCCACATTCACATTGTACAAGGATGTGGCGAAAACAATATTGCAGATTTATGGGCTATATAAATTTCAATTATTAGTACACATGTTCAAGTCGCTAAACAACATAGGTTATCATACAATCCAATTTCGAAGAAACCGCAGAGTATTTAATACCAGAAATGGCTCTAATCTAATTATTGTGAAATGTAGACTGGAAAATACAAAGCAACGAATTGAGTATGCCGGATGTTCTAAATACAACCACATTCCACAATGATTGCAAAATATATCCAGGATTGGAACGTTTAAGTCAAACCTAAATTCTAATTTATTTGAAAACATGGAAATGCTTCTATTGTAATTAGCCTTCTTTTTCATAATTTCTGTTTATTGTTATGTAATTTATTTTTCTACAAATGAATATTTCATGTAATATAAATGATTAATTGATATTGCCAATAAATATAAAAATATTACTGAAACAAATGAATAAAAAAAATAATAGCTTTGTGTGTGTTTCATTTAACTTTATTTTTGAAACCCAAAAATGGATAATATATATGATGTTTGATGAAAGAGATAGTAGCAACTATTACATTATAATCATTTTAGTGGCTGATGGGGTATTTGGCGTTGAAATTAGCTCTTTTAAAAGTGTTGTTAGAGAAGGAATCCAAAAATAAATGCACATAGAGTCGTTGAAAGATGTCAACATATATATATACTTACAGTTCAATGCAATATAATTATTAATTAGTCTTTATGATCTTTACGTAAGTAATATCTGTGGTCACAACCCGTAACAGCCTAACTCGAGTTAAGACACAATTAAGTTATTAGCACCATCGCATTCAGCGTATTTAAATTTATTTGCTCTAAATTTTTCATGTTTGTATCTCTTCTATGAAGGCAATTAATCCCAAAAAACCTAATAGCTTAAGTTATTTTTCTAAATGACTGTTTTGGCATAACTGCCTAAGTCAATTTAGGATTACAACAAATATAAACATTATTTTTTCATAATTGCCTAAATCAACTTAAGTCGTTAATCCAAAAAAATAAAGAAACAATTTTATTTTCCTAACTTGAGTTAAGCTCTTGTTCCGAATTACAATTTCGTTTTTTGATAAACATAAATTGAGATAAGGTTTTTCTCTAAACTTAAAGTTTTTTATTTAATCTGGAATAACAGCTTAACTCAACTTAAACTTTTTGACTTTCTTTCGTTCAACAATTCATAAGAGCTTAAGTGTCTATTTTTTGTTAACAACTAAGTAAAGAAATTCATTTCCTTGGAATCTGTAGCAAAGCTTTCCAAAAAACACCTTCTCCTGATTTTCAGTGAAGATTCAAAACTTTAAACTCCTTTACTGAAAATATTGAAAAACAGACTTAGGCTGTTATGGGTTGTGACCACAGATATATGAACGTAACTATTATATATAGGTATATGAATTCGTATTGTAATAAACATTCCTCCTTTTACATTCATACAACTTTTATACCCTTACATGAAGGAATGTAGGTGTATACAATCACAAACTTTAATATACACGAGTAAAGTTACAAAAATTTTTTGGCCGAATGTGTTTCAAGATTTTTAAATCGATCGATCCATGTCCATTACTTTGGTTCGCTGGCAGGCTGCCTCGCACATAAGATAACGCTCGTGTATCTCTATGAAACTTCTTAAAATTGACAACACTTGGTATTTTGAGAGATCTTAGCCAGAAATTTTAAATACGTATTATTGACCGACTCTTCCAACACCTTTTATACAAATTGAGAGATATTTCGAACTTCAATCCTTTTTTTATCACTTCTAATTCATAGTGCTTAGAAAAAAAGCCGCATCCCTTTTAGCACATTCCATGAAATTGATCGACTTAACTCTTATATTTTTATGTTAATACTAACAAGTTCCCGTGGCGTGATGCCACATTTTATGTAATATATAGTTCAGAAGTTAAGTTCCTCTACAATTTATTTAGTACTGCCAGGAAAGTCTCTTTGCCAATTATCAAGATCTTGACTTCAAGGGTTTACTCAGGGAGGTGCTATTTTTTGTGTTCCATCAAACTGAAAACGTCATAATTAAAATTTCGGGCACTACAGCTTATACGAATTTCAAAATAACTGCCAACATTGCGCTACTGCATCCTGAGAGGAGAGCATTGCTGGTTTTAGTTTCAGTAATTTTGTTATAGAATGGTTCATTTTGTACCTTAAAATTTGAATTCTTCGTAAATTTTTCGCTATCCCCTTAAAATATCAAGTGCAAAATGCTTTGTTCATTTCGATCTAATAGAATCACAAATGAAACAGTAATAAGTTTAAAATATTTTCAATTATTAAATTAAATGAGCACTTGACCCCTTTGCTCCTATTATAATAGAACTTGAAGAAAGATATTGCCAAAACTCAACACAAATGATAAACTATAGCATTTGTGAATTTCTTGTAAGTAATCTGTACGGTCGGAACTGTTGTCTGCTTTCTACAGTTACGAGTGCCAATGTCTGTAGCACATTCAAGAGCAGTGTCATTCAATGCTATCGTGGCATGGACGGGTACTACGCTCAGGATAAACTGTGTAATGACTTCGCGTTAAGGTTGGTCATTGGTTGCTGGTGCAATGGTGTAGTTTGTGCTAAGACGGTGAGACCTTTGTTAAAACCATATCGAAGGAAGACCAGACAGACACATCGCACTTCAGCAAGAGAACAAAACGAGATTTTGAAAGACACCAAACAGTAAAACGTGTTTAGTGCTTGATAAAGTAAACGATGTTTGGCAGACAACAAGTGCATCTGCGACGAGCATATTTGGTGCAGGAATAAAGCAAATTTAAGATCAATGTTTAAAGAAACTAAGATTTGCCAACGTAACAGCTACCAAATGAAATTGAAAATACAAAAGTATTAGCAACATCAAGCTGGCTTTGGTAGGACGAACCTATGTAGTGGTTAAGCTTATGACTAGAGTCGGAGGAGAACATAATCTTTTTGTGGGGGGAGGTTAATAACACTGGATATTGTGATGCGACCATAACCGGCCCCATTACGCTTATCACTCCTTAACAACTACATTTTTGTTTTTAACTTTTAGTATTCTCAAAAACAACAATACATTTTTTATTTACTTTTGTGCTTCCAGTTAGAATATCAATACCATTTTGGAAGTAAAAGCAAACGGACCATTTTCAGCTCAAATCCCACACTACACGAATTAATTTTTTTATTCTTACTTATACATCCGAAGGAATAGAGGTATATTTCATTTGATATGGCAAAAAATTTAACACTTACAAAGAGGCATTTAAAGTAGCAATAATATTTTGATCAAATTTGTTGTATGACTTCTTAAGTAAACTGAACGATGTCCTTATATTTGTCTGGCTGTCTGGTAGATATAAATAACTCTCGTAAATCCTTTTGCAACATCTAAAATCATGGCGCACCCAAATATTTTGCAATATTGTAGCCTATAATTTTATCGACCCAACACATATTGACTGATTTTCCGACATTCAGTCTTTGCTCTGTAACTTTTCATTCATAGACTGCAGTAACAGAAGGAATTTTGTGTAAAATTAGGCAGAATTGGAAAAAGTTTACGGCTTAATTATGCCCCTTTCAGTGCCTGTCATACGGAAAATTTATCTCCAGTACTCCAAGATACCAATATTCTGAACAGCTGTATTGAAGTTAGATAAATTGTACAATGCATAAACTCCCGTACAAATTCTAATCAAAAAATCTAATTCTAATTCTATTCTAAACGCTGTATCTTTCAAGCAGTTGCACTGCATTGAGTCAAAACAAGGTTCTGAGAATGATAATGAACTGACTTAAACTTAAGATAGTCAATTAACGAAAAGTTACAGAGGAAATATGCAATTTTTGAACATCGATAATGCACATCGATAATGCACCGCTTCTTGTACCCCCCAAACAAATTGATCGATGTTCAAAAATTGCATATTTGCTCTGTAACTTTTTGTTCATAGTAAATTATAATTTAAGTTGTTTTCCATTGTGTTGGTTTATATAAAAACTGGCAGAATTTAAAAAATATGCCGCACCATTTCTGGTAACTCTCAAGCAAGTAATCTAATTTAAAAAAATAAATCGTTTATGAAACTTTGTTCTTTGAATGAAAATGGGCTGTATTGCCATGACTCGTGGGATACCACACGTACAACTTGTACTTTCTTAGCAAAAACCAGTGGACCCTCTATTGACTCTAAGAAAAGGACTACAGAGACTTATAACTTCGATTTTTTTTTTTGCTGTAATTGACTGCCTGATCATCGTCCAGTCCAAATAATTAAAGCCAGAATTACGATAGGAAGGAATTTTTCAAAATTCGTGATTTAATTGGTAAAACCGGCGTGAAAAGAGGCAAGGGACAAATCAGGCATCATCGTCCAGCTCCAGATTGGAAACGCTAGAGCTAGAATCATGAAAGGAGGTGTCTGTATTCTGCTTCTAGAGCAAACACGAAGTAAGAAGGCGTTTTTCGGAATTCATGCTTTTAGGGTGAAGAACGACAAAAGAAACAAATCTGGTAGCATCGCTCAGTTCAAATGGCTAAAGCTAAAATCATGAAAATTGGTGTCCGCATTCCCTTTCCAGAAGAAACATACGGTAAGAAGGAATCTTTAGGTTTAAAAACAGGATATAAAGGAACAAATCTGGCATGCAAATTGTGGTGCATGTTATACTTGCATATCAGTCGCCAGAAGAAATGTTTTAAAATGCAAATTTTTAGGAGTAAAGATAGTGTAAAAGGGGACAACTCTGATACCATTGCCCAGCTCATGCGGCTAGAGCTAGGATCATGGAATTGGGTGGCCATACTGCCTTTTCAGATTAGAAAAGATAAATAATATAAAGGATTAATATATAAGAATAAATAATATATAAGAAGGGATTTTTTAAGATAGGTGGATTTAGAAGTAAAACAGAATAAAAAGGGGCAAATCTGGTACCAGGGTCAGATCCAGTACGGTTTGTAAGATTATGAGCGAAGTAGGAATACTATTTTGTGACATTCGTTCTTTAAAAAAAATTGGTAAAATTGGAATGATTTTCTTGTGAATGATGCCATTGTCCATAGCAAACGATTTGAAATATATATACATAATTTTATGGTAAAGTGGCGGTGAGAGCGTAGCAAAATTATACTATTATACACAGCGGAATATTGACGTAATTGTATTGCATCCATTCTTCTTACAGCATAGGTGGGCGATAGGCTGGGTGTAGATAACAAATGGCTGTGAATCATGAAATTGAGATTGCATTCGAGTACTTTTGTATACTTTTGAATACTCTGCTTCTATAGTGCAGTCGCATTCATTCGTGTGTTTAAAACCTAAATCATCAAATTGGGGTTGTAATCCAATTGTAAATCCACCTATCAGCGTAGATAATGTATGAGTTGGAACTTATGAAAATTCGTGCCCCGGCGGATAGAACATGAAGGAATGATACCAAAGTAAACATTACCATCACGGCGTAAGAACGCGACAAAATTGTACTCTTCGAAATCCTACTTTAAAGGGACCAAACCGTTGTCATCACAAAAAAAAAAAAAAAATGACTGGTGCTAAAACCATCAACGCATTTCTCTTATGTCATACTTGGAGATTTTTTGAATATCGTTCAAGATAGCAACAAAGAAAAAATGGGACACGAAACTGGAGTTACGCATTCTCTCATGAAACATCATAAAAATAGCAACTTTTGAATTCGAGGAGAGGTTTGAACGAATAAATAAACATTTTCTAAAAAAAATAAAAACTGCTTTTACTTTTAGGACACAGTAGTGCACTGTACCCAAAAAAAAAAAAAAAAAAAAAAACATAAAAGAAAAGAAAACTTCGTTTTCTTATCATATATGATTGTTACTCACAATAATGATGGCGAGACGGCGATATCACTGTCACCGTAATATAATTCTATTTCAAACATTCTTTCTGCTAAAGAACAGGAACTATTTCAGATTTTACTTTTGATCCATATTAAGAGAAAAAAATCATATGCAATATTTCAGCCATTTCAATAAATACATCTCTTTCACTATAATTTGATAGAGAAACTGTGTCAATATGAGTTTCTTGTTACATTTGAGGCAAAAGACGAATGGAAACATGAGGTGAATATCTGGTTCGCATATGACTCGAAATCTGACTTCTTTTATAAAGTTACAAATTCAAAATTGGAAACAAAATTGAACTTTTCTGAATGCCCTTCTTTATGGAAATATAGTTTACGATACCTATCTTAACTGGGTTCATTGAGAATAGGCTGTATATACTCAACATATATAAGACCTAATGTTTCGTTGTCCAGAAAAATTATTGAACTATTACTAAACAACTATTTCGTACTTAGAATGTGGAACTGTCATTATAATTCGCAGAATACATCAAGTGGACGCGGTAATTCTAAAAACGTCTAGAGTGTAATAATATGTACATAAATTAAGAATCTGCTACATAATTAAGTCAAACATTGAACTTAATAAGAAGTGCCGTTTATTGGCCATCCGGACGTTTATTCAATTGCAATCCCACTAACAGTATCAATTGACATAATTACTTCGCCAAACCGGGCTACGTTGAACAGAAATAACACAATTTGATACTGTAACCCAATCTCTGGCAGAGAAACTTACAAATAAACGACTGCTCATCGGTTTCAAACCGTCTCCTATAAAATAGTAATTATAAGTTAATGCACGAACTAATAAAATTGCTTAATACGAAATACTGGTCTCATGATATGCAGTGCAAAATTCGATTTGTTGCCCGAAATAAACGAATTACCTAAATCAATTAAAAGCCTTTGAAATTGGAAATCCACATAGAATAAAGCACGAATAAGCTACACCATCTAACTACCGCTAAAACATTTTCCCTAGTGATGGTTAAACTCAAAGAGTCAGGCCGAATTCGTTCGCATTCGAGGAGAAATCCAACAAGAGCCAAGATCAATAGCAAGAATAGTCAGGTCATGGCCGAGACTAACTCAAGTGGTGCAGACTAAAATCCTTAACGGGCGAAATGTGAAGACATTATATCATTTCACGAAAACCAACAGCAAAGAGAAATCATTAGATTTGACCAAACGAAATGATGAACCGCACCCAATGTAGTTGCATGAACCGAATGGGCAAAGCGGCCAAATTTGCAGTAACTGTTTAATTAATTAACCAAAGAAAATGAACTCACTTAATTAGGACGGCTTTGCTCATTCACGATTCAAATGGGCACGAGTCAGATTAACGCAGCCCAGCAAATTGAATCCATTCAAATCAAGTATTAATCACCTCATAATGTTGAGCAGATAACAAACAGTTATTCCAAGCACAAATGTCTATGTAAAAACAGTCAATCCCCTTTCTTGAAAACCTCTTTCCCAGATAGCTCCCTGGGTTTTTGTCATTGCCATAGTAAATTATATAAGTCGAATTAAAGCTACTCCTTTCCAGTTTCTCAACTGAGTTCCAGTTAAATTTTGCTTTATGTGGAATAATAAAATCAAACGAAAATGCTGCAAGTGCACGTATTGGGTCAAAAACTACATGAAGTTATTTTTCTTGTTTTATTTTAACCAAATTGCTGCCAAATGCTAAACACAATGTATGGTGACATACAATGTTGCACAAGCAAATTTATACATAGCTATATTTCTATATCTTAATACATATATTTACAATTTATTTGGCCATTTAACGCGTATATGATTTAAGACTGGCATTGGTCTCAAATGTCACCCATTTCCCCAAATAAAAAGCATTCAATTTCTGAAAAGGGTATTGACCTTAAGCGAAATAGCAGGCGGAGTATTTAATACTTGGAGTTAATACCGGTTTGTTTGAAATACACATTGGAGATATTGGCCTTTGCACCGATAATTAATTTCTTACTTTGCGTAAGAATTTTGACACTTGGAGCATTACATATTAAATTATATTGAACAAATGCTTCCGAACAATAAGAGGCGAACTGAAAATGGTACAGTAGCATCAATTTCAACAAATACCATCACAGCCGCTCCTACTGTGTTCTATATGTACATTGAGAAATTCCGTTTGAGGTCAGTAGCACCCTTTAAAGAGACAACATAGAGGGAAAGAGCGATCTCCACAAGGACATGGCTTCATATGTGACACAGTATTCAGATCCTAAATATTAAATCATCAAGGATTCCGTATTGCATAGTCAAATGTTATAATCCCTATCCTGCGTTTTGCATGCGATACCAGCATTTGCGATTAATAATAAAAACCGTCGCAGAAACGTTGTTCAAAGATATTGTTTTTAGGGTATGTTTACTCTAAATATAAATCGTATACCAACGGGTTTTCCAAATAGACCGAGTCAATGTTGACTGTGTGCGGCAGCCTTGTTGTTTAGGCGGAGTATTTCAAATCTGTTGCTTAGTTAGTTACCAATGCCAAATTATCATGTCACGTTACGTGAGGGACCAGCATTTGCTAACGAGAAAACTTTATTATCAAAATGAGCATTCGTTAGTGCGAAAATTGTACCCCTTACAACGCAACAAAATTTGATGGCCAAATTACAAACGACCGATTCCGTAAATAATCAGCCAACATCCGTACGTCAAAGTAACGTCAGATAAACCGAGAACATAACCTCAGTCTGTGAAGGTATGCAGTAGAACTAGAGGCTGTTTATACCTCGCCTTTGGAATTTTGCATCTGGTATTGGACATGCATCAGTACAAAATGCAACTGACGCTGAAGCTAAAACTGAATAACTAAAAAACAAATCTTCGTTTTGGTCAAAAAGGCATCATTAACATTGAGGATGAATAGTCATGAAATCAAATAAAAATGCCATGTATGGGATGACGCCAGACTGCATACGGTATAATGCATCTATAAAAAGTTACTGTTTGGTCCGGATTTAGGGCTGGCAGCATCATTAGTCCCTACTTTTTTGAAAAGAATAGTGACGATACCTTTATTGTCAGTAGTTGGCCCTACAGATCAATGGCAACCAATTTATTTTGTTTCAAATTTAACAATATGGACGCGTGCGGCACGTGGGTTTAACAGAATGGCACTACATGCCACATAGCCAATAGTTTAATGGACAATGTGCAAGAACGATTTGAGGGTATGGTTTTCACTCGTGGCGGTGATATGAATTGACAATCAAAATTGTCATCCTACTAAGTTTTTTCATGTGAAAATCGCAAATGTACACCTATATGTCGCAATCGACCGGCGCTCTTGAAGCCAACATATCTTAAGTTCAGTCATAGCTATTAAAAATTTAACCTATTTTATCGACGCTACATTCGACACATGGCTTTCAAAGGAAACAATAATTTCGATAATACCTGACACATAGCTAGTTCATTATTTCATCGTCCTGTCTCTCTGGTTGTACAGTCCTTTTTCTCAAGTAATATAACAACAAACTAACAAAATCAATACTAAATTTTTACTCAGATGAACTGACTTAACCGCACCTTCACCCAAAGTCGTTTTGTGTTAGTGCAATATAGTGGGCGATACTAGAAGATGATGTTATCATCATCTGAATGAGCGCAAAATAAATGGAGAGTACATTAAAATTTTTGAAGCCTTGCGCTTAGATATTACACAGGAACAACTGATATTTTGCCACTTTGTATAAAGGGTTCATATCAAGCGATTTTTCATTGGCAGTACTAAGTTTACTAAATGACTGATGCCATTTTAAACTGTTTTTAATTTAATGTAATGAAGCGGAAAATGTGAACCGGGAAATCTACAAGATGAATTGAATTAGGTGAATTTGTATGGGCGTGGTTATCCGGTTGTTTTGTTCTAAATATGCCAACCGTTATAAACTGTCATACGCATTGATTTTTGTAACCTGTAATTACGGAAGGGGCTTGACAATGCAGTCAATTTTTATTCTCAGATCCAAGCGTACCGTGTGATTGCGGCTTATCAAAATTAACTGAATGCAGTTCTATTTAATGGAAAATTTTAACTTAAAAATATTTGGCTCTCCAACAAAAAAAATATATTTTTTTTAGTTTACTGCGTGAACGCAATGAATTCATAGTACTAAGGTAGATTGTCAACCTCCCTGACAAACAATTGAGCGTGCCAGTACTTTACAAAAAGGTTTATTCGACTTCGTCACTCAAATTATGCGACAAGCATTACTTTCATTTGAAAGTGGATCAATAATTTGAAAACCCACATTTTATACCACATTTTGCAGAAAGACCTGAAGCTGAATCCCTGCAAAATTCAATTGGTGCAAGAATTAAAGTCCCACCATATCGATCAGGGGCTTGACTTCGTAAATCAGGCAATTACGTGTTTTCAACTTTTACCAATATTTTATCTTCAGGTGAAGCTCATTTTTATCGTAATGGCCTCATAGATAAGCGGATCTACCCCTGCTCATGTGCAGTAAATCTGAAAGACGAAAGTCATAACCCCTTTCATTCGCCTAAAACTGACCATATGGGCAGCCATGCCATCGCGACGAATTATAAACTTGTTGAAATGTTGGACAATTTCTTGTTAGTTGAATTGCAACTTTCCGCAATGAAATGACAGCCAGATGAGTACCGTGAACTCGAGGGTTTACTTTCGGACTGTTTACTTATTTTTAAGAAGTAAGTTTCCAAATTGCGTACTCAGTAAACACTTTTATGACAAACGACTTAATTTGTTCATCGATGTGCTAACTATAAACTTTCTTTTGAAGCACCTTTATGGGCCAAATCGCAACTTTATTGTCATTAAGCTCTTACATTATTAACAGAAACCCCGTACTTTAATAATTTATTTGCATCATTCAAAAACTGAGAAGTTTAGATGAATTCCGTGCAGCAGCTTGAAAGATATGAAACTAAGAATGCATGGTTTGAATAGATCATTTATATGAAAAGTACCGAGAGGGGCACGACAATGCCACCTCCTACAATTGCATGATGTACAGAAAATTTGACTTAATGCCGTATAGTTGCTCGTAAGATCTAAATCAAATAATATATGAGTTAAAACGGCTATTGTATCAGAATACTTATGATATTATACTTGGTCGACTCCTCTCTGATTGTGACAGATAGTGTAAATCAACATAATGGACAAAAATTCAGGCTACTGCCTGAAGAGGAAAATGTTTACTTCGAAAATAATTTCATTTGTATGGGAGGTGAGCGAAGAGGTCATGCAAATCTAGTCCATTTTCATCCTGAAAATCTAGTCCGCACTTAACATGTACATGGACATAAACCTAAGAATATTAATGTGGTTGAGGATCATTTATTTGGTTGGGACCATAAAGAGTGGGGCTGTGCCATCCGTCTTCATTCTGGGAAATTCATCTATCAATCGCAAGACTTGAATCTAATTTTAGTGAATGCTTTACATCTGTTTGAAATATATGAAGGTATATCGATTAAATCGAGAACCTGAAGAGATATACATCGATTGTTTTCCCAACGAACAAAAATTAAAATAGCTGCAGTCACCGAATTATGTTAGTTACGCGAAAAAAAAGAGGAAGGGTTTGTCCATATAGCCCATCTATATCCGATGCTATGGTCTGGTAAGTTAATGAGCTGTGTATTTATCGTGATTACCGCCTAGCCATCCAGACAGACGGACATCGTCCCATCGATTTAAAAAGTTACGATGACTGGTGAGACGATACTTGGTAGTTTAAACGCTTCCTTCAGAGTGTTACATTTTTGTCGTTTCAAGCTTAATATACCATCTCTCCCTCGGGTAAAAGTATAAAAAGTTTCTAAAAGTAACAACATTCAACATGTGCGCGAACACATATTCGGACGTTTGTAAAGCTTTACTGAAAATTTTCAGTTAGAAAAAAAGAAAGGGCTTCATCTGGGATTATATTTTATATCTTATTTAACGGACGATGAAATTACCTGGAAATAGAATAATGCTAATAGGAGTTCTCAAATATGGTGCCAAAATAATCTAACATTTAAGTGGTAAAGATTTGTCCATTGAAATGCAACATGGTGATATTCATATTTCTGCATTACCTACTTACGTTGTGGGGTATCAAAAAAAAAAAAAAAATAATAATAATAATTATGTCTAAGAGCGATAATGCTATAGTTTGGATCAAAACCCAATGTCATTATATTCATTAGTTAGAGCTGACAAAATCTTTGCTTTTTACTGAATTTACGATTTCAGATTGAAGTTCATCGCCATTATGCAAGTCATCCCTTTACGCAAAACTGACTACGCCCAACCGTCTGTCAGTTTTTTTTCACAGCTTGCTTCTTAGCTCACTTTATTTTGTTGTCCTTCCAGTTCTTTTTCGACGCTGTATCTGACAATTTACATTTGATGAATTTGACTATTGTTGATTTATTGCCAACAGAAAGAATGAAACTTTGCATGACAATTCCAAACACCACGAAATTAAATTGCAATTGCAATTCTCCTTCGAATCTGCATATTAAGTGAAATATCTGCTATCTTGCGCTGCGTGTTTTCAACGTTTCTGAGTTAAGTGCGTAAAATTGATCTCGTCAAGTCCCAAAACTGTGAGTTTCAGAATTCTATATTCATTACGGACTACATTGTTCAGTTGTCATGTTTGACTAGCACAATAACAACAACAGTAATAACAACAGCAAGAGTGTCGAATTCTTTTTTTCCAAGGGAGTTATTTTTCTATTTGTTCGAATTCACCTAAGAGAATTTCTTAATTAATCTTTAGAGTATTTGACAATTATACGTTTGCAGTCGTTACCATTCGTCAGTTTGGCGCATTTTTGTTTTGTGCTTCCATTTGGGATATTTTTGATTTGTTTGAAAAATATCTAATGGGTTTGGTGATTTTTTGGACCAGTCGCAGCAGATATTTGGGTCAACATTGTTGTTTGTCAATCATGTCTCGCTCTTGAATGCTGGACATGACTTTGTTTTTATGCTGGTGCTGCTGTTGTGTGATCAGTACTGTGGCTCAATACATGTCTCGAAAATTTTAGAAACGTAATTAATTAAATTTTAAATGGAGCGACATTTTTGTAAGGTATGTTTTCTACTTCTTTTTTTGGCATATGTATACAATATTTTCTATGAAATGTTTCATTGTGCGTAACATATTGTTGAATGCCATGCATGATTTGAAGGAGTGTTAAATCAGCTGCCACAATACCTATATATGATACATGATGTATTGGCATACATATGATAAACGAATAGTTTGAAATTCCTAAAAATACTACATCAATATTAAAATTTTTTGCATTATTTTGAAATAAACTATGAAAAAATCATGATTTTACAAGTTTTTTTTTTACCTTCAGCCGAAGGTATCAACATTTACATTATTTGATACAGCAAAAATGTAACACGCAGAAGGAAGCAATTAACTTTCTGTATGCCTGGCTGAATGGTAACCATGATAAATGTCATAAATCGTTATCTTAAAACTCGACGTGCCCCATTATTTTGGCAAATCATGGCCGGACTTTATATAACTGAGCGCCCCTTCTGGTACCTCACATAAAAATTGGCGAAGTAGTGTAATTCGAATTTTGAGACTTTACTTCAATTAGCACATCTGTTTTCTTAAGAGAAATCGTTCCTGTTTCCTTTTTGGGCAATTTTGTACTATAATAACTTATCAGGTTGTCTTCGTTTCTTGTTTTTAACGAGTTACGCGATATTATACATTCGATAAGCACACATCTTTCAATAAGCATCCGTTAAGAAACAAAGCTAGGACATTCTCAGCGCTGTATTTTGTATTTAATCTGTATTCCAGTGGAGCAGGAATGACTCATTGTATACTTTGAAGACTTTTGTGATTCGTCTAGGAAATGGACATCATGGCCTCACTGCATAGGGAACTACACATACAGAATTAACGATTTCACAAAAATCAATGGTCGTCTGTAATGAAGAAATGAAATTGTAATGCTTTTCTGGCAGCTCTAACAATTTTTTAACCAGCGTTAGATAAAAGTACATGTAAGTCAGATCACCTGTACCAGCTTAAGATTCCTAAACTGGTTTAAATCATGAGTAAGTATAATAAACTGTCAAAAAGTGTAGCAGATTTTTTATCACACTTTTCCATTTAAGCGTAAAGATGGCGTGAGTGTCTCGTTATTCAAATAAACGTATTTTTATAGTGAACATTCAGGTTTGACAACGCTTTTGGCAAGTAGCCAGTAATTGTCGATATAGTTTTAATTTATATTATTCCTATTACTTTTCTCAAGAGGCAGATCCAGCTTTTCTGTTAATGCATCAAGAACTTATTACGGTTTTTAATCAACTATAATGATGTTTAATCTATATTTATCAACATGTTTTGTCCTTTAAACTGTGGTATAAAAAACTTTAATCAAGGCGATTATACAGATCAGTAAATTTGTGCTAAAAATTTGAGATTACATTTTGTTATTTTAGTTATGATGACTCTTAAATTGGAAACAATTTTCCCAAGTTAACTTCGGGATATCGTATTTCGAAGTCCTGACCAAGCTCGATTTTTTCAACTTTGAAAGCCTCCAGTTCACGGAGTCACTTAAATAACGCATGTCTACAAAAATTTCAGTATTTATTATGTGCTCTTCTTTACAGCCTCATTTTTAAATGCACTTCCATTGGAAGAATAGCAACTTTTTGCATACTGACCTACGTATTTTAAAATGAGCACAATGACATTCATTGTCCTTGACATGACATTGACCTTTAAAAAATATATTAATATAATGAAATTTGAGAAATTCGAATGTGGTGTTATGCTTGAAATTCATTTAAGTTGTTAATTAGAATGAAAACAACTAAAAATTGCAATTAATTTCAATTTAGAATTTATGTAAGCGGTCTCAGAAATTCCACTTTAAAAACAAATATTAAATATTTATCAAAATAACCAAACACTTGGCGCGTTAGCCGTTACCATTCATTGATGTATTGTCGACAAATTGTTTATAACAAAAAATCTCTGATGTACGCTGATTGTTTCATTATCTTGATGGGAAATTATTACATTTTCACCCGAAGGAATATTTCATGACTTTTTAAATCGTTTTATCGATGCCCTTCTGCCTGGCTAAACACGATAACTGCGGGTAAATCTTTAGGAAACTTCCGAAAACTTGGTACAGCCAAACATTGTGCCAGAACGTAGCGGAGGATTGTACATGGCTCAAATCGCTCCACCACTTCTTGCACCCGCCACACAAAATGACCGATTACCGAAATTTATTTGTTTCTGTATCTCATAACGCGTAGACTACAGCGTATTGAAATATTATCCGTTATTTTGATCTACATTTTTTTGTAAAATCTGTAAAAATAAACTGATACCGTTATTTTCACAAACTGAAGTCAGATAAACTGACTTGTATAGGGTGATTTTTTAATCATAATTTTTTTATAAATCGAATAAAACACTCAAATTTGCATCATATATTAAAATTTTGTATTGGAGTTGATGGATTGGTCTTTGTCGTTTAATTTTTAAAAATAATTTCATGTAAATGTTGTCCGCGGCTCCGTCTCAAAATCTCCTTTCTGAAGGTCCAATTTTTCGTCATTTTTTCGTGCATTTTGGCATTTCGTTATTCTACGAATAACGCGTGTTATGTTATGTTGTAAGGCTTCAATAGTGTTCGACTTGTCCACATAGACTAACGACTTGACATAACCCCACAAGAAATAATCAAGAGGAGTTAAATCGCAAAATCTTGGGGGCCAACTCACAGGGCCAATCCGAGAGACAAGCTGCTCACCAAATTCATCCCTCAACATATCCATTGTTTCACGAGCAGTGCGGCATGTTGCACCGCCTTGATGAAACCACATGTCAACCAAATTCAACTCAGCCAATTGAAGCAAAAAAAAAAATTCTTGTGGTTGAGTAACACATGCCCAATCGCTGAGAACGGCGAGGAATTGACTGGATTTATGTCCAACAAAGTAGATTTCTTGCGAAATTTGGAGATAACCATAAGATGGTCGTATCAAACGATGCACATTTGATAATAAATTTCAACGATTGGCAATCGTTGCTCGTTTGTTAGTCTTTCCATGATGAAATAGCAGAGTATACTGTACACTTTTCACTTTGACAGATGACGTTTGGACGTCATTACCAACCACTGTTGCCAACCAGAAATACTTAAATCTAAAAAATCACTCTATATTTACCTTCACCCAACATCACTTCCCATTATAATAAAAGTGTGGAGGATGCTAGAATTGACCCAATGAATCTATAAATTATTTTGCCATTCTTATTCTTAGTGTTAAATTTGTTAAATACTTGACGCTTGACGGTTTACGCTGAATTCAGTATAAATACTCGTATTATATAATTTGTATGGGGGTTACCAGAGAGGCGGTGGTTATCCGACTATATTCAGTATAATTGCTGGAAAGGTATGAAACTGTTCGCATGGGAGGTACAACAAGGCGCCTGGTTATTTGCTCAATTTTTCTCATGCCTTACAGAGAATGAAGTTAGGCTACTGCAGGCTACCGATTAGAAACTACAGCAAACATTTGTAATTTTCGAAAACCAATTTGTATGGTTGATGCTAGAAGTGGTGTGACAATTCTGCCCATGTAATTGCGAGTTGTGTGAATTGCTGAATTTAGGGTGCAAGAGATATGAATCCAAGTATGTGTGGGCTTACTGGGTCATTTGGGAGTAGTTAGTTAGACGGTTGATGTTTTTTTTAAATTCTGCCAAGCGTGCTAAAAAATGCAATGGACAAAATTTTAAGTTACTTTAGTCTACGAATGTGGTGTTACAGGCGAAAAAATGAATTTATGAAATTTGTTAAATTTGTATGGGAGGTACAAGAAGGGAGTATTGTCCATTTACAGTCCCCGTCTCCTATATTGCAAAATATAGGGTGATTTTTTAAGATTTAAGTTTCCAGGTTGGCTGCACTGGTTGGTAATTGCGCCCAAACGTCATCTGTCAAAGTGAAAAGTGTACAGTGCACTCGGCCATTTCATCATGGAAAGACTAACAAACTAGCAGCGATTGCAAATCGTTGAAATTTATTATCAAAATTCGTGCTCTGTGACAAATATGTCGTCATATTCGACCTGCTGAATCAACAATTCATGCTGTTATCTCCAAATTTCGCACGAAATTTACTTTGTTGGACATAAAACCATCGACTCGCATGCGTAGAGTGCGTACCGAAGAAAATAATGCAGCCGTAGCGACCAGTGTTAATGACGATCGTGAAATGTCAATTCGTCGTCATACTCAGCGATTGGGCATGTGTTACTCATCCAGAAAAAATATTTTTTTGCCCCAATTTGCTGAGTTGAACTTGGTTGACATGTGGTTTCATCAGGACGGTGCAACATGCCACACTGCTCGCGAAACAATGGATATGAGTATGTTGAGAGGTGAATTTGGTGAGCAGCTTATCTTTCGATTTGGCCCTTTGAGTTGGCCCCCAAGATCTTGCGATTTAATGCCTTTTGATTATTTCTTGTGGGGTTATGTTAAGGCGTTGGTCTATGTGGATAAGTCGAAAACTATTCAAGCCATACAGGATAACATAACACGCGTTATTCGTGGAATAGAGGCCGAAATGCTCGAAAGGGTGTCGAAAAATTTGACCTTACGAATGGACATTTTGAGATGAAGCCACGGACACCATTTACATGAAATTATCTCTAAAAATTAAATGACAAACACCAATTTATCGATTTCAATAAAAAATTTGAATATTTGATGCAAATTTGAGTGTTTTATTCGATTTAAAAAAAAAAAAAAACTACGACTGAAAAATCACCCTTTGGCTGTTTCAAGTTTTGGCAAATTTAGTAAATATTTGCGGCCGTATTCGTGTCCACCTACCAGCCAGGCATATGGACATCTAAAAATACTGGATACGTTAGACACTTCCTTCTATGTGTTAATTGTTGGCAGATGACATACGCCCACATTCCTTCGGGCCTAGTTATACAAATGAAAGTTTTCGGCTTTCGGTTTTGGACAGAGACTGCGGTTTGATGGTGTTCGGTTTTGGTTTTGGATATACCAATGATATGTAGATTAAGAATATGCTTCATTTTTGAGTTAAAGAATTCAAATTTCTGGTTTAAATAAACGATCCATTGAAACAACGATCAATTGAAAACCATACCCGCTATATCTGCAGCTGTAATCACGTGATCAGTTGAAAACTAAATTATTCAATTTTTAATATTTCCTCCGGGGAAGTGTTCTTTTCTGTAAGATATTATTGTAGATAAATTATGAGAAAGTCCGGCTGGCACCTTTCTATCCGGTAGGGAATTCGCAATGCTACACGCTCGACTGAAATTAGTGAATGTTCCCGACGGTATTATAACAAGGCCAGCCGTTTTGTTCACCATTTCCTCGTTGATGCCCTTAGTTTGTCACCAATGTTCAATATTCAATTTGGAAATACAAAGCTAAGCAAACACGTTGTCTCTTACGGCATTTACAACCGCTGCATTTTGCGGGTGTATCATTGCGAAATGTCTGTATCATTATTGACCACATAAAACATTAAAAACAAAAATCAATTCGGAAAACTAAACAAACATATATTTACATGACACGCCTTTCTAGCAACGAAAACCAACAACGACAGTGGGTAGTTCCAGCTGCTGCCAGCAGTCATGGCTTGTAATGATCGACCATTTTACTGGCAACTACAAGTTGTGAACACTCCCTCCCCAATTTGGCAGCACTTGAGCCAATTGAAAGAATAAAATATAGATTTTAAATAATCTATTGACATCCTAATTAAATTTGTTGTTATTGCTGTTATTATGGTATATACTATTATCGAAACATGGTAACTAATGAATTTATACACATTGCTCTTACATGTGTGTAAAGTAATTACAAAATAAAAGCTCCTTTTTGGATATTTGTTCCATGTCCATATGAAATGAAAACTAGGAGAAGTTACGTGTGAGACGCAGTTGTGAACAGAGTATTCAAAACTATTTTTCTTTGGATATATTAGCATATATGCGATATAAAGCAATATAAGTTCATGGTCCACAAAAGCAAAATACATATAAATTGTATTGGGTTGGCAAGAAAGTAATATCGTTTTTTTTTTTTACACAGATAATTTTTTATTATAATTTTATCCGGAGGGGTGTAGGCATAAATCGATTTGGTATGGCAAAAAGAAACATTCTTATAACCTAAATATTTGTTCAGCAATTAGTTTGTATCGCTTGGCAAAATTTGAGTGGATCGGACGATTAACCACGCCCCTCCTGATGCCACCGATGTTAATGATAGATTTAACTAAAATATTGTTAGTTTTATATCTTTTTTGTTTTATATTTTTGTTATTTTATACCTCTCAAGCAGCTGTGCTTGAATATTTCAATAATACTTCAGTTGAGTTTAGACAATAAATCATAAATAGTTGATCGCTTTGGTCAGAGAATTTCCTTTAGCTTATGCGGCGGTCAAATATAGAGCTTATTGACGACTCCAAGCAAGTATGACACTTTTATCCTTTCTGTAACTTCTCTAACAGAAATGTGCCCAACCTATTCGGTAACGATTTTATTCTAATCAAACTCATTTGATTGACTGCTTCGGTAGTCATCTTTGAGCGTGAAATTACCAGAAAGATCCTGAAACAAGAGCACTTTGTAAAGGTATTTCAAATCACGTCTAAAATACTTTTGCTTTTTCTACAGTAAAAAAGTGTAAAGTAAACGCGTTTTAAAAGTTAACCTCCCTCTGACAATATTGCGAAATGTCGGAAATAGAAAATTGTAGAATCAGCTGCATAACGGTATAACAAATAATATAATCATCTGAGCTAAAGCATTCCAAAAACTAGGATAGAAATTTTTATCAGATGAATTAACTTACATATGTCTCCTTTAGATATATTTTTGCTTTGGGGCAAAAGTGTGAGGAGTTCCAGAAGGGGGCGACAAGCTCAACAGAAGGTACCGAATTGCAACATTCTGAAGTGACCAGAAAGGACTTGATTAAACGTATGATGTACACCAAATTTGACTGAATTTTGTATGAGAGCTTAAAGGATGTGGAGGTAGGAATACGTGATTTAAATTGGTAATTGGTATGATAAGTGCCGAAAGGACTGCGGCTACTTGGCCGTTTTTTTTTTCAAGTTTTGACCCTTCGACTAATCTTTCCATTTATATAAGAGGTGCCAAGAGAGAGACATAGTTGTCCCTCTTTCTTCTCAGACCGCTGCTTAACAAACGCTTCCAATCTCCCAAGGCTCTCAAACGTTTCCCTTTTAAATTATTTATGTTTTTTTTATTTTAAAAATATTACATTTTATTAAATCTTTTAATGACTGCTAGAAATAATTGGATTTAAATTACCAATTAAATTACAAATTGGATTAAATTAATACCAAAATTTTAATGATTTCTAGAAATAATTGGATTTAAATTATCCTCACTCTTGGTGATGTACGAGCGATATCTTTATGGGGAATTGACAGAATTATCGTTTGAAGGCGTTACTTTAACTTAGGGGTTTTTATTTTTAAAACTGCCTTTTTCCAGCAAAACCACAGAAAAAGCCGGGTGCTGTAAAAATATTAGAACTTGAGTTTTTACCGCAATCCTGTCATAAGAGATCTGGCTGTGCGACAAGTTGTACCATCTTAAGGTTCATATTAGAGAATCCGAGTTATATAGATGACTAAATTTAGTATTCAGAATTGCTCCTATTTCATTGATACGATAATTTGGCTTAGCGTTACCGCCATTCGTCTCAGCAAATTTGGTTTTATTGAATAATATATTGGATACTACCGATTTGGTTTATATTGAGTTTGAGTTTATATTGAGCCGACTTGAGTTTATATTGAAGAATCAGGTTGGTGAAAATAGGGCGCAACTGTATCAGTAACTGGTAGTAGTCGATAATAATGATTCGTTCTTTTAGTTCAGACTCGAGTCACCGTTCATAAGAGGACCAAGCCTCCTTCGTAAATGCATATACTTCCTCGTCGTTCACACGGGTTTAGAATGAGCAGCCGATTTTAATATTTTTGTCATATAATTTAAAGATAAATAAATTTTATACCTTTAAAAAATATGCCGTCTTCTTCGGCTTGGCTCCCATTCATTAGAAATCAAAATCGAAATTAAAGAAAGAAAGAAAACGTAGAGATTTTAATGCTTTACAGAAATTGACGTAAGGGCGTACTCTATTTAAACCATATATTTTTGGCTCATATCTTTTATATGGCTACACTAAATTTGGTCAAACTTATTACATGCTATGTGTAATCCCTTTTTCGTAGACTGCTCTTAATCAAATTCCAAAATCCCATTACAATGATGCGAAGAAACCAAACGGACAACAACGCCCTTTCTGGTAGAGCCCATACAAAATACGTAATTTAAACCACATATTTCCAGATCAAAATCTTGCACCCAACTGCTATGAATTAGGCATAAATTAGCCACTAAGCAAATCTAAATAAAGAAGAATTGCATTGACACTTCTTTAGGGTATCGCACAGTAAAATGACCAAAGGGATCCGTCTATAATTTCTAAGCGGGTGACTTCATTCCTAATTTTGATTATTATTATTTTTTTTGTTTGTTTTATTGAATTTTTTTTGGTAGAAACCTAATATTTACCGCACCCCTTCTGGAACAACTCACATTTCTGCACCAACTATGTATAAAGCAGTTCACCTAACCGAAACTCCATTACTATTTTGACACTTTTTTCACCACGCTTTCTCTCTCCCGCCTCATATCTGTCAATATTCCCACTCCTATATGTGGTAACTTTTCTGACTTCTGGGCGAAGACATATTCCTCTCCATTCTTTGTCATTAAAACATTCTGTAATCCATAAAAGGTGTCTTCGATTGTTGGTATTTGGTCGGAAAAACCTAACTAAGTAACAAGTGGGACTATAATGAAGATACCGTACCTTGCCATTCTCCAATTCACTTCTATACTCAAGCATTTCCGTTTGACAGCAATATTAGGTGCCTCAAGTAATTGTACCTATAATTCTATTCCCAGAAAATACAGGAATTTCCGACAAGCATATCTTGAATTACCTTGATCACGTCACGCACCGACTGATAGAAAAGGGGAGAGGATTAGAAAGGGTCGGTAATGCTTAGCAATTTTGTCGTGCCATACAAAAATATTTCTCTCTCCCTGATTTAGATACCTACTTTGCGCTTTGTTGCAACGAAATTTCGCTTTTCAATGCAATCAAGGAATTTGTTATGATTCCAGCAATGTTGGCGTT
The DNA here is from genome assembly GCA_019455685.1 of Philornis downsi. Lineage (NCBI taxonomy): Eukaryota > Metazoa > Arthropoda > Insecta > Diptera > Muscidae > Philornis > Philornis downsi. The sequence goes on from JAHXMU010026239.1 coordinate 1,540,137, forward strand.
TGTACATTGACTGATTATTGCCGCTTGTACTCGTACACAGTACAATAGCTTTTTGTCAGTGTCATTGATCAAAGTCTGCGACATAACATTGCTCATGTGGTCCATGCATCCCTTCTCCTTCATGCTATCGTGCACGTATGTGGAGAAGATTCCTGTTGTCGTGAGGAATGACGGCGCACAACGGTGAAAAGCTTGCCACTGTTGCGGCTTTAAAGATTTGACATAACATGACTTTAATGCCATTAAGCAGCATTGTTTCAATACGAGTTAGTCTACATTGATATATTACGTTTGCCGTCATCTGGTTTAGTTTTTTTTTTCTTGTTGTACAAAATCTTGCGTGTGGGCGCCAAATGATTTTGCATGATTTGTTTTGGGGTCAAATTTGTAGTTTACAGTGGCTGACTCCGCCCGCGATATGTGGCCGTTGGTCACAATCTCAACTTTCATTTGATGTCAGTGTGGTGCAACCGAAGCTTTCATTAATTACTTTGCTGGTATTCGTTTATAAGAGACCGTAATTTACTCGAACATTGTTATTACTTAGCCAATTTTTTCGAAATTTTATATACTCGTATTTCGAGACTTAAATTGTTATGCTTGATGGGCAGGAATGATGGGCAGATGAATAAATATTAAGCAAACAAATTCATACCACATTGTATGAGTCGAATATGGTAAGAGTTTCATTCATTTCACTTTTAGACATTGTACCCGTGACAACTTCGAGTTTCAGTTTGGAAATCTTTTACTTGATCAATTGTCAGAGACATCGAAATATGGCCCTATTAAGGCTTCTTTCTGGCATTATTCGTACTATAATCGTGTGCAATAACCTTCTTGACAGGGCGTTAAAATTTTCAAAATCACGTTCCAATCAGAAAGTGAAACTCGTGATCCACAAAGCCCTTCCAAAAAAGTACAATTTTTTGTGGCATATTAAGCCATGACAAGGCCAAAATAAACTTGTAACTATTTTTTTTTTCAAATGTTTTTACATTGAAATTGTTTATATAGCCATATCTTTAACGTTAAAGTTCACTTAAGTTATAATTGCAATAATAAGTTTTAGCAAAACACAAAATGTCCACAAAAATGCAAAATAATTGTCTTCCAAATTGAATTCAATTAAATTATTACAGATCATCCCTTGTGTTTGAAATTAAATTCTCTTTAACCTCTTTTTTATTCGGCATCATCAAATAGCCACATAGAAATTTTACCATTTCGCAAATACTAAAATGCATTCCACTAATAAGAGGAACATTCTAAATTTTATCAAAGGTGACACTCCACGGACGGGATAAATGTAAGCCAAGCACAAAGTATTCATCAATCGGATTGTTTACTTATAACGCACCAACAGAAATAGAAAATTCAAATTTATAGCTCCATCCAAATATCATACCGTCATAACATTAATTTGAGTAAATAGTGAATGGCTGAAGATTTTATGCAAAATTTTCTTTTGTGGTAAACGCGAATTAAAATGTAGAAACAAAACCACTTTTTGTCGATATTATATTGAATTATGTTATAAGTCAAAAACTGGCAACCAGCTTGTCAGCACAATTATTTGCACTAAAGCAAATGCAGAATTTACACGATTATTTTTTAATTGATCCTTAAACAACTGCAATGGTAGCTACGATTTTAGTATTTAAAGGCTGGTATACGATTCAAATGGAATTTATTTTCCCATAAAAAATTTACCCAACTCACGCAGATGCGATTCGAATTATAAAAATTATTCGCCGTCTTTCTTTTTTACGCTGCTGACTTCAAATATAATTCCCAAATAACAGTTGGGGCCAACACCGTTTTGTTTGAAGTAAACAACAGCAGGAAATCTAGCATTTGTTGAACTACTTACATAATTTATTTAAACAAAGGTAATAAAAAAATTAAAGTTAAATTAAAAAGCACCATAAAGTAAATTTCAACGAACACCAATCAATCAAATCAATTTTCTATTTTGTTTAAATCCTTTTTACATTATTTTACAGTAACATTTTTTCGTCGATATTTCCGCTCAACAAAACTGCTTAATTTCGAAGGCGCCTTAACACATCATACGATATTTCACAATTTTGGAGCAGGGGATTGCAAGTCGGTCATACGTTGCTCTTAAATATTTGCAGAAAATCGGAGTTTTATAGACAACGAAAGAGTGATAGGTGTCTATCTGACTTTCATATGAAAAATTGATCAGGTCAGTAACCGCACTGATAATGACCAATTATGTCAGATAGAATAGTCTTTAATTTGTCACATTCAGTACTACCTCATATGCAATGGGTAAAAAATAAAAAAACGATAGTGGGTATGTATTCCGATCAGATGTCTATCATTCAAATAAATTAGGTCATATTCGATACATGTCAAGGCTTATAAAAGTTAGACTTGATATTGAATATGGCGTCCATTACCTCACTCGTTCTGATACGTCCCATACAAATTGACTGATTTATTGAAATTCAATACTTGTCCTGTAGTTTATAATAAGTATAGTATACATATATATAGGTATAGTAAGTGTAAATTTGTGAGAAATTGAATGGATATGTACACAAATATAAATCATCTACTTTACCCCATTTATTTCTTGCTTTATATTACACATTTCATTTGAATGCTGAAAGTTCGGTTCTGAAAATGAAAACTGGCTGAAATTTTAAGACCGTTTTTGAATTTCTAAGCAAACGTTTTAGCAACATATAATTTTCCTTCTTGCACTAATGTACAAGAATTATTTCCTTACACTTTATGACAGTGTCGCCCCAATTGTTGACATGGTTTTCATGGGGGGCTAGTCTGACACCTTATGTTTGTGAGAAAACAAACGCTACTTTTGCCACTACCCTGTAAAATGCATATTATGGTTAGTGCACACAAGTGCCTTGTGGAGAATCGGAAACAATCCAATTTTCACTCTCTGAGCAACGGTCAACTAATTATGCTAATAAACATTTGGAATAGTGGTGGATCAAATCTATTAAAATTTTCTCAAGCTGATATTCGGAATCATGGTCAAACAGCATGTGTTTCCAAGGAGCTCAAAAGCAGAATAATGGATTGCTTACAGAATGTGAGAAACTCTCTAATATTTCATTCATACGTTGCTTGGGAATTTAGTTATTATTTTATATGCCAGCCGAAAATCGATAGAATTATGAATAAACTTGCCCCTATGAAGGCCAAATGCAGTTGTATAATAGAAGAGTGGGCTATGTTCATTGTAGTGGAGCTCATAAAGGCCACGACACTTCTGAACTTTTAGAACTTGTCTATTTTTGTTGTTATCCCCTAGTTTCCCTCAAAACAGCAAAATGGTGTCATCAATCTTAAAATCAAGCGTAACATAATTTGGAGAAAGACCTACTTCGTAAAGCATTGTTTATATAATAGAAGCAGCATTAATATTATGCATTAATATATAAACGTCAACGCCAAATGCTGGTAAGAAATCATCATAAAAAAAACACAATAAACAAAAAGGGGACAAAAATCCTCTGGTTTCCTTAAACATATGCAAGCCTGCAAATCTTTAAAATCAATTTGAATAAGCATGTAGAGTTGAGATTTCACGATGTTACTGCCTGAGCATCACACGTTTTGTGGTGGAAATGGTAATGACGACTGCTCTAACCATGCAAATTTCGTCACTGGCACAGGTGTTTAAATTGGTAACTACAATATTGCATGCTGGAACAGAGGATTGAAAAATTGAGCTCATTTAACATGGAAATTAAATCACTGCCTGTTGTGTGAAATGTACTTGTGGGACTCATGATGCTACCACGAATAGTTGTTGGATGTTGCCATAATTGCAAATGTTAGATAACTTTCAACACAACTAACAAAATAGCATGCGAAAAAACTTTTAGACATGGATTTTAAAAGAATTTGCTTAAAATAAATGGATATACAGATATTTGTTAAGCGCATTTAGTGTTAATTACTACCTTTAGTATAACTAACTGAGTCAAATGATTATCAAATATTAACATAATTTTTGAACAATTCAAATAACTAAAATTAAACTGCATATTTTCTGGTCTCATACCAAGCGCAGCAAGAAATATGTCAAATGAAAAACCGAAAAAGACAATGAAACAGTGAGGTGGTCATTGAAATTTTGGTTAATAGCACTGAAAAATCGGATCATAACTAGGCTATTCCGTCTTCAGCATATGGACTCCATTTCTAGCATGGCGAAGGTACAGCACTTCGACAATATCCTATTCCAATATTGAAAATCCATTTTTGGCCCATTTTTATTTATAAGGTTTAATCAAATTAATAAAGTACAAGTAACGGGTGTCCGTCGGAAAGGTATACTACTTTGTTGCTTTATAATTTTTGATTAAATGAAAGAGAATGGATCTTATATTGACAAATGTTTTATTTAATAAATATCCGCCTCTGTTAGCCTCACAAATGAGACACCTTTTGAGCACATTTTTCATTACATTCTCACACATTTCACGCGGTGTTCCATTAATTTCATCACGAATATTTTGTTAGAGTTGCTCAAGCGTTTCTGATTTGTTTGCATAAACCTTGCTTTTCAGATATCTCTCCTTTTTCCAATGTTTGGGAAGTTTTGTGGCAATTACTCGTATATCTATGTGATATAAAGACATCGTGTCTTTCAATAAAGATTACATATACACTTAATGTACTCAAATTTGAAACACCATAAGAATTTGTTAAAACAGGATCTGAGATGAAGTGGAAATAAAGTGAAAATTCACTTTATTTTCATATCTCTCTATTGCACTCCCTACAAATTGGCCGATTTTCCGGAATTCAATGTTATCGCTGTTATTCCTAATTCGTAGGCTGCAACTCTAAATATGTGTTCATTATTTTGTTTTATAATGCCTATTAAAACCAAACAGAAATAAATCAAGTGAAAGTGTAATTAATCCTTTTCTGGTATCTCCCGTACAAATAACCTGTTTTACATATATTTTCTTTGATTCGTATATAATCATAAATCATTGCATCGTCATCTTGCATACCTGTCATATAAATTACTTAATTATAATATTTTTCATTTTATTCACAATACATTAGCAATCGTCAGGCTTTTAGTAATCTTAGTTGTGCGAGTAAAAATGCTCTTTATTGAGGCACTCCCTCGCCAATAGTGCACTTCACATATGGATTAGTCGATTTAGCAAATTATCAATCACATCCACAAGCGACATCGCGGGTTCAATCCCGCATACAGCCGCCTATCATTATTTAGTAGCGATCACTTCGATGTGTCTGATGAATACTTCGAGTAATCGACAAGTCTGGTAAATGCTTCTCAATCCGTAATTTTCCAAATCGACGTTAAACTGTAAGTTGTGTGGGTTTAAAACTACAATGCGTGTAAGTCCACTGAATTTAAGAAGCTTTCCCAAGTCTCATTCATGAGATGCAAGGGAATTTGTTTGTTTTAATTTGTGATTTTGCTTCTTTTATTATGCATTGTTCACAGCATTTGTTGATAAGATGTTAGCTATTTATCATGTCATGCTACTAAGTTCACCTGACTGAAATTTCTACAGTGTCGGACTTGCATTTAACTGCAATATTGCATAGTTATGCAGTCATCTGTAACAGTAGCAATGCCAGCATGTTCGTTTCGTTTTATCATTTACGACTCCAAAGCCAATATTTCTACAGTTTTGCCTCTCGCTCTGTACTTGCAGGTAATTAATTCCAATTAGCTTTATCAATATTTATGATATATTTTCATCGCTACTAATCAAAAACTCTTATTTTGAATAATGCCCACATGCATCCGACTACAAGTACTTCCCCCTATGCAGATCGTCGTGGGTGTTTCGTCTATACATTTTACAATGAAAATGAAAATTTTTCCAACAGACCAAACATCTAAATTAAACTAACATTGATACTTGAGGCCATAATTTCATTGATTTATTGCTTAAAATAACTTGGACGAATAGGAAAACATCGCCCGTATTTTCCCTGCTTGTAAAAATGTATTTTCAATAAATTTACCACACAAACGCGAACCAAATGCATATTGCTAGCTTAAGTGGAGATTCATATTTCATTCATTCAACATGTTCATGGTTGGACCAGTACTCATTCATACTAGTACGACATGCACCAGAAAAAGATCATCCTTCTTTTGCGAAAACGTCCATGATGGCGTTTTAAGTTATTGGCACTAAAAACTCGGCCTGTTAACATGGAGTATACAACCAAATGGCAGTAATCGCTGTAGACTTTAATGGTAATAAGTGAGGTCTCTCATGCTATCCAGCTGCTTATTTCAATAAATTTTAGCAGATACCTAAAAATAGACATTTGATGAATAAATTAGTAAAGTGACACAATAATTAGGTTGATAATAAATCGTTGCCGTGAAACTACATTGCACTGGTGTACATTTTCGTCTGCATTTACTCTGGCGCTAGTCAATGTTTGAGAAATCTGTCTTTATCTAGTGGTTGAGTTCGAAAAGATCTCTCTCAACAAACTGAGCGTAAATTTCAGTTAGCAACATCAACTACACAGTATATAAATAAAAATGTAGGTCCTTATTATATAAACTGGCGATGTATGCCGTAATAGTATTATAAAACTGTACTTGTATTTTTGTTCATATGATGTTAAGAAATCAAAATAATGTACAATAACTTTTCGAGGTATTTAACCGTGTTGATTGTGATAACAATGTCAGTTCGGAGGATCTGTTTGTGGTTTAAACACCGTCGATTATGAGTCCAAATTATGGTACAGTAAAAACAAAAAGATCGTTTTAAAGTTCGGTACATGCCAAATGTCCATAAGGCCTGAGGTTCTTGGCAGTCTATTTTGTGTACTGGTTCAACACGCGATCAATGGGCACGTCAAAAAACGCTAGCTTCCTTTACATAACATAACGGCTTAACTCACCTTTTTGTTGAAATATCGTTGTTTTAAGAATATCTTAATCAGTTAGTCAGTTGTGTGAATCGGAAATATTCATTCGTGTCTATACTAATGAGTAAAATATATTATTTTTAGCCATCGAATAAGGTTTACGAAAATAATAAAAAGGGCAAATGTTTCCAGACATATGAAAACAGTGCCGACACAAATCGGTACAAAGTTTGTCAGGCACTATAAACTCCCGTCGTTACGAAACTTAATGATATGCCAAAAATGATTTCTTCCCATAATAATATATCGACTTATTATTTTTCTGGTGGAGAATCGCATTTGTTAGTAGTACTGAAAAACCACACCAACTCCCAGTTATTCCCTTTCAAACGTATACGAATTGTAGTTGTCCCTTCCCACATCTATCAAACTTTATTGCTTTTTATTATGAAATAAATGTTAAAAAAACCTTAGAAAATATGCGTAAAAATCAATTTATTTTCAAATGTGAGACTTAGTTCTTGCAAGAGTAAGTTTTTTTCTTTCTAGACCAATTTGTCTTATGTCGCATACTTAAGATGAGGCAAACAGTTGATGCGGTTCTGTAAGACCTTTATGAACTGAGGTGGGCATTTCCGTTGTCTGAACAGTAGTATAATACAGGGTGGCGCAATAGAATGTGCATATTGCATCATCTTTTTTTGCGGGGTAGAAAAGGCGCGGGCGGGGGGCACCTACATCATTGGGTTGGCGGGCTCATGGAATTTTAGTCGCTATGAATCACTTCGACGGAAAGCGTCGCGCATTTTGCGTGCGCGCATTTTACGAGAACTCTCGTTCATATATTGCTACTAGGAGACTATATTGTGCTGAATATGGACTACGGCGAATTAGTGAAGCTCCTAGTGCTAATTTAGTTAAAATATGGGTAAAGCGTTTTGAAGAGACCGGTTCAACATTTAAACCACAAGCAAATGGTCGCCCAAGAAGATCTAGGACCGAAGACAATGTTGAGAGAGTTATGAAGTCAGTACGAGGAAATTCACAAATGTCGACTCGCAAGAGATCGTCTGTCTTACAATTATCGCGACGAAGTTTGCAACGAATTTTAACATTGGATCTTAAACTGCATCCATATAAGCTGCAATTAACACAAGAATTGAAAGAGTCTGACTTCATACCAAGGCTCGCATTTGCTAATGAAATGCTTAATCGATTTTCCAATTTTGACAATATCCTTTTCTCTGACGAGGCTCATTTCCTTATGAATGGGTTTGTAAGCCGTCAAAATTGTCGTTACTGGAACAGTGAAAATCCCAAATCAAACACCAGGAATCATTGCATAGTCCTAAAGTGACAGTATGGGCAGCAATCTCTGGCAGAGGAATAATTGGTACTTTTTTCTTCGAAAATGCGCGGGGCCAAAATGCACGGTTAATACGGAGCACTATGTTGAGATGTCGGACGGAATTTTGGCTCCAGAAATTGAAAGTTCAAGAATAGCGAATTCCAGAACTTGGTTCCAACAAGATGGAGCTACCTGTCACATATCAAATGACTCCATGGCGGTGGTGAAGCAGATGTTTCCTGGCAGACTGATTTCGAAAAAAGGTGATATCCCACGGCGCCCACGTAGTCCAGACTTGACGCCTCTTGACTTTTTTTTGTGGGGATACCTCAAACACAAAGTCTACAGTAATAATCCAAGAAACTTCGTTCAGCTCAAGGAGAATATCCGTGGTGAAATGGCAGCCATTACACCAGTATTACTGAAGAAAGTTTTCAATAATTTTCGTTTGCGCTTAGAGGAGTGCCGTCGTATAAAGGGTCACCATTTAGATGATGTTATTTTTAAAAAATAAACTCCATTTATTGCTCTACAATGCGTTAGATTTATTTTAACCATACCTTTTGTATTTATTTTTTAATCTATTTTTTTAATATGCACATTCTATTGCGCCTCCCTGTATTTTGTTCAAATAATGAACAATTAGAAAAAGCTGAAAGCACCAAGTATTCCAGATGGATTCAGTTACTGTACAAACAACAACTTACCTTAAAGACCGATTTTGCCTATCTATAATCTACAGTAAAGAGAACATTTTATAGATCATGAGATAACTGTTTTTTAGCTCTTTCGTTTATCCGGAGAAAATAAATCGCTCACAATTGGGGCGGTTTCTTAAAAAATTGTATAGGTTGGTATGGATCTATTTGGCATATACACAAATATTTGATAAAAATATCTGAAAAACTTTTCAAAGTGTGTTCAATCTCTTGTACAGGTATGTTTTTTCACAAAAGATAGATTCTTCACAAATTTAAACACGATCTGCCTATACGTATGAGATACTTTTGCGCCACATCTCAACTTTCAATAGATTGAAGACGTCTCGGCGAACGAATATAATTATATTGGCATAAAACTGTAGGATTATCTCCTGATCATTCTTCGTGAAGTCTCAGGTAAATTCCCTTCTCCCTCTTTTCTATGGCGGTTGGTAAAAAAATTATTTATGTCGCCCCTATAGTTATGAAAAAAATATATTCAAAATATATACCTATAAACATTTTCGTCGCCTGAGTCCAAAGAGGTACACTAAGCTTGTCATTGCCTTAATAATAACCAGAAATATTCATCAAAATCCCTATGAATGACACAAATATTATATCGAAATTGGTCACAAGCGATTTAACTGAAAAGAACTTACCGATGCAATGACTGAGAATACTTCTAGAAAAATTAATGGGGCTTTATGACACTTTTTCATAATTTTACTAATAATTCGATAATGTAAAGCGGTGACATTTCATAGAAAATGTAGTATATATCCCACCTCATATATTATTATAAGTAATCGGCCATAATCACAGACGTGGTTAATGAAAAGTACTAAAAAACGAACGTTTGTTTTAAAAGCGTACTAAATATATGATGTAAAAGAAGATGTTCTCTTCGACACGCCTTTCTCTCTTACTTTATTGGACCTAAGCGCCACAAGTGAAGCAAAGATTCGGTTTGTAGTAATAAGAGGTGCTCATCAAGTTTAGTAACGGATGACATGTGATTCTGTTGATTGCTGTCTAGGATGGAGTTATATACACTTCGGAATACGTGGCATTATCACTTGTCACTGGTATCCTCTTAGTTTATTTTGACATGAACATTGAAATATCTGTTGCTATATTTTTAGCCTACCACACCAAACCTCAGACTACAACCCCACCGCCTGCCCTCAAATACACCTTCTTAGCTTATACCGAAGATAGCCGTCCTCTACCTTTGTTCTTTGCCCTGCTCTTTGCGGCAGGCGTTATAATTGGAAACAGTAGTGTTATGCATGCAATCCTGGAAAACCGATATCCCTTATCTGTTTCTTATTTGACGCTCTAAACATTTTGCTTTGTACTTTGTTTTTGAAAACATCCGGATCAAATTACCCACATTATTTTCAACAAAGGATGTCATACAACAAAGAATGCGAAACGTTGTCTATAAACTAGTTTAGTCGATAGTTAAAACTGTTTTTATGCAACATTGTTTATTTAGTTTCAAAACTAGCACTGATTAGCGTATTGAAATGGAGTTGAGGTAAATGAATTAATTTACACCTCAGAGCTATAGTTTTTTTATAGCTATAGAGCTATAGTTTTAAATCCTCATGCATTTTTTTCCATAAATGCCGTTTATACGTTGAAAGCGATAAGTCCATTATTTGTCCTAGCTTGTTGTCGAATATACTCGTATTTCCGTTGTATGAGAAGGCTGAAATAAGGGTTTGTAATTCCTTTGCCAATGATATTTCAGTCACCACCATGGTTATTCGAGTGATTTTTCTTAAAGGTTTTAAAAGTCATATCGAAAGTGACCACACAATAGGTTGTCAGTTTCATAACGCATTGATTTGTATTAGATTGCTCAATATGATAATTACACATTTGCTTAAAAGAATATAATGAGAATTGTTGTCTATATTACAGCCGGGAGGGCATAGGCCAAACTACTGCTTTACATATTGACCTGATGCTTTAAAAACTTTATTATACATATATATTCTATAAGAATAATAATTTACTTTTTTGTGCGCTTCTCGAATGAGATATTTGAAATGAACCAACAAATTAGGGAACCGTTGAACGAAGCTCTTGTGTAGAAAAACTCAATGCACTGGAAGTTAAGCTGTCAGTACGGCGGCAAACAACAACCCTTTTTCTCAGAGAAGAAGTTATTGACAAAATTTGTATCACCATACTGTATTCATTCTGCAATATAACTTCGTTTTTTAATGCAATATTTGTTTCATGTTAAAATTAGGAGGTGAGGGCGAATTTTTGGAAGTGCCGCTTTTGTTGATTTTTGCAAATGAGGGACTTTTCATTATAACTTTTATAACTGTTCGGTGATGTTTCCTTAGACACCTTGGTCACTTTGACTGCTTGTGGAATGCTACTTAACTACGAGTTTCTTACACTTGAAGAAAAGTTCTTGCTTCCTCATTGTGGGTTTTATATCAGCATCCGCATCATGTTTAAATTTATCAATGCTTATGTAGTGCATTAAAGCCATCACAATAGTAGTATAAAGTTAATACTTAATAACTCAATTTCAGGCTACAATTAATAAATAATAAAACAAGCGTAACGAAGTTGTCATGGTAAAAACACATTATGCTCAATTATACTTCTAATTTGTATTTGCTCTAACAAGTTAAAACAACTTTTAAAGTGTCAACTATTTAGGCTTTATCAAAAGTAAACACTTATGCGGTGGTTGGTAAGACTCATGTTTGCGTGCCGTTTTATGTTTGCCGAAAATTGCTGTCACCTGCGATGAAAATGTTTAGAAACGGAAATTGATGCATTGATATAATCGATATCTGGCGAGATAAAGACACAAATTAATTTGTTAATACATTTGTTAGACCGCAATACGTGTGTTTGGTGTGTATATTACCACTAAATATTTCACAATAATTTTGCTTAACGATTGTCAATTTTATTTGACAGAGATTAAATTGAAACCGGGCTTATTTCAAGCATGCGTAAACAAGTTTCCGGTCAGTATCTCATATTCACGACAAGCAAAACTAGATTTTTCAGGAGAAAAAATTGGCTTAGTTGTGATAGATATTATGATTTGTCTCAAAACATTTATATTGCCCATATAAATAATATATGTGATCTACATAAGATGAAGAATAATAAAGGTTCATTTAAATTTTTTTACTATTTGCTTTGTTTTTGATGCACCGGACCACAAATGACTACTAAATATTTTAGGCAAATTTTTTAAATATCAATACAGCTTATAGAAACTACGGTTATACAGGGCTATTCTTGCAACTTTTACTTCTTTGCGGTCCTAACGACATTGCATCGTTGTTCTATTCAAGTTCTAAGTTTACAGTGAACACATTTAAACCCGACTTTGTTTATAAGGAACAATTTTTTTGTACCATTGAACAATTTTTGGTACAATTTTTAAGCATGCAGCAAAACGGCAAGAGAGCGGATATTTAAACATATCTGGACAGCTCCTTGAAATTCACTCAGGCAATGTAGAACTCAATATAAGGCAACTTCTGGAACTTTGATAGTTGAAAAAGACAAATCGGTGTCAATAAGGCATATCGATTTTTGTAAACAACGTGGTGCGTTGCCCTTTTTAAATTTAAACCTATTATTTGGACCCTTGCAAAATTAATACATTCTGCCAAAAAAAGTATGAGGAAATTGATTGGTTGAATGTGTAACTCTAGAAGTAGTGTGGCAATGTAGTACATTTTCAATCGTTGTGTTAGGTATATTGTATGCTTGATGCTTTCTATAATAAATTATACTGAATGTGGTCCAACTGAGTGAAATACAGGGTGCTAGGGTGCTACAAACATAATATCAATGTCAATTGGGACCGGTCAATTTGCATGTATGGTGTCAGAAGGAATCAAATCAAATGTGTAGGTTTTACATGAGTCTCGCTTTGAAAGCCTTACCCATGGTGTGCCATCACACAGGTGCTGTTTTCCATCATTTTTTTCTTGGTTATATGTTCTTTCTTTCTTCTAGCGACAGCAAGCGCCCCTTTTTGGTACTCAAACTAATCCCGAAAGGATTAGCCAAACTATTAGAGATTGGAAGTAGGTCCCTTGGAAAAGCTTGCTCAGGCCCCCCTTCCTCACTCGGCCTTTGTAGTCACTTGGTATGAAATGAGCTACCTCCTGGGTAGGAGTTGAGGCAATCTAGGAAGACCTCGGATAGACATGAACAGTGTTTTCTAAGCTAATGCCTTACTTCACCAGCGCAACCTGAAGCAACGCAAAAGCACTGAAAACGTTTGTTCGGGCAACCACAGCCAGCACGATGCTCCCACTAGGGGTCCAACACCGTTGATCAGGAAGGAACAATGTTCCTTGGGCCCCTGGTCACCCGTGCTACTAGAAGAGAAGAACCCTCTGGTCTGGGTTTCGCAGACAAGCTATTCCAGTTTTGCTTTATCATACCTCGCATGGAACTGGTAATTCATAATCTACGGCATAGATTTTCAATATCCGAGGAGAGAATATCAACACAGCAAAGCATACCATGCTCCAATCATAGTCCATTAACCAGATCTCTCTGGTCATACAACTATAGGTATATTAACGGAAAAGATAAATCTTCTGATACCTCCCGACGGCTTCTCTATAACCGCACCTGTTGCCAGGCTGTGTCTTGTTTAACTATGACTCTTCCCTTTACTTGGTTTTCGAAAAACGAGTTCCAAGATCAGTTTGATGTCATATTATAGGTGAATCCGAAGACATAATCCCCTTTTCCTAGAGCGCCTGGCACGCTTAAAGTGGTTGTCAAAAATAATTTTGCAAGTTGGCACAACTGATCCCGATGTTAGAGTAGAGATTGAGCGCGATCTGGACTGGATTTCCTCAGTGCATCTCAAGTGTATTTCACACTTTTTACAATAGATAAAAGTATATCGAATAAAGGATTTAACTCAAGTTTAATAGCGAAATGGGATTTCTTGTGTAAAGTTTTACTGATAATGTTAGAGGCTTACAGTGCATCGGGTTTATCAGAAACACATGCGTATAGTGTATTCAAAACTGGTGAAAAACTTGGTCCGGTGTGAACGGCCCCCCAATATCTTCAACTGAAGCTGAGATCGATGCTGAAAGAAATCGCGAAATCAGTTTGGGCCAGATTTATATGTCTCACCAATCCATGTTTACTATTGTATACGTTTTACTAGGTACGAAACGCAATGCCGCTCTACTAATTCCAAACGATATGAATTTTTTTCATGCCGGAACGAGTCACATCCAAAAAATGCTTTATAACTAGTCACAAGACACGGGTTTACGGGTTTAATATGCAAATCTGTCAACGAGTTTAAGAATTTTGCTTTCCAACAGAGCCGAAACCGTAAAAGCTACTTCAGAGTCGATCAAAAGTTAAGGTAGCGTTAACCATTCTTTTATTATCGAGTGTTGTGCATTCGGAATCCTTTCCAGAAGGTCGGACGCTAAATAAAGAACCTTATCCGAGCTTTTAAAAATGCAAATTATGGGAAGAAAACTCATAGGTTTCGCTGCACGATGACGCACCATCTCAGAAGATGGACATCATGAATGAATTTTCCACGATAAACACAACAACTGTTCAGATTTGTTTACAAAACTCAAATTAGCACCTCGAGGTACCCATTTTTAGTCGATAAATGATATTGAGAACAGAAGTATTTTGAAAAATGGCTTGCCAATCGAATTACTGGATGAATAAGATTATTATTTCGGAGGGGGTCTACATTGAAGTTTGAATTTTGTTCAAAAACACTGACAAAATTTTTTTTTTATTTAGCTTCGCTTCATACAGAAAACCTTATTGACGACGGCTCAATTGTTTTTTTTTTCTCTGTGCCGAGTAATCGAAAACCAAATTTTCAGAATAGGTAATTTTTAAATTAAAATTGGCGGAAACCTGTCAGAGACCATAGTAATTTCATTAGTAATACATTTTATTAAATTAAGCTCTGATATTGTGGGGGCAGATTTTTTCCATTGAAGTGAGTTTGATTTATAACTTCAGCTGCTCGTATCATAATAGTAGATGTACTAACTTGTTGCTAGATAGTGGATATGTATGGCCCTTCTTCTCATACATAAAGTATCAACTTAGTTCGTTTTCCTAGTGTAAATGGGAGCTTTCAAGAATATTTATTTATTATATTAATACTGTGAGCAAACCATTTTCTTAAATGTGGGTTCAGTACATAACTTAAGCCTTTTAATCAAGCGCTTTGCCGCTTCCGACAGATGCGCTTTAAGAGATATAGATTTCTAGGAACACAGTGAGGTCTCTAAAGAAAGTTTGTAATTATTAATACAAACAAAATGACAACCACTATCGTTTAGAATGATATCAATCCAGTATTTTGTGATCTGGTCAATGCTCAGCGAAGTTGCCTTGTGAATATTTTTGTATTGAAGACTAGCTCCTCTTAAGAGCTTGGCCCCTTATGCATCAAAACCAACTAACATAACTTTATACGAATATCTTAATGTTAGCAGTTTGAACAAGAATCATATGTTGTGTTAACGATACCAAATCGGATTACAGATACAGAAATTACATATGACCACTAATTCTCACATCTTGCATTGCATTGATCCTAGATTCGAAAAGCCTCATTCTCTTAGTTTTTCGGCATTAATTTTCAACGCTTCAGACATTTGTTACAATCACTGGTCTGTTTTTTATGTCAACAAACGAAATATTCACCAGACAACATGTCATATATAGCGAACTGCAGTATTAGTACCCCTCCCACCTACTTTTTTGCATTTTGTTACAATGCAGGTTTTTGAGAGCGTTAAGTGTTCACCGATTATGCACAGAGACTGAACAACAATTGTCAATTATAGTTTCATGCGTAACACGCATGTCACTATTGCACAAAATAATAGAAACATATTCAATGAAAAACAAAATCAAAAGATTTAAGACACGAACACGAACATGTGTACGTTGCACAGGTTTTACAAATTCTGAAATAAAATGTTTTAACTGTATGAACATTTGTAAGAGAATATAGGAGGTTTTCATTACTTTTACAAGTGACATTTATGCTTTCAAGGCTTGTAAATGACAATTAGTAACAAACATTCAACATAGGAAAATCAATAGGCATTTGCATATAGGAAGATGGCATAAGGTAATAGGAAAACTATTCTTAAGGTTCGCACATCAATAAATATGTTTGGAAAAGGAAAACAAAACAAAAGAAGAAAAGATAATTATATGAGGAGAGGAGAGGTAAAATGTAGTTCTACGTTTTGGAATACTCACACACAACTTTCTGCTCAAATAGGTTTCATAACTTTTTAAGTCCATTGAGCATTGGCCGTCAATCAGCTTATCTGGCTGTTTAATTGACAGAAATTTTTATGAAACTTTTTAAAACTTGGTGCAATCTGATATTCCTAAATTCAATTTATTGCCCATTTGTCCTAATCCTTAGGCTGCAGTAATATAATATTTTGAGAGCATGTTTTACAGATTTTCTTATATAAAGACGAAAACGCTGGCCAGACGGCTGAAAATTTTGATATTGTTTATGCTTCTGATACTTCAATAGCCAATCGAGAGCGAGAGTTAATGCCGTCGATTACATTCCGGTAATTTTGCTGTCAAAGATGCACCACGCCTCAGAAGGCCATTTCTCGAAAATATCGTTAAAATAATGAATATTATCAAATCTTAGCATTATGTTTCCATTGTCCATCAGGTAAACCTTATAAAAAACAGCTTTGTACCACTTAAATAAGACTGGTCACAAGAAAAAACTCTATGTATGCATGTCACACTGCGCATCGTTGCCGAATCGTAACAAAATCGAAACATTTCTAAAACAGATGGTGACCGTTGATGAAAGAAGGTTATCACAAGAAAAGAAAGCTTGTAAACATCGACTGTCTCAGTTTCCTTTACTTTCTATGAGAGCGACATAACGAAAATGGTGAGTTTGAAATGTAAGCAAATTATCGAACAAAATAGTGCATATTCGATTCGGATCATTCTAACTGTGCTAAATAAAGCATTCAATGTCATGCAAAAATAATGAACTTTTTTACTACAACTTATACGTAATAGCGAGGCATGAAAATATTTCCCCGCGGTCGTGTAATTTACGCCTCTGGCCAACTACAAATCTATATTCAATAATCATTAATTAAATTCTTTGAATTACATATAATAATAACAATAATTTCTGCATGGCAACTGGAGCAAATGTCAACATTTGTAAGTCATATTCTTCCCTATAGGGTCCACCGCACCTATTCTATGCCGACAAAGAAAACATCCATCAATCTGTAAGATGTATTTTCTCTATAAACATGAGCCATTTATGGGGCCACCAACATTTGGATATTTATTTACTTTTTTTCTTACAATGATCTGAATTTAGACGTTGTCGAACAACAATTGGATTGGCATATCGCGAGTCTTCGATATTCTATTGCCTTTTTTGCAAAATTCAAACTTGCCAAGTTATAATGCAAAATTATAATGCTTTTGCTTTGCCTTTAAAATGTTTTTGTGTTTGCTTAATTTAGACCATTTTTAAAAGAATATGAATAATAATGTAATATATAGCATCGCTCAAATTTAAAGAACGATTTTAAAAGTTTTTTTATCTAAAACAATTACGATTCGATGTAAGTAGGAAATCATATCCCAACATGCATACGAATGTCCTGCAGTGCATCCAGTAAAGAGTAATGTTATATCGCAAAATGAAATTAATTTTGCAAAAACAATATATTTTGTAACTCGAACATAGGTAATTGTCGAAAGTCAATCTGTTTCAATCCAATATCTTGCAAAATTCTAAAGCAAAAAATAAAAACAATTTATTAATTCCCACTAATCGCGAGTATATAAATTGATAACATTTAAGTACGTACTATCTATCACCAACCATAATTGTTCATGACTGAGTCAAATGTTTATTATCAGCGAAAATAATAATTCAAAACATAGTAATCACGCCTTTATTGAGGTACACGCAGCCTTGAGTAATAACATTTAAAGATATTTTTGTATGTACCTTTATATATAGCTGGATAGTATGCTTAAAATCTGCAAAACAAATATATTAATATTGGCAATGCTGATAAATCGTGGTTTTGTGAAAAGCACGTGTTTGATTTCATGTATAGAATTAAGAAACAAGAACTCAAAAATCTTTGGCATACTTTCGAAGGAAACCAACATTTTTGCCAAAGTCTTTTGTTTGATTTTATACAAATCGACACAGAACAAACAATTGCTAATCACGAAGTTTAAATAGAAAAAGACAAATCTTATTCAGTACGTGTTATAACATAAAAAGTCACAAACCTGCAGTTTCAAAATGTAAGTGCTTAGTTGCAAAATATGTTCATTTTTAAAGTCAAGCGAATTATAGTTTAATCAGTACAGAAATTTTAGTCGGGTGAACTGATTTACAGATACCTTCACCCAAAAAGCCATGAATTAGATACTACAGCGGAAAAATTAAATATCCATAAATCGATTAATTTTTGCGAGAGGTCCAAATTCTATTTTCCTTCTAAGAATTTACTTTACCGAACGTGTAATGTGTGTCAAATTTAGTTAAGTTCAGCACAAGTCTTCGGAAAATATGAACCTAAGTACAAATGGGCTAAACCCGTCATTTATATGAAAAATACCAGAAGGGGCGCGGCTACTTTTCCTGAGTCTACGCAAATTCTATAGCGATTTATCAGTAAATCTAATGAACACAAATTTAGACTGTTGTAGCCCGATAATTACAAATTACAGAGGAAAATTTTAAGTTTGGAAAATCGTTCAATTTGTATGGGAGGTGGCAGAAAAGGCCTGATAATGCTGCGCATTTTCCTTTTCTTACTGTAGCTTATCAAACGCTTAGCGTGTGCTAAATTTGTATAAATTTTGAGTTGCTGAATAAAAGATATGAACGTAAGGCCTAAATTGGACATTTGTTCCAGTTATGAAACACGTGATGTGTGCGTAGAATTCGTTAAATTTGTTAATTTATGTGGAAGGTAACTGAAATGCTGAGTTGATGTCTCCCGTTTATAATCTCCGGCTACGATCTGGACAAATCGATTTACTATGCGCATCGTGTCTATCGACCAGTCAGCCAGGCAGACGGACATCGCTCAATCGAAACGCAAAAAAGTATTTCGAATTTCTGGGTATTAAAATTTTTAGCCTAACCAATTGATATGTAATTTTATTCATACGGTTAACAGAAAAAAATAATAATAAAATAAAAATAAAACTGCAGACGTCCTGAGCACTACTAGCATACCTCCTTTTTGCGTCAAAGCAAACGGACGTCAGGTGAAGGTATATGTATCTGACGGCCGTTTGCTTTGACGCAGAAAGGACGGTCGCTAGAAGTGCGCAGGACGTTCGAAAGTTCGTACCAAAAGTATTCTGACTTAAAACATAATAAAAGGTGCAAATTGTTCTGCTTGTTTGTTTTTTTATAAAATTGGTCAATATTTGTCCATTTTTATTCGTATAACTAAGTTAACAAAATGCCTGATGCTTGTTAAACTATATAGAATTCAGTGTTATTCAATGACAAATATGAATCTCAGAATATATGGATCACATTAGGTAGTTTCTATGGGAGATACCAGTAATGGCGTAATCACCCCATCAATTTTTTCAAATGTTATCATTACATTACATTGCAGTAAATACTTGACCACTACATTCTATTTACACTCCCCACAATGATCTGGCCAAACAAAAAAAAAGAAATACCATAAAGATTAGCGACTATTTTTGTGTCTACTAGCCAGGCGATATAAATAAAAGTGATGTACATCTTTGTTCCTTCAATTCGAAGTATACAAATATCTATATTATAAGAGATTTATTACATTGAGCAAAATGTTCTTAGCTTTTTGGAACTACTAAAATAATTCAAAAAAACTCACTTTTGCAATTTCTGTATTGATATGTGAGTGCAGTATTTCTATAAAAGCAAATTCATTAGTTCCCATTTTTCGTTAATAACATAAATCGTAATAACTGTAATAACAACCAATTGAATTAGAACTTCAGCTGCAAAATCTATATATTTACGTGCACTAGCACTCCACCGTATGAGAGGGAGTGTAGACAATTCGTATTCTGCAAAATATGGCTGATCATTACACTACTTCGCTATTGTCGACGTCTGGCTATTGTAGTTTGCCTAGTTAGTTTTCCATACAGTCACACCCAAGGAGGATTGAATAGTATAGTCGTACATAAAAGTTTGCAAAACTCTTATATGGTGATGGGAAGCCCCAATAAATATTACATGTATTAAATGTTACAATTCTGAAAGGGATTAATTTTCGAGTTTTCTGAAAAGATCTTTTCATGTCTTGCCAATGTGGTGATAGATGAGCGTTACATAAAATGTGATACAGAAAATATCTGTATATCGATCGAACTCAATCCCATTCCTTAGATATCAATTCCTGTTTAGATGTAACCCCAATACGAAGTGGTTGCAAAGTTCAAGTTCAAGGTGAAACTAAATAATGTTTATGTACTTTGGCTGAATCGCAAACTCCGTAGAAGTTAAAGCACAGGCCCCCCTACGGCAGTATCACACTTTCATGCAAATGAACTGACTTGTTTATATAGCATTATCCATTTACTGGTTTCAAAAGCGCCGGTCTGGCAAAGTTGTCAGCTGTTAAATTGTCTGCCATCTGAAGTGTTATTTATTTAGTGAGTTTTAACCAATTTTACGCGTTCTTTAGTTGTTAAACGGCAAATAACAAACAAAGAACGCGTCAAATTGGTTAAAACATACTACAAAAGTGGTGATTCAAACGTGGGCTTTTAATCGAACAAAATTTTCTACAGCGATGAATATTCGTTTTAAACAGCTTTTGTCTCCGTCAACTTGCATCAAAAACAAATAATGATTTTAATATAAAAATTGGAAACCAATGTTTTGTTGGGTCAGCAGTCCAAAGGTGCATTCCAACATATCCGATAATGGATAGTTTTAACTCCCTAAGAAAATGGTAGCATGTGGATACAAATTTTGACATAATTTTTTCTGTGTACCATCCAGGTTATCTTCTGGCCGAAGAAAGAAAAACCAGGCTTACTGCGCAGAAGGGAGACAAGCTTATGTCATCTTAGACGTGCATCTGGTTCGTGCTGTTGACAACGACTCTGAACACATGTTTTTGCTGTAAAGTTTGGGCAGAGAGAAAATTATACTTAAGCAAACATAAGAAGAATGGTGGAAGAATTCATCTAAATCGGTTCCGCTGTAAACAAAACGAATGATGTCTGCATGGAGATAAAAAGGAGAGTATTGCTTGCTAACAGATGTTACTATGGTCTAGCGATTTCCAGCGATTCAATGATAAAGCCCTCTCTCGACAAACAAAAAAACGACTGCACCAACGTCTGTCTTGCCTATGGCGCAGAATCCTGGGTTATGACGCAAACGAATGAATCAGTGCTGACAGTTTTCAGAAGGGAAATACACCGGAAAATACATGAACCCATCATCGTTTACGGAGAGTATCAGCGTCGCATAAACAGTGAGCTGTATGAGCTGTCTGCCGACGTCGACGTGGTCAAACGCATTAATATGCAGCGATTGCATTGGCTGGATCAAGTTGTGCGGATGGACCCAAATGTTCCGGCACGGAAAGTTTCGACAACAAACTCGATGGACGGCGCAGAAGAGGGCGACCGAGACTCTGTTGGAAGGACCAGGTTTTTGAAATACTGTCGAAGCTTGGCGTGACGAATTGGAGCAGAAGATCGAAGCGCTTGGAATTGTTTTCTACGGGCGGCGTATAATAGATAAAGAGGTCTATTTCAGTCGCCACCTAAGAAGAAGAAGAAGAAACACAGAAAGTTGGCATCGCAAATATGTACAAAAAAATGATGATGCAGAAAAATAGTTAATTAAGAAAATTTATGAGAAAAATTGATTGAGAAAATTGATTCCTAAAGATTAGGTGATAGACAAGAATAGAATTTTGGGCAATTCTTACTTTCAGAGTTGGGTACCATTGTTCACAACAAATGTTTGAAGCCAAATTCATGTACCCGTAATTAGGACTACTTACTCCTCTTGCAGTACTGACAAATTATCGTATTCTTATGAAACAAATTTGCGAAACGGAGAACAATGGTACCATTACCTAATACAGAATATTGAAGCTAAAGTCATCAACATTATGGTGCATATTCTTCTTACAGGATGGGTGCGCTTTATCTATTATATATTGTTTTTCCAATATTCTTACTTTAAGGATACCGCCGCCAAGAACAAAAGGTTGAAGTTATTAAGCCGTGAATAAATGATAAGAAAAACGAGTCATCGCTCAAGAAAAGTGGCTGAAGTCTAAATCATCAAAATCAATGTGGATATAATTATAATTTACATTGATTTTTCAAAATCTCTACTTTTAGAAGATCAAACAATTAAAAAGTGCTCAAAACCGGTATATTGGACTGAAGTCGTGAAATTGAAAGCGTAAATAATATATGAAATCCAACCAAAACTGTAATGATGAAAACACTGTGTTCTCCAAAATGTAAGTTGATAGGGGCTCAACCGGATGTCATTAAAATACCAAAGTCACAATCGTAAAAATCAGCTGCAACTTTCCCCCATCATTGTTAAGAAAATTGTAGAGATTATTATTTTGTAAATGTACCCTCACGCGTAAGAAATAGCGGGCGCTTGGTAATTTTGTGTATATGGAACCATATTGAACGTATCAAAAATCACATACATTTCATATTTTACGAAAAATTGATATCAATACACTGTCCTAGAGATGAATGATTTCAAATTAAGTGACTTGTATTCAAACGGAATGAAATCAAGGGATATTAGTTTATCATTCTTTTACCTTCAATGTGTGGGTCATAAGGTTAAATAAAATGTCCATTTTCCTCTACAAAATTTGTCTTATGAAACCAAAATAACCAGTTAAGATTTACATCACTCATAAATGTTTACGATGTGCTAGATCAACACTAAAATCGCAAAACAAATGCCTCTGTTGGATACATAAAACACAGTTTAGTTGTGAATGAAACATAGTAATTTTCTAAGTAACACTGCTGTTCATAGGATGTCCGAAATCTGAAATATGCCAAAGATAAAATATAAGAAATCCTAAAGTACAAAGCAGTAAACAATGAAACTTTTGATACCATATTGGTGAAGATGCTGAGGCGATAAAAACTCGCAGTCAGGGGTGATGTTATTTATTGAACCTACAGGAGAAATGAAATTATCTACCGGCATCATCGTAAACTACGGCCATGTTAAACGCCGTGAAGACCGGCAAACAATGGTCACTGTGTAAAAAATCTTTCCTTGCTGGCCAAATCTGAAGATCGTCACTGAGTCGTCGTTGTCGTCGTCAGTTTAAACATTGATGTCATAAAGTAGTAAATGATGACACGTGTGGCTAAATAATTGACAGTGTCGTGACTAAAATCAATTTGTTGCATTAGCTTTAATGTTGTTGGTAGTACTGAGAAAATATGATGTTGCTTATTTTTGTAGCAATACCAATATTTGGTATCTGATTTAAACTAAATGTAGGGGAGAAGTGGTGGAAAATTACTTTAACTATAAGTATTAAGATTTCCTCAAAATTTAATTTTAGGATGCCATAATGGTACAATAGTGCCCAAGATGAAAGATCAATTTTATTTATTTATTTGTCTAAATCTTTTTCATCGCCTTCTGAGTATTCTCACTGAAAGCTAAATGATCACCTTCCGGGATGATCCTCAACATGTGTTGCAATGGTAATCGAAGAAAAGTGGCATTATAGTCTTAAGCTTAGTTTAAGCTACATTGGCGTGATCTCCATACCAGCGCACGGTGGAATGAGATATACTTTATCATTTGATGCCGCAAAACTGGAGGACTTGTTGTTTCACCCAATGTCCATCTGGCAAGCTATCTAGTTGGCTTTTTGATAGATATAATGGCATTCCTTTATGACATTTCTTAAAACTTGGCACAGCCTAATACTTTTCTAGATCGTAACAAAGAGTTGTAAATGGGCTATTCCCCTTGCATTTTCCCTAACAGTAGCAGCACAAAATCTTTGTCTTTCATATTGTTCTATAATGCTTGTTACAGTTTGAAACGTCGACCGACTGCTCCTTTTTGCATCCCCCATACAAACGACTGATTTAGTCCATATATCTTTATGTTCATATCATTTATCCCGCTGTACGATATTTAATGTAATTCAGAACGCGCTGAGTATTTGTCAAAATATGATCTAAGAATGAAAGTGAACCATATTTTTATGCTCCTTTTGGCATCTTCCACACAAACTGGCTGATTTTCTAAAGTACAATATTTATCCTATACCTCCCAACTTTTAGATATCAGCAACCTAGATTTTAGATCAGTCCATTTTACATCAGTACAATCGATCAAGTAACCATTCCCCTTCTCATACCTCCCATTCAAATAACTGATTTAACACATTATTAGTTTCATATTTGTCAAGCACTTCCATATAATACGAGTACATACAAATTTGGCATTAATTAAATTTTGATATTGAAAACGGATTGCGTTACTACTCCAATTCGGCTACCTCCCATAAAAGAATACCGAATTGTCGAAATTTATTTTATCCCCTGTAAATAATTCGTATTCTGTAGTTATCGCAATTTTGCTCAATTGTTAACTGTTAACTCCTGTGCAAGTTGCCTAATTTAATCCATATATTCCTAGATTCGCATGTTTTCACTTAATTGCATTAAATTCAAACAATAGAGCAGACACAAACCTGTGAATGAAAATTTCTTTCAGCTAATTTAGTGCATATCCTTCTGTACACTATCAAGAAATTATCATTAATATATATGGTCACTGTGGAAACGAAAACATTTTGCGAAATTGATCGCGTATGCCAATTTAACAAAAATCAGTGATGCATCTATATTTTTTTTTTTTTTTGGCGGAGAACTTAATAAAGTTGCAATTTCAGAGTATTTTTTGGAAGGAATGACATGCTTTAATTTAATAGAAATAAATCAATTTACCCAACTCCTTCTTGAACCTCTCACAATTTTGCACTAAGACAATAGATGTTTAGTGAATGTTGAGTGGTAAATTTGCTGTTCTGTAAATTCCTGCGTTCCTTAAACGTTTACTTTATTTGATCAACGATCTGGCAACTATTTACGCTATTATTCGCGGTGTACCTAAGACCACTTGTCTCTCATTTGGCAGAAACCCTTAAACTAGAACGGTTGTCGAGTAATTATAATTTACATTTAATTTTAATTTAAATTTGTTATAAAAATTATCGCCAGACTGAATCCAGGTCAAACACAATCGCCCATGCCGTTTTCGTCCTTAAATTTATAAAAATTAATACTGAAATAAGTTTGGATTATGCTCAAAATAAGTGTTTATTAGGCCAGGGCGCTACACGTCATAACAGTGAAGATATATGTGAGTTTGCTCACCTGACTGAAATCTCTAACGGGTTGCCATATCAAGTTATCAGGGAAAATGATAACTTGATATGACAACTTATTTTGAGCGTAATCCAAATTCATTTCAATGAGATTTCACGAAAGTACAGCTTCGTTTCGGTTTTGATATTTCGAGTTTATTTAATATTTATACTAGAAATTTGTTATGAATCACATTTCAAACAAAAATTAGAAACCCAAAAGGTTCTGTTCCTCTACCCAAAAAAAAAAAAATAATAAATGAAAGAAATATTATGATTCAACTGAAACGAAAATATAATTTTATACACTTTCGTTTCTTAATCTAAATCAGAACTGAAACCATATGTTCGTTCCTTGACTGAGAAAAAGCACTGGCGCCAAACTGCAAAAGGAGAAAATGTTTCAAATAATTTGCTTTCTGAATTTACGATAAATTTTCATTAGCTACTCAAAAAAGTTGTCTGTTTTTGAGTTAAACGTTTTCAAATGAAATACAAGCAAAACGGAATCGAACCTGTTCCTAAATTGATTTCGGTTATACGAATCAAAATAAAAATTATTTATATTTTCGAAACAGAAACTAAATAAAGTACGATTTTGATTCGGTTGTCGGAATCAGAATAAGAATTTTTTATATCTTTGATTTAAATTCCAGAAACTGAAACCACCCAAAATTACTTTTGTATTTCATTTCGGTGACGACCTCTGCAAGTCATATATATTTTCATATTAGTGAGTGAAGGTGTAAATACTTTTGAAGTTCGATATGACCGGTTAATTTTAATTCATAATTAGTCTTACTTTTATATGCTTGTAATGAACGTTGTAATGAAGTTTTTGCCATTCATGTTACTGCAGTATTCATAGTTAATGCCTAAATAATAATGATGAAGGGATGCTTCAGCGACGGCTGTCGTCTTGATTCATTTAAACAGAGGTATATTTTAGGTGTAAATGATATCTTAACCTCTTCTCCAAACTAATTACGTATCAATTTTCAACTAATTTGCTTTTATAATTGTGCTCGATTTCCTTTAAAACGTCCTTCTATGAAATTTAATTAATATTTGCTTAAAAATACATTTCATATTTACCTGAATTAAATGAAATTTAAAATGCGTTCAATAACGTTTACTATTGGTAGAATAAACTATCTTGCAACGTGATTATTCGGTTGAAGCTTCCCAGGTATTTCTCAAATTACTGTGTAAAGGCGCCTTACAGATTTTCAACCTTGATAAACAGACATAATACCAAACCTTGACGTACTGTAGCCACAAAAAGCTGTCAACGTTTTAACAAAGGGCTGGATGCATTTCACATCAATTTTAAGGACATGGAAGAAATTTCTTTTCTTGACGGTTACAACCAATAAAACGTTTTGCTTTGTAAAGTAAAATCGGGATACACACTTAATAAAACGCCCCAAACTTAGGTTGTATTTAGTACGAGTAAAAAGAAGCTTGATTTAATTGAAAATAAAAATAAAATAAAATTTTACGATATGGCTTTTAAAACACCATAAAACATGGCGAAAACAATCCAGTAATAATAATGACTGAAAAAAGCAACCACACCTCAATGAACAGGCTACCACACGCAGATGCAGTAACTGCATCAGACGGTTGTTGCAACTTACAATGATTCATCATAATGCGTTCAATCTAGAGAACGTAAAGCTTTCCACAATGATCCATGTTATGAATAACTTCGTGGTCAGTCACTGTTACATATCTACTTGTACAAGAATACGGAATGTACGCAATTCCTAATACTTAGTGTACTAACTTTTGTTTATGGAACAACATGTTTAGATATACGATAAACAGGAATGGTGTAAATTAAATCTTAATTACCTACCTTTAGTAAAGAACAGATTCCTTTGCATGTCATGAATGAGATACGGAAGAGCTTCTAACAAGCAGTGAGCTTACACGCATCCTATTTTTAGACCCGCTCAACGGGATCTACAGTTTAACAATGATTCTGAACGTCACAGTTTGAGAGCCATTCAGCAGACTTGTCGATAACTCGAATTGTTCGCCAGACACATCGAAGTGGCCGCCGCTCAAACACCGACAGATGGCTGTATGGAAGATTGAACCAGAGATCATGGGAATGATAGTTGCGTATACTAACCATCGCGCCACGGTCGGTTACATTTCTTTAGAGAGCTAGTGAAAACTTCGCCGATAAAGAAGCTTGTAATTATCATATCAAGATAAAATTTAAAACCTTTATTCTATTGTGAAATTGAAATAATTGAATGAATTACTCTTTAAATCGTTTTACAGTTTAACTTAAGCAATAACAGATCACCAACTATGATAGCCTACCATACCTACGTAATGGCATCTATTTTTATTGAACTAAATGCCAGCCGGTGCAGAAGAAGGATCGCATTAACACAATATTTTACCGATATGGCTTAAAGCTAAGAATTTAGCTACAGGAGCATTAAAATATTATATGTACTATGTCACATATTCTCAAATGGCAAATTGATAGGCAGTACAATTAAATATTTTCCTAATGTCAGTGAAATATAGAAACGTCCCTTAGGACGAAGGCAAGCCAGTGTTAAAAATATAATATTTAAAGTAAGCTATTCAAACTTTCTCCCACTGGGCCCATGGTGAAATGGATGACTACCAAGAATATGTTCTTTATGTCTACCACACGATTATTTCTAGTAGCTAGAAGTGGAATGCCAGACTCATTATAAAAATAAATAGCCGGTTATTAATATTAATGCAAACAATGTGTCAATATGGCTGTATTAGAGTTTTGGTAAAGTGCAAGTGACAAAATATTTTTCAATAATTTTCGCCATATATTTTAAGATATCATTGTTAACGTTATGGATGCATTTTTATTTATATAATTTTATTTTAAACCTGTCGCTTAACAAAAAATTTGAAAAAGCAGTGGGCCCGGGGGAACTCAAAAAGTGAAAATTTTACTTTATTGTGTTTTAATTCTCCACCGCTTAAAAGATTTTGTAACCTCAAAGTATCGATCGAAAAACAAAATCTCTCATTCATTATATAAAATAATCCTCTTTTATTTTCATGATAACAAAATTAGCTTCCAATGTTTGAAGATAGTCAGAAAAGGTAAAATGAAGCCTGAATGTCCATATTCATTCCATATATCCCGTGAAGGAGATATAAGAGAGCTTCTCGTATTCAGTAAGCTTACACACATCATATTTTTAAACTCTTAACGACGTTTCAGCTTGTTGACCGATTGCTACACTACTCAAACTGTTCGTCAAGCACATCGCCTCAAATTATGATAGGTGGCTGTATTTGGGATTGAATTCGTGGCCAAGTAATATATTACATCATCATTGTTTTTTCTTTTTTTTTTAATTTGAGATTTTTCCAATTATCTACTACTTTTTTTATCAAACCGATTGCTATCAAATTAGGTTTGTTCTACAATGTTTATTATTAGCATAAATCAAATGAAACATATCCCTATAGGAAATACTAACTCCATTTGTACAAGCGAAAACTACACCCAATCAGTACTCCATCTTCCCCACCACAAATGTAGAGAACTACAAACATCCAGGCTAGAAATCACTAGCAAAATGTAAGATCAACAACAAGACTGCACAAGTCATGATTACGTACAAATCTACCAGCGAATGAATTATGTAGTCATTAACCAGTAAGTACATTGTATCATTTCGAGAAATCGGACTGCAAAATGAAATCATTAGGTTCGGCCAAAGTTAAGACGAACCGCGCCTTACACTGCTGCTTCATCGCCAACAAAACAGAAAGACGGTTAAATTTCTTACCGCAGTTAAGTTTACAGTTTCTCCAATATTATCTAATTAAAAAGAAAAAAAAGAAAACAGTCACTGCACAAAACCGGCCGCAGAACAACAGTCTGCGTGATACAAAAGAGCACGAGTCACTCTAATGCTGTTCAATTAATTGACATCCATTTGTACCAAGTTCATAAAAGCACTGGCTTCCGATTTAGCTAAGTGGCAAGTCGCTTTTTAGTTTAAATTCTGCCTGAGTAACACGAAATTTTAAACTTTAAATATTTCATAAACATTTTTGTATCATTTTTCCGTGCAAACATATTCAATCGATGAGAATCGGGATGGCAAACCATGTGATGTTTTGGCTTGGTTGAGTTTAATGGTTTATCATTAAAAACAGCGATTACGTTAAAGAAATATATTTTGCGTCCATACCAGGTATCTATTTCATTCAGTTGAGTGTTAGAAATTCATACAGGTATTCACCTGGAAACCAATTTGTTTATGTATAATTCAGGAGACTCTTAACAAATACTATGACGAGACGAAAAGCTTCAGTCATTTTAAACCATCGTTGTGCTAACTGACTTACATACTGTAGTGTACAAATTAGGGATAATAGAGAGTTTCAATCTTAGAATTAATTTCATAAGGTGTATGACGTGTGTCCAATCTGACCGAATTCATTGGAATTCCTTGAACGATGCGAAGAATATACCTATACATATGTGCTAAGTTCATCATTTTTATGGGAATTACTACGAGAGACGTAATTAATTTTCGATTCTTTTCCGGCTTTACCAGACTTTATAAATCAATGCAATGAACAAAAATGTTGATTATTGCAGATTACAAATTGCAAAGTTACAGAGAAAATATTGAATTTCGGAAATTCGGAAAAATGGTATGGGAGATACCAGAAGGACCGTGCCAATGTTGTTCATTTTCCTTCTTATACTTTACATTAACTTCATTCTCTGAATTTAGTGCAATTAAATAAAAATTTAAGAATGTAGAGGCCCATTCTGTCATTTGTAGACCGAGAGCCAACTTGTTTATTCGACAGTTTTTTTCAAGTTCCATCAATCATTATAACTCTCCACAATAGACAAAAACTTAAAATACTAGAGTAAAGGGGAAAAATTAGTTACGAAAATCGGTCAATTTGTACGAGTGTTAGCAAAAAGGTCAGCTTTTATTTTACCAAAATATAGAGCAGTGTAAATTTTTAAAAAGTTTCATAAAGATTTAGGACATTTACCGTATCTATTGTCTTTCAAACCAGATGCCGCTTAACTGATTTAGAAAGTGATGGTAGTCATTTGATAAAAAAACACATAGTGCTTTAAACACACCATTCATTACATTTTTTGCCATTTTCCTTCCGAGGAAATTTATAAAAAATTATATTAGTTTTCACACACCTTATGTGTTACCCTATTTTGGTGACTAACTTTCAATGGATAAGTTATTACAAACATGAGTTAGGTTTAGAAGTGTCAATAGAATTTCCGAAAAGTTTTACTATATGTGTTTTGATTTACATCTTTACTTATATCTAGATTTGAAAGGCGAATATCGCGAATATCGCAGGACGGCTTGAAACGAAATAGCCCTATATTTGTTTTCCAAATTTCATGGCGATATAACTTTGCAACTAAAGAAGATATAACAATTGTCATGACGCTTATATAATCTTTTCAGTATACTTAATTACTACCAACGAAAATATTCTCGCTCTATAAAAATTGGTACTGATTTGGTGCTTCCAAAATAGGTGCCGAATTTTGGTATAGGGTGCCTTGAAAACTAATAAGTATTCAAAATCCGATGTCTATTCGTTGTCATACAAATAACGCTTCGATAACTTGCAAAATTGTTGGGGAACAAAGTCCAAGCTAAAAAAAATTCTCGAGATACTGGTCATTTTGCATTTCTTCAGTTTTTCCCTTTTCTTATCATATACCACATGCGATAGTGGCTTAAAGCAACATTGAATTAACTTTAAGAAAAGTTGAGATATATGCACTATTTTTGGGTCAGGTTTTAGTAAATACTCCATAGATATGGCTCATTTAAGCAAATTATAATCCACATAAAAATCAAGTAGTTTCAATGCAATGGAAATAAATTTTATAAATATCGTGATTAAGCTACATACACATGTATATGGGGGAACACGCATTCACTGTGACAAATTGCATAAATACATGAGATACGGCCACTGGCAATATTTTTCATATCTTATTGTGAATTTTTGTCTGCTACTTTGGCGTAACTTTACAACGTAATCTGATATACAGGATTTGCTGAAATTGATACGAAACTCCCACAATTTTATTGGTGTTAGAAAAGTTGTTGCCGTATGAGCAATATGTTTATTTTGTACAATCTCTTCATCTATTTGGCTACATTCATGTAGCCACCAATTACTGTTGACCTAACTCGATTTGTGATACAAACCACTAAATCACTTCTTTAGTTTCTATTAACGTAGCTGAAATGGAAATGAAAATGCATTTTCTTGCTTATAAATAATTAACGTAATTTATATTGATAAAAGTTTTTTACTTTGAACCAAAATAATCAGAGAATGAAAAATGTTTGTTAAAATACTGACAACTCTATCATATATATCTGCATAGAGTGGTAAATTGTAATGTTTTGGACACGGAGCTGAGAAATATGGAGGTTTCGTCACTGACAATTATCAGATGATCTGCTGCAAAGAAGACAATTTTCGGATTGTAAATGTAGTATTTAGGACACAACTTAGGAATAAGGCGAAAAAAAAATGTTACAGCAGGAATTAAAATTTGCTGAAGGTAAGATCGGTAGGATCATTTAATATCCATATTCCCCGTCCAGAGCAAACACACGGAATGAAAGATTTTTGGAAAGTCTAGGTCTTACGGGTACGAGTAAAAATAATTCAGGATATTCAGGATAGAGTTATGGAAATTGGTGACCATAACCCACCCTTGGAATAGATGGTCAAATCTGTGTCCACAATTTTTAAAAATTTGTAACTAAGTGCAAAAAAGGAATTTGATAAAGGAATTAACTCAGAGTTCATATTTTTATAAAATAGAACTGGTAAGCACGGGAGAGAAATTATCAATCAAGTCACATAAAGGATCGAAACCAACGTCATAAGGTGTAAATAAATCTCTCAAGAAAGACAGAAATAGGGTTATCGCTCATAACAAAAGTGTTGAAGTTAAAGCCATGAAGCTACGTTTGTATACCAAAGGATGCTCTGCTTTAACGAGTATAGCGCAGTAGGGCACGAAAATAAAATTTTTCGAAATTCGTAAAAAAAAATCGTTTATGTAGTAGAACAAGATAACAGGGAAATTTACACTATCGTCGAGAATAAAAGAGTGTAGCATTAAAATATGTGCAGAATGAGTAGGGATTTGTTAAAATTCGTGCCTTTAGGAGCCCAAGCACGAAAGAATAAGATCATTCATCTTTTGGAATTACCAAAATTAATGTAAACACTGCTATTACGTAGCAGGCGCGAAATACTACATTAGGAAGATCAAGCATTTGTTGGGACGTTAAACTGGAACAAAGTTAAAGAAAATTTAAGTGTTACTTCCTCAGTCAAGATATGCACGATGAAGAGGAATTTTGGTAAATTTGAACTTTTAGGCATAAAACGGAGAATTAAGAGCGCAGTGGCTTGAAGCCAAAATAAAAACTTATTGCCTTTCTAACGGTAATTCTATTATGCCTCTTGATAGAACTGTATGAATTCAAGTTGGACGCAATGTCATGGTGGTTACGAATTCGTAAAAAAGACAATAATTGACTTCGCAATAGCTCATTTTTATTACCTTTTGCATGCCTTTGACAACATAGTTAGAAAGATCCGATTTAGTTCAAACATGCACCATTTCATTCGATAACTTATCGTCTTTCTAAAGGTAATTATTTTATGTCCCTCTCACTAAAATCCTTGACCCTGTTGGAAAAAAGGAACAGTTAATTTCCACAAGCTTCTCCCAAGTCAAATTTTTCTCTAGCAGAATCATTTGACACCAGCTTCGGCATAAGTAGCATAAGTAGTTCCCCATCAAGCTCCCGAAGCTTCTCCTGAGTCACTACTGATTTGTGTCATCTGTCGTTTCATTGATGGAACCCAATTCCTCTTCTACTGGATAAAGCTGGTAGCTTGTGGGCGATTGCTTCCCTCAGACGGTCCAATTGTACAGTACATTTTGATTTAGGAGTTTGGCTATGAGGGAATAGCTCATATTAGAAAATTCCCTGCTGATCTCACTGCACAAGAAGCAGAGTCTTAAGAAATGGGGTCGATTTTGTTGCGATTCAGCACCGATTTTCAGTTTCGTACATTAGTTTTTTGGCATTAACTAGAATGGCATAAATACATCGAGCTTGTATCTAGCCTTGTTCGAGCAGTTTCAAACGACTTTTTGTGCAATGTTTAGCTTCTGGGCAGTCGAAACGGTGCTAAAATATTGAGGGTCAGGGTAATCCGATTAAACTTACACAACACCAGATATAGATTACTGAACCTTTCTTTGGAAACATAATGGATTTATATGATTTATATGACCTCTGTTAAGATTATTCTTCTTATAAGATTTTAGGATTTCTAGCTGTTATCGTATTTGTTGAAGATTCCCCGCAGGAAAAATAAAGTAAGTCGGTTATATGGTGTGGAAAGGAACCATTCTTATAACCTAATTATGACACTGTACTCCTACTCAATCAGCAGTACAGGATATGTAAGCCTCGTTCTAGTTGAATTTATAGAGCGTATTTAAGTTTCCATCAATTCATTTGCTCATTTCCCGCCCTGTATCGGGATACTCTATAATTATTTGAGGGTACTAATAAATTATTTTTTGTCCAAATATGTCTTAACTGTTTTTAGGTCGATTGGGATATTCATCCTCAAAAAAAGTTAAAGATTTTCTGAAATTCAATTTCTATTTCTGTTTATTGTATCAATTACAGTGCCTGCTAAAATTTGAAAAAAATCGACTTTTTAACTCTTTCTGGTTGCAGTGATACATATGACTGGCTTAACCGATATATTGTTAAATTTATGTCGTTTATTTAGTTGCACCAAAATTAGTAATATTTTCTCATGTTGAAAGTACACCAACGTAGGATTTCTGATACATCTCATACAAACTGTACGATATTCCAGAATGAAATTTGCATTCTGCAATTTTTTAAATCGGTCGCATAACTACGTTCTCCCATATTTCCATATTCCCAAATTTCTCCCATATAAAATTACTTTATTGAACACATACTTATATTCAGTACAACTTAGGGCACATCAGGTATTTAGTAAACTTAGTTTTGCGAGTAATATGTACTACCTTATCACGCCCATTATAGTACCACAAATACAAATTGGTCTAAGCGGAAGATTTTAGAAACTTATTATTTTGTTTCTTCTTCTGTAGTTAATTTCCAAATCATTTTCCTGATAAGAAATTTTGCAGTTTATTATGACTCTTCTGATACCCCTAACTGTTTTACAACAACGCAGGATAACGTTATCGGAAAATATATGTAAGCCAGTTCAACTGACTGTAACTTCTATGCTGATTTATGGGATGGTTTCATTACTGATCTTACCACAAAAATTTTCTAATTTCTACACGTTTTGGGAGCGAATTGATTGAACGAAAAAATTTGTTGAATGGAACAACTTTGTGGACATGCAATTACGTGCTTCCTTTATTCGAATCTTAGTCCTTGGATTTTTGGAAACTTCTAGCAGTTAGGTACTTCAAATATATACAGTAAGAATTGTATATAATTCGTTCGGCATATATATCTGTGAAAATTTTCGAGTGTCAATCTTTTCTGCTTAACCAATGGCTAATATACACTTTACAAAAATGTAATTCATGCTACATAAAGTACAGACCTAAAAAGGCAACGGCATGCTGCAAGTTGCCCAACCTTTTTTATTTCTAAAGCATCTGGTTTGACCTGCCTATATAAATATAAATGTAAAACAAGCGAACAACTCTGCCTTTGTAATACATTTAAACAAATTCAACTTAAGGATTTGTTACATTTTCAACTGAGAGTCATGATAGAATTGTATGAATTAGGTTGGACGCAATGTCGGGAGAACATGGTGGTTACAAATTCTTAAAAAAACAATAATTGACTTCACAATAGCTCATTTTTAACGCTATCCCAATACAATGCCTGCATATTGTCAATGCGCAGAGCAAATTGACTAACATTTTGCATTTGCTGACTTCTGCTCTTTTACGTCTTAAGACCCATGTAAATTTGGGATAAACTTTTTCTATTGCGTTACAGTCTCAACATTGTTCCAAATTTAAATAAAGAAGTAAAGGCGCACAAAGTTGACAAGTGCAAGTGGTGGTTATGTAACACCCATTATATTGGTATAATAACAACGCTGTTAGAAACATTTGCAAGTAATGCAAAAAATCCTCATTTATATAGCAACGCAACAGCGGTTAAAGAACGTGTGGGTGGAGAGCCGTTCGACCGTAAGGATATCGAAATCATCATCAAAATGCAAAACAATGTGATCCCTTCTCCAAAAATGTTGTCATCTCGTTTGGAAGACATGTTGGCAAAAAAGTATACATTTTTTTTCTTTTAAATGGGGAAACAATGGGGATTAAAGCTTCACATTGTTCTCTGGTTGTATACTGCAGTAGTAAGACCGATAATGTTGTATGGAGTTATCGTCTGGTGGAAGGCTCTTGAGAAGTCCACATACTGTAGGATACTGGACAAGGTCCAGTCTGTGCATCATTGGTGCGCTCCGCACCACCCCATCTGTATTGCATTTGTATTTACTACCCCTGGACATAATTAGTATGCCGACTACGGCAGTAAGACTAAGAGAGCTGTCACAGTTGTTATGGTCACAGTGTGATCTCCAACATGGTGCCTGACATAACACTCACCACTGACTACACTCTGGCTGAACCACTGTTCGACAAGAGGTCCAATACCCTTATACTTATACCAGATAGAGTTACATGGAGACGTAGAACTCCTGGTATAATAGTGTATGTCGACTTCTACACTGACGGCTCAAAATTAAATGATCAGGTAGGTTTCGGGATCGACTCCAAAGACCTAGGGCTAAGTATAGCAAGAAGGCTACCCGATCACTGCAGTGTTTATCAGGCCGAAATTTTGGATATTAAGGTAGTGGCAGAATGGCGGAGATATAACGTTCTCACCACGGTGGGGGTTAATATATTCTCTGACACTCAAGCTGCCATTAAATCCTTAGGTTCTGTCTTCCTGAACTCAACATCAGCGATGATTTGCCCCAGATCTCTATATCTGAACGATATAGATATTGTACGACTTAAAAGCTTTTTAAGGCGCGCAGGGTGGTGGCATCCATAACTTTAGTTTCCGTGTTATCACAATGGACT
Source organism: Philornis downsi (assembly GCA_019455685.1). Lineage (NCBI taxonomy): Eukaryota > Metazoa > Arthropoda > Insecta > Diptera > Muscidae > Philornis > Philornis downsi. Next base: position 1,576,785 of record JAHXMU010026239.1, read on the forward strand.
ATACAGTCTAAGTGAGTCTGTCTATCCCGACAGCCACACTGACCTAACCTTCTTCTGGAAAAAATTATCAAAATTATAATATGTTTATATTTCGATTATCGATTTAGAGAATAGTTGGTTAAATTACAAAATGGAAATTTAAAACCTTACAGAATGTTCATTCAAGTGGGCTGATGACTTACATATATCTTCATCCAATTTATTTTCCAACGTGTACACTAGATGTAGTAGACTCATGCATTTAATTTTCATTTCCAAAATTGAGTTTATAGAATCCATTAACTATTCCGGATTTGACTGCACTTAGTGCATCTGGATACAACATTTGAACCTAAGAATGTGTAGTTGAAATGAAATGAGAGTTGTAGGAGGAGATTAAATTTCTGAAAAAAATTTGGCTTTGCCAGGATTATATAAGTATTTACGACAGTTGTCATGACTACAAACCAAACAGTCAGCCATTCAGACAGAAAAATGAACGTCACTCAATCGGTTTCTGAAGTCATTGGTCAAAAGATACTCGGTACCGTAAACGCTGCTGTTGCTGTTAAATTTTTGGCCGTATCGGATGAAAATGTGCTTTCATTCCTTTGGATGAAGGTATGAATACTTTTCACAGCATGCAGAAAATGCTTGAAATATCTTTTCTATATTAATTAAAACGTTTTTAAAAATATGTGAAAAAATATTTTGCACTATTATTAAAAACTTTCTGAAATATTATTACAAATTAATATAGTTAACAACTAAATACTGTTGGAATGAGACACACTTTTCAACAATCGAATTGTTTCTGAAAATTTAGCATTTATAATGTTTCGCTTTATTTAAATCATTTTTAATTTCCCTAACATCAGATTGTCGAAACAATGAAAAACCTCCTTCCGCATAATTATTTAGCAATGTCTTATATTTTCACCTTCGCTCGAAGCAAAGAAGTCTTACCTCCTTTGATACAGCATAAATATAGTATATGTGAATATAATATATTAAATATGATAATAAGAAGTTAGCGCTTAAAATACCGAGTGCCTTTTGATTGAACGTCTTTAAATACTTTTTAAGATGATTACGTGGCATCCGTCTGTCTGGCTGATTTTCATACTGGCTGGTACACATGATAACTGTCGTTAGCATCCATAAAAATGTAGAAAATCTAGGTTTTAACCGATTCTTAGGTTCATATTTTTTATTTAGCTGCAATAAACTTATTCAAATTTGGTACACTTAGTTCAAAGTGAGGTCTCGGAATGAAAAAAAATACAATACAAAATACAAAATCCGCAATACCGGTCAATATTGCGTATTTTAATTTTCTGTCTTTAAATTTTAATTTAATTTTGGGCTGCAGTAGCCTAAGTTTTTGTCCATTTTGTTGGTTTATAACTTTCTGCATAACTTGAGAAAACCCGATCAAGTAACCATATCCTATTTGGTACCTGGTATGGGTTTAAGTCGTTTATTCCTAACTTCACTTCCTTCAAGAAGTTACACTGTATTCAGTTAAATTTCGCACACGAACGTCTTCTGGTCCTTGCCATGTAAATTGTCCGTTTCATAGAAATTTAATTTTCCACGTAAAACGTAATTTGTGAATTGAAGTTACTTAAATTTGTGGCAAGTGATGAAATATACTGCAATGATCAAATTCTTAAATTCAAACTTCTACCACAGATTTTAAAAAGTGCCACATTTGCACAAATTTGTTTGTTCGTCCTCTTTCTATATCTTCACCCACAGGAGTAAAAATATATATCATTTAACATCCAGAAGGAAGTATTTAAAAAACTATAATAAGTAATTTTTGGTCAAATGGAGTTCATGACTTTCCTTCGATGGAGTTGTGCTCGTCTGGTAAATGCGATAACAGCCATACATCTTCATAAATCCTCTAAAAGCCTGGGTTGGCTTAATATTTTCATTAACAACTTTTGGTACCTTCCACACAAATTGGCGAAATTTCCTGAAGTCAATTTTTCATTGTAAAGTCAAATTTACAGACCACAGTATTGTAGTTTTTTTCAAAAATTCATTGAGTTTATTATTTCGGGTCTACATTCAAAACACGTTTGGCTTTTTTACGCATTAATCAACTTGTTGGCCAATAACAATTTACTCCTATTAGAACACCGCAAGTCCGTCCCTATCGTCTTTCGAAATTTATACGCAAAGTCACGTTATGCGTAAACAAACTTAGAGCTTCCTTGTGGTGTTATCGATATTAGTCTTGACATGATGTCCAGTTAAGTTAGCAAATTCAATTATATTGAAACTTTTGACATTCTAACATGTATTTATATAATAAAAAACATGTACAGCTAATTAACTTCACCGCAGACATAATGTGCATTGCAAATGCACATGTCCAAAAATCAGCATTACTTGAATGCTTGCGTGTATTTACGGCGGCCTTTGAAATGTAAAAGCCGGAGAATGCAAAAGCTGCGACATCTGAATGAGTTATTATAAACATGCACCAATTACTATTAACATATTGTGTTATTTGCCCTATGCAAATATTGAATAGAAATTACCACAAAATATTGTCAAAATAAATAACGCGTCAAATTTAGATTAGATTTTGGACTGTAATGGAAGCGACTAAATTTTACAACATATTTGTTTTGAATTAACTGATAATACTGAAAAGCACTAAAACATGACTCTTTCAGAACGTGAATTTAACACCATATGTGAACAATATAATGTCTTTAAGAAAAAAATATCCTACGCATTAAGGAAATTTGCAAAATTTCTCTTGTACACGCGAAGAACTGTCATGAGCAGGCTTCTGAAAATACTACTGCACACATCGATTTGTAGGTAGCATGAAAAAAAGGTATCACTAACAGATCTCTGAAACTGCTGAAACAACTCACGTAACATGTATGGGTATCGTATAATGGGGGTCTATAATTCGGAGAAATACGTTTTCAACACCTTTGATTTTTTTTTTTTTTCCAAAATCACTCCTTCAATATAAAGCAGAAATAATTTGCTAATGAAGGAGCATATGTTTAATTAATTACAATAGCTTAGTCGTGATAAATTTTTAAATTCAAACTTCCGAAATGGACTTTCAAATTTATATGTATATATAATATATATTTATGTTTATAATTTGTGATCCTTTTCTTTTTGTAACATCACTCGAAGGAATGAATGTATACAAGGCATTTGACACGGCCACAAATGTAACATGCGATAGGAAACTTTTAAAGAATTAAGAATCTTTTAAACAAATGTTTTTAAGACCTTCTTAAGCAGACTGAGCGGACGAGCTCCTCAGGGAAATACTCTTAAAAATTGGGCGATTTGTCGAAAATCGTTCATCTCTCTGAACAGAGAAATTCAGAAGTTCAGTTGTGCTGTCCCAATTTTGCTTGCAATTATCATCTTTAAGCACATACCCTTCGGTCAAGATAGTCCGAATTTCAGTAAAATTTACTTTTATACATTCTCCCTTGGTGCAAAAGACTCCTTCGGACAAAATGGGAGTGGTAAGTCGTTCGGTTCTTATAAGATATAGCTCAGAATTAATGCACAATAAATCATCAAACTTGTACAACGCAAGTTGTAACATTAGGATTTATAGAGAAAACACTGGGCTTTGTTAAATGTCCACTTTGAAGGGGCGTCGTAGTATTGTAGTCCATTTTCATTCTCTGAACTAAGATTACTGAATAATGAATGCTAATTATACTAAATTTAGTTTGTGAATAAAGGATATACACCCAAGAATATATAGGCTATATCATGCGCCAAAAATTACCTGTTTTAACGTTGATTTTTTTTAAATTTCGCTGCCTAATGAACTAATCTATAAATTAATCAGTCTCCAAATTAAGAATTAGGGCGGGCAAATTAAATATCGAGACTACTGCCAAATTTGTATGGAAGGTACCGAAGGAAGCGAGACAATACCATAAATTTCAGTTCTTAAACCTAACATTACTCCACTGTTAAAACTTGTCAAATCTGATTGATTTTACCGCAACCGAAGTTTTGACAAGTATTATAAAACAATGCCCTGAACACAATTTTGGCAAATGGCTGCCAATAATTTGGAAGTTGCAGAGAATAAAAATAGAATTTCGGAAAATCGATTAATCTGTTAGGGAAATACAAGGTAGAGCGGATATATCCCATTGCAATCCTCGGCTCTTACGGAGATTCATTAGTATATTTATAACAGTGAATATCCCTCAAAGCCAGACAGCCTGCCAGATAGTTTGACAAAGCGCAATCATGAAACCAGTTTGGTGGCAGTTTAAACGTTTCCTCTTCGGTATTATATTATTTACTGTATCAAAAGTGCATATCATTTATCTGATACTTTCATAATAGAACTGTTAGCTAGGTGACTTGATTCATATATACCTTTGCCTAACGTATTTTGGCACCGGCTCAAATGTTAATTAGCATTAATTATAAATACATGTTAGAATGCCAAAAATTTTAATATTACCGAATTTGCTTCTTAACTGGACACTAATATCGATAGCACCGCAAGGAAGCTCTAAATTTGTTTATGCATTACGTGATTTTGAAACGAAATCAACATATATGTATAATAACTCCGTATGAATTTCGGAAGACGGCAGAGACGGACTTGCGATACTCTCATACGAGTAAATTATTATTGATTTACAAGTGGACTCAATGCGTAAAAGAGCGAAGCGTGTTTTTAAAAGGAGTGGATTACCCTAAAGCAACGCAAAATAACTGAAAACACATGTTCGGGCAACCATAACCAGCACGATGCTCCCACAAGGGGTCCAACGCCACGACCAAGCAAGAACAAAATGTTCCTGGGGTCCCTGGTGCTACCAGAAGAGAAGAACCCTCTGGTCAGGGTTTCACAGACAAAGACTGCTCCATTTTTGCTATATCACACCTCGCATGAAACTGGTCGTCCATCGTATACGCCATACATTTTCAACGTCCGAGGAGAAATATTGACACAACAATAAATGTAATGCTCTTCTAGTCTATTTACCATATCTCTCTTCCAAAGGCCTCCATGGTAGTACGACTATACAACAGAAATAAAAAATCTTCCAACATCTCTCAACGGCTTCTTTATGGTCGTTCCTGTTGTCAGGTGATCAGAATTGTCCAATATGGTCAAGCAAATTATTAGACTTCGCCACGTTTTCATCAAGATTTACGGATTTCTTTTGTCTACCAGCCAGTGAGCCGGCCAGCCACACAGACGGTCGACATTAAAAGTCATGAAACACGTTTGATCAAATGATGCTTGGTGCTCTACCTTACTTTTATAGGAGTTACCTGAGAGGGCATTGATTCTCATTGATTTTTCAAATTTTGGCATGCATTAAAGTGGAATATAAATAACAAAAATTTAGGTAATTTCAGTTTAAGAACTAGGAATTACAGCGGAAAATTTTAATTTAGCTATGGGAGATACCAAAAAGGGCATGGCAATACCCTGTTTTCATTCTCAGGATTAATTTATTTATTCGGTTAAATGTAATACAATTGCTTCAAAGAAATGAAGCTAAGAATATATTTGGTTTAATCGAATCTCTTTCTTTGTTGTTTAAAGTTGAATGGGGATTTGTTCACCTTTATGAGAAGGGTATTTTTTAGACCTGGACATAGCGCCTATGTAATTGTATATAAATTATCCATACGTACAGTGGCAAAGTAAATAAAAACTTTTAAATTTGCGTATTCTGCCAATATCTCAAGTAATAGCGCACACATATCAGAGGCACGAAATAGTGATCCCATGTATTTATCTTTTAAAATACTCCCGGGATGGTCAAATAAGATATGGAAAAGTTAGAAAAGTCTTTTTGAATATTAAGTTTCTGACCACAATGTCATATTACTGATTGATACACAGGTTGCTAACCATAGATAGTTGCGGTGTAAAAAATGTTGCAGAACCAGTAATTTGCGCAGTATTGTACTCTATAGATAAGACTTGCATCCGTCTTCAATTAAACATTGGCGTGCAAACACAGAACAGAATAACACGATGAAATCCATTAATGGTAATGAACAGAGGACATACCGAGAGTGCTTACGGAAATACTGAAGTAGTGGCAATGACGGAAATTTAGTCAAGTTTATGAAGAACGCGCTGCTTATATGGAAGATTGCAACTAAAAACTGCTAATACTGGAAAATATGTCAATTATCGGCGATGGAATATTTTGCCAAACGCAAAGCGAGAACGAGGTCAGAAACTCAATGACCTGGCTTAAGCGTAAGAAAGTTGAGTTTGCTGATGGTCTAGCGGCAGATTTGTCCAAGATCGATGGAGATGACCCTATAAAGCGCATTACTGGCTCCTGGTGTGATTGTAATAAGTTGGAGCATGTTCAGTGACTGGGAACTAAGTGCGACATGCTGTGATTTGAAAAAAGGCGCAGTCATTTATCCATAGCACATGTAGTGTATTAGTGAAAGGTCAAAGCTAGAGTGGACAATAACATCGCCTACCAGGCTTGGTAAATTGACAACTTACAATATAAGTATTCACATTATCTTTGAATTATACAAAAGATCATCCAAAGTTTGTTATATATGCGGTCTGAATTTGCGAAATGTTGAACTAAGCGCATCATCCGATACTATTTTGGGCTGCGAACAAGTGCCAGCCTGTTATAAATGGCGAGTTATATCAATAGATGTTACTCTTTACCTAAAACACTTTTATGGTAGCGCGCTATTTGTGTAACTAATTTAGATGCCTTCACAAATTTGCTATCGCCAAACTTCCGGCAAAGAAATTTTTGAATAAGAGTAGAGCCGTTTGGGAAATTCGGCACAATAATCATTTCCAATATTTTCAAAATTAAAAGCCCCAATTAAAGCTAATTTTAATTTTAAACTGATCAAGATTAAGGGAGAAAGAGGTGCCGGAAATGGTTAATTCGCTCGATTTTTTTCATATTTTAGTAAGCGTTGTAATATAATGAAATTTAAAAAAACTCAGGCTTATGTAATCCATGGATTGAAAATGGGAGAATAAAAATGTATCTATAAATCGGCCAATTTACATGGGACTTACGAGAATGTAAGTAACAATGCCATTCATTTCATTCCCATAACGAAGTTTATCAAACGCATGATATGTGCGAAATTAAACTCAATTCTGCGCAATTGTCCGTAGGGTATGTTGTTAAGAATATAAAGGTGTAGGTTGTCATTTGTATTGAGGATACTAGAAGTATCGTGGTTACTTGATCAATTATTCACAAATTTTGCCATTATAAGTCAATTCAATGGACAAAATCTAATAATTAATGTGGAAGTATCAGAAGAGTCGTTGCGATGCGGTCTACTTTCCTGGACTTTATGTTAGCAAACGCGTAACATGTACTGAATTAAGTGCAAGCGAATAAAAGATTTGAACCCACGAATTTATGATTCCAATCGGTCATTTGTATGGATGATACCAGAAGACGCTCGATTTTTTCATATTTCGTTAGTGCAATGGACAAAATTTAGGTTGGTGCAATGTACATATTAAGAGTTACAGAGACAAAATTTAATTTTAGAAATCGGTTATTTTTTGTATAGGGGGTACTAGAAAGGATAGGCTAATATATTCCATACTATGATCTGGCTAAATATTAGGCTGTGCCAAGTTTTTATTAGTTTCAGAGATTTAAGGCAGAGATCGTGCCAACCAATCAATCCACCAGTCGGGCAGTTCCACATCTCTACATCGATTTAATTAAAAAGTTATCAAACACATTTGGCCAAAAGATGCTTCGTGCTATGAATGGTTTCTTCGGAGTTGTTAAATTTTTGGCGCTATCAAATAGTATATAACTTCATTCCTTTTGTTGAAGATGGAAAAGTATGATTTCATTCATTAAACTCATGTGTTTCTTAATTATTTAAAAGTCTCTTCAATGATGTCGTTGCTCAATATTGTCGAATTCGTGTTCCAAATAATTTTTAAAATTTGGCATATAGTATTGCTTCATTCCCAAAATTGTTGATGTTTTGAATTTAAAATTTGTACAGCAGTTGGTTAGTAGCGCACTAATTAAAATAAAGCATCTACAGCAGAATTATATCAATTTACAAAACTGAATGACATTGTTTTAACAACAATATTGGTATCACTTTTCGTAATTAGTTACCTAACATACAACCCTCCTAGTATATTACAGAATTATTAATCAACGCTGAAATTGAGTTTAAATCATCCATTCATATCGCAGTTATAATGCAATTTGAATTCCTTACCATTTATGTAACTTAATGCAGTAGCACATACAACACTTGGCTTTTAGTAAAATAATTAATATCACTTTTGTTATCATCATATCAGCGCAAATTATCGAAAATCTATAAATATTTGCCACAGTTGCACGTTTTGCTGGTGTAGGCAAATGTGCCACAAAGTCGTGAACAGACTCATAAAACAGTTTCGATAATTGCGTTATATCCAGCAGCTATAATTGCAACTGTAATACGCGTTGTTAGATTTGATACAATTTTAGTTATGGCTAGTGCGACTTATGCAGTAGTGGATCAAAGAAAACGATTTCGAAACGAAACAGTAATGTTGTATTTCATAATTGTATTTCTTGAGCAGAATTTGGCATAAATCATTTTTGGGTTACCGATTCTATGATTAGTAAGTCCAAAACGGTTTGGTGATTAATAATCAATCAAAAAGACCGGGCAAAAAGCAGCATTACCACATGTTATGCATAAGGTTTTATAAATTCCCATCAAATTTTTTTGTGCAACTCCAGCAGTAGACGTGTTTAAAGAGTTTAGTTTGCATGTTCGGTTTTATGGACATTTAGCGCAATATTTGATAATTTAAAAAAGTTTAGTTAAAAAGTTTTCGTGTAATTTTGCCCAGAATTTAGAAATGTGTATTCCATTTGTACGGATAGGACCAGAAGACTTTGCCCTGTGAGTCGAAATTTTTATTTTTCCTTAACTGTGACCAGATTTTACTTTTAGAGGTGATAACTAGATAAGAAGGGATAAATAAAAAGGGAAGGAAGGGATAGATAAAAAGGCCCACATTGCCTAACCAGATTTGATACCCAGTAAGAACGGATGTCAGGGCTGGCATCTACCACGAAAACTGGAATAGCTTAGGCCGGAATAAACAAGAATTTTTTTAACAGATTATTTCCTAGTTCAGATTTAAGTTTAGTAGATATTAAGGGTCAGTTTCAGTTTTCTGCTTTACATTCAACAAAAAATAAAATCCATGCATTTTGAAAATAAGGGACTATTGTCGTATCAGTTCTAATGAATGCGTGTCTGATTCTTTTCCAGTAGATATAAGCCAATATATGCAACTACAGACACGGAAATTCAAGTGCAGAATTTTACCAATACTTTTTTGAATATCTATGAAAAACATGTCTCAATGAAGATCATACGAGTTTTAAGGTTATATAATTGGATGGATTCTCCAATTACAAAACAAGTTTAGGTATTTAGGTTTTTAGCATATAAAGCATATCAGGGAGGTTCCTCTATTGAGAGATGGAACATATTCAAAAATTACAGAAACAAACTCAAATCTTCCATTTGAAATCGAAATGCCAATGAAATATTCTTAAATAAGATAAATATTTGGAAAACGCTTAAGAATATTGGCATGTTTGGTGAGAATAGTACTGCAGCTGGAAATTTTGACGTTAATGTCCTCACTGGTTTTTTCACATCTTAACCAGTAAAGAATCCCCCCAATTTATGATAGAATTCCGTACGGCACATGACATTAGGGATGATGAACTTACTGCAGGTTTCACTAATGATTTAGAGAGTTGTTTGTAGCATAAAATCCAACGCAGTTGGTTCTGATAGCATATCACTGAAGTTCTTGAAAATGGTGTCTCCTTTTATATCAGGACATATCGTGCACAATTTTAATAACATAATCATGTGGTCATCTGTTCCTCCATCCTGGAAAACGGATGTCCCGAAGTTACGTTACCCAAAAACATATTTTGATTTTAAGCCCATAAGTGTACTACCGGTATTATCCAAAATATTTAAACAAATTTGAAAGAAACAAATCATGACTTTTTTAAAGTCTCGAAAGAAATTGCTCCAATTGCAATCCGGTTTTAGAAAAGACCATAGAACAACATTAACAATAGGACTCATTGATGAAGTAAGATATCACATAGATAACAAACATCCAACAACACTAATGAGCCTGGACTTTAGCTGGACTCTCGATTCGGTATGTCGTGAAAAGCTCTTAAATAAAATATTTTCAGCGTTTTAATTTGCACGCCCAACTTGTACATTGTTTCAATCTTATCTTCGAACTCAATTTGTAAAACTTGGAACAAACATTTCTTATGTAGAGACTTTGTTTAGGGATGTCACCTGGGGATTAATTCTATGTCCTATATTTTTCAGTTTATACATTAATGATATTTTCGACGCACTAAGAAATGTTCAGGGTTACTTATATGTTGACGATTTCCAAGTGGTGGCAGCTGATAATAATTGTAACATTGATAATTTATTTACAAAATGAAGAACAACCTCCTGTGGCAAGACCATGTTAAATTCGTCGATGATTATCCAAATTTTCACAATATTTGGACCACGAGATGCGGATGTTTTTAACATCTTTGAATGCTGCTTTTTGCAGATAATTAAAAACTGTGTATGTGGCAGCAGTTAATGTAGACCTTAAAAGTTAATTTCAGATTACAAACCGTGCAAGGGGCGCCCTGATTGTAGGTCTGGTTTTTGAAAAGGATTAAGATTATATACGAGTATGATTCTTTTTTTACTCAAACCAGTACAGAAATTTCAGCCACTATCAACGGCGGATATTACGCTAATTTATTGCGGCGTTTAGGTGATAACAATTTGGAAAAAAGCTGCATTAGGTGCAAAAGAGAGTGATTTTTCATTAAGATAATGCTCCAGTTCATACATTCACTATTACCATGGCAAAGATTAATGAACTTAAGTTCGAATTGCTTCATCGCGCACCTTATTCGCAAGATTTAGTTCTCTTGGACTATTTTCTATTGAAAAAATGGCTCAGTGGTGAAAGACTTACCAACAATGAAGAGGTGGTGTCTGCGGTTTATGGTTATTTTAAGGAGTTTGGCAGTTCTTATTATAACTATGTATAGAAGCCATAGAATATCGCAGGAAAAAGTATTTGCTGTCCCTTTGTTAGGTTGGCTAGTTTTGAGACTACCCTTATATATTAGAAATAAAATAACAAACTTTTTCTAATGAACGTTAATGAAAAGTTTCGCTATTCCTTTACTCAGTTAAATTCCAACAGTTTTTAGGTTGGAAGAATTTGTCGGGATTTCTGGTGAAATTAAGCAAGATTAATTTTGCATTTGACCTCGATTGGAATTTTGAGATATTATCAACCATAATTGTGACATTGGATTTTACGTAAATCGGTGGTTTGAATTTCTAAAAATCTGCATACGATTTGGCGCGAACAGGCCCAGAGTTTGTGCTGTGTAATTACACGTTTTCAAAACGACGTGTTCGCTCGAAATTAATCAATATAATTTTCACCATGTTTGCTTTCTACCCGGATTCAGAAATCTAATTTTAAATTGGAAAAAAAAAATACTTTGAATTCCTTTTGATGCATGCCTATTTCCACGCCGGCATTATTAATTGCATAGACTTATATTCTATTTTAGTTTATTGCCTATAAATCAAGGTGTTACAAATTTAACAGGGGCATAAAAGCATGTTTTGAATACAACTAATTGCTACGCGTAGAAGCAACCATCTCGCACTAACGACATAATTATAAAGACGCGAACATGTCACATTTTGTTGCATCCTCTGGTTTCATATACTCGTAGATCTTAATAAAGACATCTTCCCCTATCTTATCATCACATGAACAAAGATATTTTGCTTGCCAATAATTATAGGCTGCATCGATGCAGATATTAATAAAACAACAAGCGATATCGCTGGTTAAGCCACGGTTGAACTCCTGAGAACTACGAGTAGGTGTTTCCGAAAAAAAGAATGATCAACGAAATCTGCCCTTGTCCATGATTTAAAAATGTTTTCGAAACTGTGTTTACACAAAGTTGCCAAAAGAAAGCCAAAAAGCGCACAAAACAAAATACCAACAACGTGAATAATGTCATAAAATTTGGGTTGTGTCGCTTTAATGAGGCATGACTTACTTACAGTGGCCCAGGGAACGCAGAAGGCATTGGACATAAATAATGCCTGTTGAGCAGGATGATATTGTTTTCAATTCAGCGCGAATATAATTTATTATATGCCGCTTTTTCTTCTTCTTCTTCTTCTCCTTTTTTTGTGCAAATTCGCGAATTTACGCATGCGACTGCAGACCTGGCTGGGCTTCGTGATCAATGAAGTTTTCGCCAAAACGTATTACGGAAAATTGATTAATTGTAAGAGCTGCAGCGACGGCATTGGCGGTGGCTGTTGCGGTTGGTATCCTTACCTAATGTGCTCGTATGTTGCTGTCAAAAACCATAATAATACCAAACAACCGGCAGCAAAAGCATATTCCCAGAACACTTACAGTCCGTGGTCATATAACTAAGAACAAAGAAATTTACCATTTTATCAAACCTAAAGAAGAAGATTACACCCATTTTGTAGGTGTAAAATGACTTATATATATATATATATATATTTTTTTTTTTTTATTAATCCAACAATAACTTAAATCTTAGAAACAGACAACTATGTACAGTTTTAGAGTTTTATTCCAAGATATTGCAACAACTAATTCTTGTTATTACATAAAAGTGAATGAATTGAGCGGAGTTACAATCGATTTGGAAGGTAAAATGGTTAAAAACCTTCACTAGCAAAACAAAAATAAATAATAAAGCCAAACCTTAAAAGAAAATTATTGTTCATATATATGATTATATGCGAAGATGATCACTTATAGACACAAATTTTCAGTTTGATAAATTCCCCTTATTAAGATATTTATAAGTCGCTACATTCTCTTATTACGGAAACCGAGAATAGAGAGTCTATTCAAATAGTTATCATTTAATCTTTTAAAATTATCCTTAAAAATTTCGTATCCTGGTTTCCCATGTAGCACAGAAGTACGGTACCTCCAATGTTTGTTGAAAATAATTTTTAAGCATTTGTTTTGAAGAATTTGCATTTTTTTAAGTGGTTTTTCACCGCGTTGTGCTATATAGGTGAAGCGAAAAACATTATAGGCCTTATAACACACTTGTAAATAAGACTCTTATTTTTAAGGCTTAGACTTGATCGTCTGTTTAAAAATGGTAATAATGCCCTAAATGAACGCAGTGCCTTCTCGCAAGATAATTGTATATATTTCTGGAAGGGGAGTTTTTATCTAAATTACCACAAGATATTGAACATCATTTTGAGTTTCTATGGTGTTGCCTTCAAAGTATATTGGCCTCATCGGAATTCTTTTTGGAAATTTGTTGAAAGGGAAAATTATGCTTTGGGTTTTGTGAAAGTCGATCTTAATTTTCCATTTTTTTAAGTATTTGTTGCAGGCCATAAGACTATTCTCCATTTTCTTTAAGAGGGCGTTTACTAACTTGCTTAATGAAATTAGCGCCGTATTGTCTGCATAATAAGCAATGATAACTTCTTTAGGAGGTTTGAAATTCGAAGTATAGATCGAGTACAAAATTGGTAATAAAATGGATTCTTAAGGTAGTCCTGCCAGAATACCTTTGAACGACGAGATACTCTGCCCAACCGAAATCGCAAATTCCCTGTTGTCTAGAAAGTGGGCAATAATTTTACACAAATACTTTGGCACAACTGCAACGACTAATTTTGAAAGTAGACCGTGATGCCATGTCGAATGCTTTCTCAACATAAAGTAGTATGATTTTCTGTTGCGCTTGTTCTTGATTATTTTGTTGTTTATTCTACCAATTTGGTGAATAATACTATAATGTTTTTTAACCCCAAATTGCTCATCGGATATTATCCTGTGATATGTGGCAACCTCATCTATCCTGTAATGAATTAATTTTTCATATATTTAAATTTTTAGAAGACTTATTGGTCTGTAGGTGGTAGGATTGATTGAGGGTTTCTTGCAAATAGCTATAACTTTAGCCTTCTTAAATGCCGTTCGAAAATAATTTTGACGTATACAACTGTTGAATACTAATGTCAATAATTTTATTGCAATAAAATAAATTTTATAATGCAATAAAATAAATTTTATAACGCAACAAAATAAATTTTATAGCAATAAAACTGTTGACATTAATATTCAACAATTGTATACGTCAAAATTAAAGCTAAAGTTAAAGTAATAGATATTCGCAAGAAACTCTCAAGCAATGCTATCACCTACAGACCAATAAGTCTCCTAAACAATTTAGGAGAAATGTATGAAAAATTAATTCATAACACTATAATTGAGGTTGCCACTTCTCACGGCAATTGCAATCAAGCAATCAATCAAAAGCAAATAAGAGACGCCATCAAATCCTGGAGCCTTTGGAGACCTTAATTTTCTCAGTATGATAGACTTTTCGAGCGTGGTAATAAATACAGCCCCGTCTATTGATGCCTCCTCAGTTTTCAGATGTAGTACAACTTCGTTTACTTTGCTATCATTTGGGTGAGTGTAGCTCAGAGTTAGTTCGTGTGCGTTGGCGAATGAATTTGCAAGTGCTTCCGGTTTTTTAACCGGAACTAATTTCGTCCGTAATTACTTTATTGTGACCATCCACTATAATGGGAATTTTCATATTATTCTTACATCTCAACGAACGGCTTATCGTCCAGAATCGTTTATATTTAGGTTTGAGATGTTCTAGGAGCGCCGACCATTTCTTATATCGGTCCGCATTTATTTTGATATCAATAGAATTGCTTATAAACGTTACACACTGACCACATTATTTTGTTGGAAGTTAAATGTGTGCTGCTGTTTCCTTTTATATTTCTTACGGAGTCCAATAAATGGAATAATATTGCTAGGTGGAGTAGTATGTTTTGTCAAGTTATGTTGGGGTGAAGCAATATTTCTAGCAGTAAGAATAATTCCAGTAAAGTTTGCAATCTCCTTGTCAATCGAATCAATCGAAAAAGTTACTATTTATTGATAAAATAACACTTTGGTTCACAATATCTTGAAATATTCTCCAGTTGCAGTGTTTATACGAGAAGTTTTTTGTTTCTGACTTTTTGAAGGAAACACATTCAACGGGGCATAAAACCAGGTGATGATCTGATGGTATTTCGTAGTCTAATGTTTTTTATCTCAGAAAAGGTGCAAAATGACTTATTGCAGATTGTGAGTGAGTCACAATCCTCCAAAAAAATACATTGATAAATAGATGACGTGTGCTAAATTGTACTGAATTTAATACAATTGAATGAAAGATATGAACCTAAGAATGTGTTGGAAAATTGTGTAATTTGTATGGGAGTTAACTGAGAGGGCGTGGTTATCTACCCAATTTTTTCAATTTTACGAAACATAAAGCACAATAATTGCCAAAAATTTAACTAATTCTCGTCTATGGAATAAATATTACGGCACATAAATTATATTAAATCCCTCAGCTTGTATGGTAGGTACCGCAAGGGATGTTTCAACGCCTTTCATTTTCGTTTCCATAACCCCTCATCTGTGCCTAGTTTGATCAAATTCAGTATAACTGCCAGAGAAATATGGAGCTAAGAATATATTTAATTAAATTGGTCATTTAAACGTGAAGTACCAGAAAACGTGTGATTATTTTGTGAATTTTGGTCAGGCGTAGTGTATAAATTCACAGCATTTTCACTTGTTTGTAATAATTTGAAAATAAGTTTCCAGATACTCAATTTTTACTTCAAAAAGTACTTTGTTTGATCTGCAAATTAATATACAATATGTATGCAATCGTGAGTTACTTTTGTTTTATCTATGCTATAAAATGTATTTGTTACTTTTCTATTGTAAACTAATTAGAACGAGTGCAATGAATTGTAAAAAGTTAAATTGCAAAGTGATAACTTAAGTTAATGAGCCACAAATGGCACTTCTTTGCATCACATCATAGCGAGTAGTCATTTTCTACCGTCATCTCGAATTCTATATTAAAATTACATGTTATGACGTGAACGGAACATCCGCTGCTCATCAATCTTTTCATAAGCGTTATGTGGTAACTTATAATCTACGACCATCAAAGATCTCTCCACTATTGCTAATGCTTTGGTGTTTAATCTCTGGATTTCTCTTCGTATCTGCATCCTAATACAATTTATCGTTGTACGTGAGATTATATGAATCTAAAGCTATCCTCAATTTTTACAGTTAACCCGCTAACGTTAACAGGTATAATTTGCCTTTACCAGAGATACAGTCTATATCATGTTCGAACCGTTGTCGGCCGCTATCATCTAACTCTCTCCAAACGCCTTTCACCCTTAGCACGAGCACTAACGTTTGTTCACATAGAATTGTAAGTCAAGATACTGAATAAGAACTTAGGCTACTGCAATCTATTGATTGAATTTCGGAAAATCGGGTGGCATGCGAGCTAATTAAAGGGGTGCGAAAATGGTATCCATTTTCTTTGTGCGAACTTATTTCGGTCAACGGCAAAAAAAATTATTTTTTAGTCATATTTTGTGCACGTTGAGATTCGGATTTGCTTATTGGTCATTTGTATGGGAGCTATCAGCGAAGGAGTGATTAGTCGGTCAATTTTTTTCAAACTTTGCCAAGTTTTATCAACAAATGTAATAGACGAAAATTTAAGTTACTCCAGTCTACGAATGTGAAGGAAAAACAGAATTTCACATTTCTCAATAGCAATCCTCGGCTACGATCTGACAAAATGTTAGTCTGTGCCAAGTTTCGAAAAATTTAGTAAACATTTGCAACCTATATCGTGTCCACCAGCCAGCCAGCCAGACAGACGCACATCGCAAAATCAACTTAAAAAGTCACAAAACACGTTTGGTCAAAATATACTTGGTATTCTAGGAGCTTCCTTCTGAGTATAACATTTTTGGCTGTATAAAATGATATTTACCTGAATTTTTTCGGGTAAAGGTATAAATATAAAACATTTATATTCCTGAGCTAAGAGAATTGTATTATAAAGATTGTGTGAAGCGTCACAAACCACACTACACTCAAGATCTTTTGGCATACGCTTTAGTAATTTTATGTACTATAAAATCAATACAGAAATTTCAGTTATATGAACTGGTTTAGGCACACCCTCATTCAACGTCCATTTACGTCAGTGCCAAAGTTTGAGGCAGTCATTAAATGTTGTCACACCGTTAATGACGCTCTGCAAACTGCAATCACCCAGTTTTTATCACATGTGAAGGAATCATTGATTATTTTGAAAGGTGGTAACCTGCATGGAAGGTAAGAGACGTGACAAAGCGGCCTATTAAAGATTGTACTAGAGAATGGCTTAGCAGTTGAGCCCGCTTTCATTATCAAAATGAATTTTAGAATTTTGAAGCACAATACCCTCCATCACAAGTCAAAAGACATTGTTTACCAAATGCTTGACTTAAAAAATAGATTAAAAAATAAATGCAAAAGGTAGAGTAATAAATGGAGTTTATTTTTTAAAAATAACATCATCTAAATGGTGACCCTCTCTACGACGGCACTCCTCTAACCGCAAACGAAAATTATTGAAAACTTTCTTCAGTAATACTGGTGTAATGGCTGCCATTTCACCACGGATATTCTCCTTGAGCTGAACGATGTTTCTTGAATTATTACTGTAGACTTTGTGTTTGAGGTATCCCCATAAAAAAAAATCAATAGGCGTCGAGTTTGGACTACATGGGGCCATGGGATATCACCTCCTTTCGAAATCAGTCTGCCAGAGAACATCTGCTTCACCACCGCCAGGTAGCTCCATCTTGTTGGAACCAAGTTCTGGAATTCACTATTCTTGAACTTTCAATTTCTGGAGCCAAAAATTCGTCCAACATCTCAACATAGCGTTCCGTATTAACCGTGACATTTTGGCCCCGCGCATTTTCGAAGAAAAAAGGACCAATTATTCCTCTGCCAAACATTGCTGCCCATACTGTCACTTTAGGACTATGCCAAGGTTTCTGGTGTTTAATTTGGGATTTTCACTGTTCCAGTAACGACAATTTTGACGGTTTACGAACCCATTCATAAGGGAATGAGCCTCGTCAGAGAAAAGGATATTGTTAAAAGTGGAAAATCGATTAAGCATTTCATTAGCCAATGCGAGCCTTGCTATGAAGTCAGACTCTTTCAATTCTTGTGTTAATTGCAGCTTATATAGATGCTGTTCGAGATCCAATGTTAAAATCCGTTGCAAACTTCGTCGCGATAATTGTAAGACAGACGATCTCTTACGAGTCGACATTTGTGGATTTCCTCGTAGTGACTCCATAACTCTCTCAACATTGTCTTCTGTCCTAGATGTCCTTGGGCGACCATTTGCTTGTGGTTTAAATGTTGAACCGGTCTCTTCAAAACGCTTTACCCATATTTTAATTAAATTAGCATTCGGAGCTTCACTAATTCGCCGTAGTCTATATTCAGCACAATATAGTCGCCTAGTAGCAATATATGAACGAGAGTTCTCGTAAAATACGCGCACGCAAAATGCGCGACGCTTCCCGCCGAAGCGATTCATAGCGACTAAAACTCCATGAGCCCGCCAACCCAACGATTTAGGCAAAAGATACTTTCTACTTCCAACGCTTCCTTCTAGACGTTAAATTCTTTGCTGTCTCGAATAGTATACTCCGTCATTGTTTCGTGTGAGAGTATAAGTATAAAGCGGTATGGAGGTAGTACGACGAAGGTAGCCAATGTAATGCAACGCCATAAGCATATGTATCATATAAAGTTTTGGAACCATCTGCCAGTATCGACTATGCTCATTTTTAAAATGGATGCACTGAGTGAATTTAATACATCTGGAGAGGGGCAAAAACCACCCCCAAAGAGAATTTATTGTTACGACAATTGGAGGCCATCATCTCGATGGCGTAATCAACAAATCTTGTAAAATCTTCTTAACCTAATGCTCAGAATCAATAGTAAAAAGTACTTTCCGTGCAATGAGACTAAAAACATAATACAGATAAGCTCGTTGAATGTTAGAAGATTTGCCTTATTCCATTCATTAGATGCAAGAGAATTAATTTAGAGATTTTCGAATATAACTATTATGCATTTTGCATACTGCAAATCTGGAGGTAGCCGCACATAGGGGGCGATGTGTACTTAACTCCCATAAATTACAACTCAGTTTGGCAAAGTTTATGAATCAGCCACACAATGTAACGGAACAAGTCTGGTGTGATGAAATTGTGGTTGGTACAACGATTTGGTCCATTAAAATGAATAATGTTCGTAAGTTGAAACAGAAACATGATGTGCCCGCAAGGATTTCTTCTTGTCCATGGCATTGTTTAGCCATGATTAACTTACCTTATATGTATGAGTTTACAGGATGTTTATGGTGTCTTAAAAGCAATATCGTAAAATTGTATAGTTATATTCAATATTAAAAAAAAATCTCTTGTAAAGACAATGTTAACACGCCCAATTATTTATTATTTTTCACTCGTATTCAGGTTTTCCATTATTGTTAAAAATAAATTGTTTTGCAAGTTTATGAAACTTGTTGTAGCCGAAAGATTCATTGTAAAAGCCCTTTGCTAAAACTATAGCAGTATTTGGCGGTAATGATGTTTTAAGGTACGTGTTTGGCCCATTGTCAGATGGGACGTCTGATAAATCGCAATTGCACGCACACAAAACAAAAATGGGAAAACGGGAATTATTGTTTAATGGGCAAACCCTATTGATATTCGCGGCAATACTGGCAACGGCGAATAAACTTTGTTGAAATTGGAGACTTAAGCCACTGAAATTTCAGTTAATTGTTATTGTCTGCCGCATAGTATGCCACATAGTTGTTCTAGTTAAATATAAATTTCGAAACTTAGAATAGCCATTAAAATCATATACTATTACCGTAAGTAGTTTCCAGATTTTGTGAAAAACATCTTCGTTGGCATAAACGAAATGAGTGCTTCCAAATTAGATCTGCTCCAGATGTTTTTTTAATTCGCTTTTGTTTAAAATCGTGTGGTGCAGCTTTGATTTGTTTTACAGCATACATGACTCCCTCAGTTTTATACAATTTTTAAAATAAAATATGGTCTTCTGTAACGATTTATGTTAACTTTAGTTAAATGCTGATGACTTGCTACTCCACACAAAATGAATAACTAACGTGGAAGATTTTACTTAAATATTTTACTTAAACATTTGATTTTATGCTTAAGCGCTTAAACATTTTATAATTTGATAATTTGTTAATCTCAAGTCTTAAGCAAACAGTCTACATCTTAAATTAAACAATATAATAAAAGTTCAAACAATTACAAAGCAATAAAAGCACAAATAATTGCATTGTGCTGTAAACAGTTCGGGTAACTGCAGCATGAGGAAATGATGCAGTTTCTGAACAAATACTTGGTACGATATGTTTTTACTCAGATAAGTAACTATAAGTGCCAACATAATAATGATGATGCAGTTTGTTAATTTGGGAACAAGTCCGTTAGTTAACTTGCTATTCGGTCCTCGCATCTTAAGCCTTTTGTTATTTCCACTGCCATAGAACGGGGATGCATTAATTTTGTTAATCGTTTGTAACAACTAGAAATACTCATCTCAGATCCCATAAAATATATATTCCTGACCATTGCTAAGCATATGTCCGTCCGTCCATCTGTTTATCTGTTGAGGTTACACCGTTTGATCTGCGAGGCTAAAATCAACAAAAATATGTTTCGTATTCAGAGGCCCCTTAAGTTCAAAACTGGGCAACACCGGCATGAGTAGTACAAAATTAATGCTCACAAAATTTACCTTTTGAAAAATTTAAATTTTTTTGGATTTTTTTTTTATAGGTTTTCCTATTTATTCGTTAAGGCAAGCAATTAAATGCAACGTAAAATTGCTTTGTATGGATACAGGAAAAAACCACCAAACTTGTACATATTTTAAGAGAACGCCATTTTTGTAATGCTCAAAAAAAATCGATTTTTAGTGCAAAAATGGTGTTAGTTGACATAAATTTTGATATACAATAAATGGGCATATAGAGTTTGCACACTCCTGCATCTTCTATGATACTGAGAACTTCAATTCTTGGTATTGGGTTTCGTCAAATATCTTCATAACGATCCATTTTTAATTTAAATATCCATCCATTCTTAATTAAATATATATATGTCGTCTTCGTAAATTTATCAACCGGCTAAGTTCACTGATTTTCATCCAATTTGTTGACTTCATTTCATTACATTTAATTTTTTAAATTTTATTCAATAAAGTAATTTGAATTTACTTACCCTCTCTCAAAATGGTACAGGAATGTGCTAACAAAACACAATATGTTCATCATTCATTGAAGTTTATTGTATCGCCTTGGAGGTAGGACTCCTGCTGGGTAAATCACTTATGCCAGTGATCAATCCAATCGTCAATACATTTTTCAAACGTATTTTCCGAAAAAAAACTTCAGTCTTAAAATGATAATTTCAGTTCTGGAAAGAGAAGAAAGCTCCGACTATTATAACATCAGACGACTACGGTGATTATTCGATGATATTTGTTGAATTCTAAGTTGTTGATCAAAAATTTATTGATTCATTGTGGTGATGATAACGCTTTTATGAATATGAGGCCGGAATTAACTACTGCTAACATGTCTTCAGTCCCTTCGTGACCTTTGTGTAAAATGCAGGTCTTTTGGAACTTGTCGAACGGCAACGAGTGTCAAATTGTACCTATTGATTCGCGGGAGACAAAAAGTTCATCGATATTAAATGCCGTTGAAGACTTTTATGTCTAGCCGGAGGGAGGCAAATCTTTTACCATATCGACCGCTTTTCGATGCACTGTACCACTGTTGCAATAACTAATTTAAAACAAATTCTTAGTTCGATATTTTCGTCGACTGTAAAAACTTATTACACTTACGATAGTAAAAAAATATTAGATGTTAACTGACAAAACAGAACAGTGCAAAAAATGGCGCCTGAACTGCAAGTCAGTATAGAGGACATCTGCGCCAACTTAGTGACAAAAAGAATTTTGACAATGAGCATTCTGTTTAAATGATAAATTTACTACTAAATACTACTTTAATAATAGCGTACTTTACATGGATATGTCGCAAAGCCTTCAACAATAAGTTTATTTAATGGAAGTTCACAAACTTTCAGAAGTGTTCTTGAATTGCAAATTCGCTGTTGCCAATAAAAATAATAAAATTAAAAAGGAATAATAGTTATGCTTTAAATATCTGAAAAGGCTAAGTTTCTATATAAAATGTTTGCCCAATAAAATATTCATGCTCCAGTTACCCATAGAAATACTCTGTAAAAGGAATAGCAAAAGCTAAAAAGTATATTCCGATATCTGTTGCACCCATATTTAGTTCGTATTTAAACATAATGCGATTTATATAAACTTTTGTATTCAAGTAACCATTGTAGGAATGTCGAAATTCTTTTGAACTTACCTTTAGTTATTTGCGCATTAGGGTCGGCCAAAAAAAAAGTTTGTTCAGTCGCTTCGTACGAATCAATATTTAATAGTTTAACAGCAGTTACAATTTTTTTCGTTAAAATAATAATTGAGTCGATTCCTCAGTGAATAATTTTCCGATCAGGTATCGCATATGTGTGAATGAGTATAGAGGTCATTTATAGTCTACCATCTTCAAAACCAATTAGTTCTATAAAATAAAATTAAATTTTCTGTGCAATAAAAAAATGAATGAAATACATTGATTAAACAAAAGTTATATGAATTTAATATTGTAGTGCAATTAGTGTGCCACCCTGTACTACTCCCCATAAAGTAGATACACATATTTCTCATCGAAGTAAAATTCTATGTCTATTTAAGGCTGCACATCCTGTCATTCCTAGTGAAAGCTCGTTAAAGGCCGCAGTTGTTTTGCTAGGAGGCTCTGAATTGCTACAAATATTTCAGCGCTACGGAAAAACATTTCCCAAACATGAGACAAACTCACATCTAAAAATATTGGCAATTCATAGATGTTCTTAACAATTCTACCATGTATTTCTTGCCTTAAGTCATTACACAGTTTTTTGGTACAAATGCCGGAAAGGACCATATATTCATTTACCAAACCAACCAGCTAAAGAATACCTATTTTCTCATTAGAGCAGCTTTTAGTCTTGAAAAAACTATTAATTTTCAAATAGAAAGGGTTATGGGTTATTTGAAAAGAAACTCATTTAAAATTTTGTTAATTAGGATATCATTGATTGAAGTGCAGATATTTATTATAAAATGGTCAAAGAAAAAGCTGATATTTGAAAAGGCCACAGCTAACATCGATGTATGAAACAGTATTTGAAAAATAGTACGGGTTCAGGAAGACTACAGGTAATGGAGATGCAGTCCTTAATATTGAAAGTTGTATTTATAGTAGTTTATACGCCGGATATAAAGATGTTGCTTTTACGATTTGTCAGAAGCTTTTGATCAAGTTGATCGTTGTTTACTATTTATATTATATATTGGTGACATGTCGAAGTTGAGTTTTTCAAAACAAATTATACATGTTCACGGATGATATATGCCTACTTTATAATTATAATAATTCTCACAAAGTTTAATATGAAAACCAAAATCTAAGGGTGAATAAACTAGTTTTAAATGGAAGCAAAACCATCCATTCCTGCAGTAAGTGTTTTACCGGTTGGGAGATTATACAAACAACTTCTGATCCATGTTTGGAAGTTAGTAAATGAGATTGGAATCATATAACATCCCTTCTTAATATACTCAGAAATTCACCCATCAAGCAATGGATTCAAGTGTAGTGTTTTGTCGGTTTGAGTTGACCAAGCAACGTGTTACCTAAAAGAAATTTCCTTTTTTTTTACTTTAAAGTCCAATTACAAAAATATTTTGTAGATAACTTGACAATGCTTCTAACATAATACTTTTTTATCTCCCGTTTTATTAAATACTTTAATATTAGCAATTGTTATCTTAGTACAGATGCCTGCTAGGCTCTATAAAGATAATTTGGTACTAAGGCAATATTATAAAAAAGAAATTGTTATAATCTTATTAAACTGTAATAAATAATCCATATTTATAAACAAAAAATTGAAAGGGTTAGCGAAAATTAATTTTTTCCTCTCTGTATAAATACCTCAAAAGATTTATTCAGTTTAAGCCATATAGTCCTGGAATTATATTTCTCATTCAATTATACTAAATGCAGTATTGTACTTTAATTTAGAACATATTTTAATAAGAACATAACAATTTACCATACCCATTCAGACACTCCTTTTTCAGCACACAAAAAAGAGGTTAGATGAAGGTATTTGTAGGTCAGTTCACCTAACTGAAGTTCTATTACTGGTTTGTTGTACTCATCTACATTTAAACAAATTATATTAGTATGAATTAAGATGTAACAGATCACCAAAAAATAGACCCCTCCTGCATGCTGGTCACCTACATAATTTGACTGCTACATGTCTGAAAACAAGGTGGCCCGTGAGCTATGTATGACACCTCGGGTGCGGCATAATTTACTTTTATTAACCAAATGATGATGATCTCTCTATACCAGACTCTCCATGGTGTTATAAAGAAGAACATAAATTTACACTACTCTACTCTACTCTGGTATATGCACCTGCATTATTTTCATTGGGTTCACAATTACCCGCACATTGCATTGCAACAATGATGCCACTTTTATAAGAGACAACACAATTTATTTGCTTGTTTTTTGAAACATCTTCAAATAAATAAGTTAAGAAACAATTGCAATACGTATAAATAGTGCCAAAATTATTTGAGAAGCAGTCATTGCTTACAATCTCTAGCACAACCTGTTCGACAGTCATCACGAATTTGTTTACTTTGTTGCAAGTACCACTAATTATATGAAAAGACATTTAGCGGCGGAACGTGGAAGGAGTAGTAACAGCAGGAGCAAAATAATGCATTTGTAGACTCGCAATAGCTTTTTAGGAGAAGGCATATCTGCAGGTATTCTTATTCATTTCTTTAAAATTTCGACACACGTTCTCTAATTTGGTTTTCTGCGGCAGGGCCATCTGCGAGATTGGCCAGACTTTCCACCTGATTACATTTTCACCCGAAGAAATTAAGGTTTATATCATTTGATGCAGTTAAGAATGTAATATCCAGAAGAAAGCATTTAAAACACCAAATATCTTTGCGTTTCATGACTTTTCAAGTCAATTGAGCCATGATCGTCTGTCTGACTGAATGGCTGGTGGATGCGATAACAGCCTTCATAGAACTTTTTAAAAGTTCCTAATAACATTTTGACGGATCGTAGCCGTTGACTGAAAATAGGGGATAGGAAATATCAGTCCACCCCTTCTGGTAACCCTCATACAAAGTGGCCGATTTTTCGAAATTTGGTTTTCTCTCTAAAACTCCTTATACGTGACCTACAGTAACCGTCAGTCATGCAGTCGTACCGCATGAATTTTTGAATCTTTGCAAGGTCTTGACTACTGAAATGCGGCCATGAACACCCATACGAACAACAGTCTTAAGCCAAATATTCTCTGCTCAATTTCTTTCAAGAATTGTACTGAATTCGGTTAAAAATGAAAATAGACGACATTGTCACAATCTTTCCTATAGAAATTTATCGATCCGCCGAAATTCACTTTTTTCCATATCTTCTAATTCACATACTGTAGTAACTCAAATTTCTAGTATTATATATTTCCGGAAACGTAGAAAATAGCGTCTACTAAAATACCAACTGTCACAAATTAACTATTAACTATATTAACTATAACTGATTAACTATAATTCATGTTTGAATCAAGACAAATAAAAATTAATCACATTTGAAAAAATACACAGGCACAAAAGTTTTTGTCTGGTGTACTGGTGTACATTTACTTTTGCCCAACATCATTATGCCTTGATGCAAAAGAGTGTGAGTTGCTAAAACGGTCTTGATAAGCCGTTCTTATATAAAATTTAAAATTAACGCACAAGCTGAACTCACTGAAGGCTTCCGCTTGGAAATTATTGAGGAACCATTGATTTTACTCTTACTGGCGAGCCAATACAGTTCATTCAAATTTGCAAAAGTATTTTTACTAAGCTCTAAATGATTGTTGAATTATATTCAACTTAGCAAAATTGAATAAACGATATGAATGCATAGATATATGTGTTAAATTAGGTATTTTGTATGAACGATATTTAAAACGGCTTGGTTATCCTACCAATTCTATCAATCATTATCATGTAATACGAATGCCAAAAATGTAATCCACTGGGCAACTTGCATCCAGAAAGATTGTGGGACTTGATGTTTAATTGAATTTAGTAAAAGTGTTTGAAAGTTGTAGAAGCAAGCATAAATTAGTTAAATCGGCCATGTATATGGGAGATACCCGAAGGTGTATAGTGAATTCGACGATCTTTTCAATAAAATGAACAACAATTCGGGTTACTGCACTTAAAGGTTAGTGACGGGTGATTTTTTAAGATTTCAGTTTTTCAAGTTGGCAGCACTGTTTGATAATGGCGTCCAAACGTCATCTGTCAAAGTGAAAAGTGTACAGTATACATTGCCATTTCATCATGGAAAGACTAACAAATGTGTGGCAAATGTACATCGTTTGATACGACCATCTTATGGTCGTCATAATTGACCTGCTGAATCAACAATTTGTGCTATTATCTCCAAATTTCGCACCAAATTTACTTTGTTGGACATAAAACCATCGACTCGCATGCGTAGAGTGCGTACCGAAGAAAATATTGCAGCCGTAGCGACCAGTGTTAATGTCGATCCTGAAGCGTCAATTCATCGCCGTTCTCAGCGATTGGGCATGTGTTACTCAACCACAAGAATTTTTTTTTTGCCCCAATTGTCTGAGTTGAACTTGGTTGACATGTGGTTTCATCAGGACGGTGCAACATGGCACACTGCTCGTGAAACAATGGATATGTTGAGGGATGAATTTGGTGAACAGCTTATCTCTTGATTTGGCCCTGTGAGTTGGCCTCCAAGATCTTGCGATTTAACGCCCTTTGATTATTTCTTGTGGGGTTACGCCAAGTCGTTAGTCTATGTGGGGCACTATTGAAGCTTTACAGGATAACATAACACGCGTTATTCGTGGAATACAGGCCGAAATGCTCAAAAAAGTGACGAAAAATTGGGCATTTTGAGGCGGAGCCGCGGACAACATTTACAGGAAATTATCTTTAAAATTAAATGGCAAAAACCAATTTATCGATTCCAATAAATATATAAATTTGAGTGTTTTGCTCGATTTTCAAAATAACTGGGATAACAAAATCACACTTTAGTTGTAGACTAGAAATTGATTTTCAAAAAATTGATTAATATAGCTGATATAGCAAATTTACAAATCTACCTCAATATGGCAAAGTATTAGGTTTGAGAGTTTACATAAATATATGAGGCAATTATCATGTCCATCAGCCAGCCAACCCGATAGACGGTCATTGGCTGGTCGACTTAAGAAATCATGAAACACATTTGGTCTTTAAACACTACGTTATAAATGGTATATTTTTAACGTATAAAATTATATGAACCTTCATTCCGTCGTCTGAACTTATGATTATTATTACCTGAAGCAATCACTATTAATTTTTTACGTAGTATCCTTTTAATGTACTCGTAAATTTGTTTAGGTCTAATATTTTCTTCTACGCTTTTTTAAATATTTTCCGAATGGTAAAAGTAGTCAATAATTAAATTTCATTTCGGTTATTGTCATTCGTTGCCTACTGCATGATCAATGAGCTTGCGACATAAGTTATATGGGGACTTGACTAATTTGTAGCCAATGCCGATTAAGAATCAAATTAGACTTGTCTATTATTAGAAGTTGAATTTGAAATTAACATTATCTTTGCGGCTATGATTTGGCATAAAACACGACATTTAGCTTTTCTCAATAGAAATTTATAAAACATGGACAATAACTGGCAGTTAGGCAATAAAATAGACAGCAAGGACAAAAGCACTATCAACGGTAAATTAATCTATGTTGCTAGAGTTTACAAAAGTAAATTTCGGAAAATGCCTTCCGTTTTCATTTCCAAACTTACTGCACCAGACGCATAACCTGTATTAAGTTTGACTAAATTCAGTAAAGCTTCGAGAAAGATATTAAGCGAAAAATATATGTATTAAAGCGGCAATTTATATGCGAAGTATCAGAAATCGTGTGGTTACTTTGTCAATTTTTCTCAGGCCTCAGGAATAGTAAGTCAATATATTGTATAAAAGCTGGGGCTACTGCCTACCGATTAGAAACTACAGATAATAAATTGAATTTCGGAAATTCAATTTGTATATGAGGTACTAGGATGGGTGTGGCAATGCTGTCCTCTTTAATTGTAAGTCCTTACTTTGGCAAACGCAGGACCGTCCACCAATTTTGACTACATATGTATATTACAACCATGTAAGAGATGTGAATACAAATGGATATGGGCGTAATGGATCAGCTGTATGGGAGTTACCAAAAGGGAAGTAGTTTTTTCATATTCTGGCAAGTATTATAAGACAATGCAATAGACACAAATTTTAGTTACACTAGTCAACGAAAGCTGCAGAAGAAAAACTGAATTTCAAAAATTATATCAACTTGTATAGGACGTAACAGAATAGGTTGGTCATATAGCTCATTTTCGAGCACAGAAATATCAGCCACCAAAATTCACCAAACTAATTTCAAATTACAAAGATTTAAATAATATCACCTTTAAATTTTACCACACGTAACATATCTATATCTACGGTATCCTAATTTTAATAGAGAAGAAGTTTGGCATGGAGCGGCTCAAATATGAGTTAGTAGAGCAACGATTCTGGCTAATCTAATTAGACTATGAATTCCAGTACCCTTTCAAAGTCACTTCTCCCTCAGGTGCAATTTTGTCTTACATTGCTGTTAATTTAAGGCCAGCTATTTCCTTACGTATTAATTAATCACATTTGAGAAATGGAAATTATTGGGTAAACCAAAGCTCAACTACTATTTTTGGACTAAAATTGTGGAGTGGTAGTGAGTTATTTATTGACCCAAATAACTTCTGCGAAATTATAGAGAGCTGCCACATTTGCTATGCATGTAAAAAATTCCTCTCGAAGAAAATTATAGAAAACGCGCTTCGGCTTGGTGTGCTTTTTCAAATTTTCTGCAACAAAATTTAATACATATTGTCAAATACTCCAAAGATTAATTAAGAAATTCTCTTAAGTGAATTGAACCAAACACAACTGTACAAAATCACTATAACACAAACAAAAAAATTACAACATCGTTATTGAACTACCTGAACATGACAACTAAACAATGTAGACGACGTTGTATGATTTTGGAGGAAAACACGAAAACCCACAATCTTGAATCACCAAAAACAATTTCAACTTCACGCATAAAACTTTGTTATGCTTAGAAATACGAAACTCGATATATGAAACATTTTTGTCCAGTCTTGAATAGCAATTGAAATTTTATTGTGGTATCGACAGTTGGTTTACACGGTGTCATTGTTGTTAAAAGTCATAAATCACTTTTATTTAAATTCGTCAAATGCGAACTGTCAGTTGCAGTGTTGATCGACAATTGAATGGACAGACACCTACTGCATGACCGGACAACTTGCGAACGGATATGAGGTTGATACCTGAATGACGAATTAAATTATTTTAGCCACATAAGCTAGACCAGACGGTGGTGGTGTGGTATTGCAATTTAAAGCTGATGTAATTAACAAACTCATATATTAGGCTTAGATCTTTATTGAATAAGCATACTTTAATCTGTCGATATTCAAGGATGTCAGCCAATATGAATAAGAAACAAATATTGATATTGAACTACTATATATGGCCTAACAGCTTACAAATTTAATATAGAAGTCAAATCGAAAGCTATTTACGTACAGTTTTCAGATAGGGCATTACTTTAGCATGACAAGGGATAATCTGATCTAGCTCAAATATAAACCATTTTGTTCGATAACTTGTTGCCATTTGGAAGGTAAATCCATTATGCATAATTCATAGAACCTCTGTCTCTATTGGAATAAAACGGATCGATTTTACACAATCGATTTTCACAAGCAGACAGGTGCTGTTAGGTCCAAACAATCAAGTGGATGCATAAGAATCTCCAAACTAAGTTGGAGCTTTTGGTAACTCACTACCAATTCCCCTCTAATTGGATAAAGCTGGACGCTTTCGGAGGATTCTTTTCTTAAATGATCGAACTGTTGACAGTACGTATCCGAATTAAGAGTTTGGCTGTAGGGTAGCAGTTTATGGTAGCTAATTCCCTGCCCATCTCAATAAATATACAACAAAATCTTCTTGACCATCCATCTCGGCTTGGCCACCGTTTATGAGAGTTCATCGCGATTCGACTACGATCATTTACGTTAGCATTGCCGCATCAGAAATGGGTCTATTTTGTTGCAATCTAGCAGCGATTCGCAGGTTG